>CM031239.1:865744874-866079874 GCA_018340775.1 Taxus wallichiana var. yunnanensis | reverse complement strand
CGGGGGGTAAGATTCTGGGTAACTGATTTCTTGGATGTAGGTTTTCAAGTTTCTGTTGTTGGTAGGATTACCAAATATAGTGACCGGCGTTAGTGAGGTATGAAAACAACGGTTAAGAGGGGACCAATGATGGTTAAGGTGGGATCGTATAAATATGATAAAATAGGTTTTGGGGTTTGTCTGAGATTGAACATAGATGGTAAGGGGAATAGTTTGGTCTATGGATGTGTTGGGAGTACTCTGAGGTATTCAGTAATCAAGTATAGGAAATTAAATGATTGTGGGCGATGAGATGGTTGGGTTAAGAGGAAGGTAACAAGGGTGGGATTAAAAATGTAAATAGATGCTTTGTTAGAGATACACTTACTGGTGTTTGCAGATTTGATGTCTTGATGATGGTGATGGTTGATATGTGGAATGGTGCTAAGTGCTACGATAGTGCTTCTCAGAATGTTACCTTGAATGCAAATACCTTCGATCCCTCTTGGTGCTAGCTATGATTGTTTTGATGTGTGAAATGGATCTGGTTCTTGCTTTCATATAGATCTCCTTTTTTTCCAAAACCCAATAATGTGGCCAACCTCTCAAACAAGGTTACCAAAATGAATATATGGTAACAAAAGATGGTTTAGGTTGATCGACATCGGGTTGGGTTGACCGCATCATTGTTAAGGTGAGAAATCCTCGGTTTACTAAAAATGACAGATCTTGGCCAAAATGTTGGCCAAATATCTTTTTCTCATGGATCAAAATAGAATGTTATATTTTAATGAGTAGGAATGTGGTTAGAGGGAAGATGGGCATGTGATTTTAGGGTTTCACTAAGTCTTAGTTCATTAAGGTAGGTAGGATTAAGTCTTAGTTAGTTATGGTGAGTGAATTTTGAGTCATAGTAAAAAGGTACATGCTAAGAATAGGTTTGTTATGAGGTATCTAGGTGAGGTGGAAATTAGTTTTAATTATTTTAATTAAATAATGAATACTGTGAGCATGGGTATTACTCTAATTATAAATAATTAAACTGATTTTAATATGGGGTAAAAGGGTCATGGTTAGGTGAATATGTTTAAGTTGGCTATTCGAAAGGGACCAATGGGAGTGTGACCTAATTTTTGTGTCTACATTTTCCCCTTTTTTTCCATACCTTGTATTGGTAAGTGACACTGACAAAAATAGGAAGTGATTGCCCCATGTGTGGGTGAAGGTGATGCCCTCAAACTACGCACTAATGAGGTGTAATACGGAATAGGTGAGTGGTTTGATAAATGTGTAGTGGATGAAGATAGGTAGGGATGGGTATGATTACTATGGGACAGGGTGATGGTCAACTCGTAATAGATAATAGGCCAGGTTCTAAATTGTGTCATGGGTAATGGTAATCAAATGCACACAAACGTATAGATTGTAACACGCACCGTGTTAAAGAGCTTGCAAACTCTACATTATCCAAGGTCGATAGGTTTATCCAAACAAGGGTGAGGTGATTCAAGTATCCAAGGTATAGGATATGGTTTGGAAACACAATGTAGGTCAAGTGTAGGAACATTTAGGTATGCTCTGGTACACTAAAGGTTTGGTCGGGATAAATGACATGACAATAGGCAAGGTATGGTTGGTAGGCTAAAATAACATAGGTAACAACATCACAAGGTATAGCAAGTACATAAGGTCAATGGTCACACCAAGTAGGTCAGGTTCAGGAAAATAGGTCATGGCACGTAAGGCCAAGGTATAGGTAAAATAACAACTCCTAAGATGCAACAAAGGAAATGTAGGGGTAGGTTGAGCTTGTAGGTATGGTTCAATGGGTGGCTAGAATGATAAAAGGTGCGTTAAAATTAATGGTTGTAAGAAAAAGGAAGCTTAACAAGGCCAAATAGTTATAAGGGTTGACTGATGTTGGTTATAGGGTGACCAACGTCGGTTGGCTAGGGCACAAATATGACTGGCATCGGTTAGATCAGGTTGGGTTTATAAAAAAAAGTGTCATATTTTATGGAATCATTGTTATGTTGTGACTTTGGAGAAAATGACAAAGTTGTTTGACGTTTTGGTACTTTTTTCCAGAGAGAAGGAAAGGGCATTATACCCAACTGGGGTGGAGAGTACAAGTTGGTGAGAGGATCTAGGGAGAAGGGTCCACGAACTCAGGGGGATTGATTTGATTGGTTTGATTAGAGGAGTAGATTTGGTGATTTGAGCATGGTAGAGGAAGGAGAGGGATCGGGTGGGCCAATGGTGTAACAACAAGATGTACCACCATGCCGAGAACACCGTGATGAGGTAGGATTCAATCCTGATTTTTCATTTGTTGAAAATAGGTTGGTAAAATTGGTGTTGGGTAAAATTGTGTTGGGTGAGGGGATAATTTTGAATTTGTGGTTAAAAATTTAGCAATGAGGTAGGTGGGAGGACCTAGGTAGGATAAAAAGTGGTGGGGAGGGGTTTAGGTTAGGTTTGTGTAAGGTAGGATAGGGTTCTAGGTTAGATTAGAAAATTTTGGGAGAGATAGGGAGGTTTTGTTTTTAGATTCGGTCACCGCGACAAAGGATGTGATGTGTGGTCAATATTTGGCCGATGTCGCTTAGCATTGGCAAAGATCGGCCAAGTAACATGTGACTAATACCAGTCATGATGGACTAATGTCTATCGAAGTGACCAATGATGATTGGATTTTGGGAAAAATAGATCAAGAAACAAGGTAGGGCAGCGAAAAAGATAGGGAATTATGTGGAAAGGCAAGTTTATTGAGAATGAGTAGGGTAATGGTAAGAGTGGACGGGTGTAAAAAAATGGGTAATTTGTAGGGTTGGGGTACAATAAGCGATAAGGGTTTTGGAATAGGTTTTAGGCTCAGGGAATAGGTTTGTCGAGTAAGATATGTGTTGGGTATGGTCAATATTTAATAATGGCGTGGTTGGTTGAGTGTAGGCTCGGGACTAGTTGCGGATGAGATACATATTACCACCGCTGTTATCAATGGTGCAAGGGAGTGTGACAAAGAGAGGAATGGTGACATGTTATCGATGTCATCCTTATTTAGTTCGTAATACATAGGCACATAGTTTTGGAGATGAGCTTGATGGTTGCACTTATTGATAGATTGGATTCAACGACCAAAACATATCATCTTTCGATGTGTGAGATCATAGTTACCCTAGAGGACCTATACAAGATCCTTCAGTTACTGATAGTGGGGAAGTAGGTGTATACTATTTATTTAGAGGAATCAGAGGAGCTGATGTTGATGGTGTTTAGATAGGGGATGGTGGAGATGAGATTTTATAGTTCAAGCCTAAGCTATGGAGAGATGTATGCGGCCCATCCTAAATAGATGAGGCTAGTGGTCCCGATTATGGAGCAGTGTGTATTTTTCACTACTAGATGTGGATAGTGGGATATTCCCATAGAACCGATGGGGTTCTCCATGACATGATGGTGGATAGGACCCAATTTTATTGGGCACCACCTACTTGGTACAACAATACATTGTGTTATGGGCCTATGGGTGATTGCGGACGTTTAATTGTGCTACACCTTTCTTCTCCTACTCTTTGGGCATATGAGCACATTTTATGTGTGTATATAGTTGGTATGACCCATCCGGATGCATTCAATTTGGGCTTGGTACGAGTTGGTTACGGTGTGTTAAGTGTCTATTATTAGAGAGTGCAGGGTTGTCAGGGCTACTCATGATGTAACATATTATAGGTAGGTGTTTGAGGGATTATATTGTGTTGACATCATTTGGAGGGAATAAGTTGGCTTCCCTTTATATCAGTAGATGGTGGTGGAGGTGGACGAGTTAAAGCTACTCAAGTTGATAAAAGGACATCATGCTAGTGAGCACGAGATGATACCTGTAGAAACGGTCATACGGCAATTTGGGCTGCTGCAAGACGTGCACAACCATTCCCTCAAGACATGAGGGATGACGAAGAGAGGCCTATGCCTCTACCATAGCCAAAAATGTTGATCGACAGAGGAGGAGGAAGTGGACTGGAAAATTGATGACATCAAGGTTACGAGATAGGTATAGGTATAGGTAAGTGTGGGCAAATCTAGCTACAAGCAACACCACCTAGGCTAGGGAAGCCAGATTTGGCTACCCTTATAGTTCGAGAGAAACTTTTTAGGGACATGTTACCACCCTATAGGCCCGGATTACATGTTTAGAGGGACATGTTGGTATCATAATTGATTCTCCCGCAAGGGATGAGTAACATCAAAAAATTGGTGGATGCTTAGAGACAGATGAATCATGATATGAGTCATTTTATAGCCAGGAGGAGGTTCGGTTCACTCTTTATCACTCGTGCATTAGAGAAATTGATATCATCTCACCGAGGGCTTGATCTACCCTCACTAATTTAGTTTGTGCCTTCAATTAGGTAAGAGGACCCATTCTATAACCCTTCTTAGATAAGGATATTAAGATATCCTTATTTACACAATCTTAATAAGAACGTTGAGAAATTATGATCAATACAACACAATCTAACTCTCACGAGTTGTCACACTAGAGATTGGAGATGTTTCTGGAAAAGGTTTTGGTTACTAAAGACAATAATCGAAAACCCGATTGTCCCCGCATATTTTGGAAGTGGAATTTGTTAAATCTTTGTGGATACGAAGTACAAAAAGGGGTATTTCATGTAGGATTCTTCGTTTGAGAATTTTTTTGGTGGGAATTTAAGAAATATAAAGTTTATTATAACACATCTTTGAGAAACTTTACAAATATCTGAAATATAACAGACAAAATGCTTTAGAATAGCCAAAATATTCCTTCAACTAGAAGGTGTATATCAATGGATTCCCAGAGATACATGGCTTCACACATTCTTCAAGAATTCAACACAAAGACTTGTGTTAAAGACTCAATTAAATGTTAGAAATCCCCGGTTCGTCACACCTAAGATACACTCATAGACTTACAAATAATCTTTATTAACATAGTGAAATTAAAGTGATTTTAAATTGTTTAATTCATTACCGTGATGAAAGCTATTCTCATAATGAAATTAAAAATTCCACAATACTAACACACATTTAGATCTTGTGTGATTCAGAGGAATTTCAACAAGAACAAGAAAAACTATTTGAAAACATTATGAAATAAAAGTAAACACAACTATGCTCATGATCAACACAAATTCAATCAAGGTTCATTAGATTCATTAGCAGGGGAGAGTTTCTTTAAAAATCTCAAAGATTTTCAATGGCTATACACATGCAACCAACTTGATGTGATTAAATCTAAAACATAGGAAAATGAACAGGTTTCTCAGACAGTCTATCGGGAAAATGGTTTCTCTCCAACTTTTTCCAAAAATTTAACTCCCTTTCTACCTTTCCACCCTTTTGCAAGAGTATTCTCATTGCATTTATACAATTTCACTCACTCACTCATCCCAAATTCCCCCCCAAAAAAGTGTAAATATTCAGAGAATATTTCTCTTTACAATATACCATTTAATCATGTTTATTCCCTTGAAAATATCTTACTTTCTGCTGCTAGGTGGATAAATCATGAATTAATCATGTTTCTCAGCTCCTCAACTATGACTGGGATGCCATGTCATAACTTTTGACAGTCTTTTTAATCATTTTTTTATTCTGTCATGCAAGAAATATCCTTTTTAATAATTCTCGGTGAACCCAATATGTCTTGAGCTGACAAGTAATCCTTTTCACCTTTGAGAATACACCTTAAGGAAAAAATACCAACATTCATTCCTCTTAGAAATGAGTTTCCCCACATGGATCATATCACACAAATCAAATACCTTCATCTTATTCCTTCTCAAGTTTGCAAAATTATCACCACAATAATTCTAGTGGCACTTCACTCAACAATATGGTCTCCTTTCCTCCAACTATGACATTTTTTTGGTTCCCCCATTGTTTATCTGTCGTGAGTTAGAGTAGGCCAAGTATGAAGAGGAGATAGCAAAAGCCTCCACGTGTCCCGTTGGCGTAACTACAAAGGTGAAGTCAAGAAGCAGGTCCCTAAATGAGTATGGGCCCTCCACATGTTCGAACCCAAGGGAGTTACACCGGTCACTAAAAATTTTGAGTGTGGGAAGGTCCAACAGAAGCTTCCACATGTCTACTTGGCGCAACTTCAAAGATGAATTTGAGAGGTGGGACATTAAATAAGCATGGGCATTCCACTCATCTTGGGCCAAACAAAGTTTCATTGTTCATTGAAAAATTCAGAGTATGAAGAGGAGCTAGTGGACACTTCCACATGTCTCTTCGATGAACTATTGATATGGTGCCCAAAAGCAGCGACCTCGAACAAACATGGGATATCCACATGTCTTGGGTCCTGAAAAGTTGTACTTGCCATTGAAAATGTTTAAGAACCAACGGAAGGTGCCACATGCTTAGGATCTGAGAAATTTGCATCGGCCTCTTGAAAAGTCTAAGTGTGGGCAGCATGAGAGGAAACCTACACATGCCCCTTTAGCACAACTCCAAGGGTCAAAGCTTGAGGCGATCTTAAAATAAATGTAGGCCCCTATGTGTTTGAAACTTGACAGAGTTACATCCACTACTTAAAAATTATAAGTATGGGTAGAGCCAGCGGAATCTTCCACGTGTCTCCTTGGCACAACTCCAAAGATAAGACCCAAAGGTGGATCCTCAAATGAGCTCACGCCTTCCACATGTTATTTTCTCTAACAAAATTTCACTGGCCATTGAATTTTCTAAGCATGGGCAGATCCAAAGGGAAACATCCACATGTCTCTTTAGCACTCTTTCAAAAGTAAAATTTAGGGGCAAGTCCCCAAACAGGCATGGTTCCTCCACATGTCCAAAACCTGATAGAGTTACATCCACTGCTGAAAAATTCTAACCATGGGAAGAGTGAGAGGAAACCTCCACATATCTCCCTGACACTCTTTGAAAAGTCAAAATTAGGGGCAGGTCCCTGAACAGGAACATTCCCTCCATGTGTCTCGTGCCTAATAAAGTCACTTTGGCCATTTCAGAAGTATCAATATAAAGAGGAGCCTCCACGTGTCTCCTTGGTGTAACTCCAAAGGTAAGACCCAGAGGCAGATCCTGAAATGAGCGCAGACCCTCCACATGTCTTCTTGAAGGTCTTAGGCATTTACCTTATAATATTATGCCCTTTACCACACTGCATCACAATATCAAATATACCTGCCATGCCATATCCAATTAGAAAATACCATGTATCCATGGATGTTGGGACAAGGTTTATAGAGGAGACACAATCGTGGAAGGTGGCCAACAACAAATTTTTTCCCTGTGGAGAGAAGAATGTAAATAATGCCAAGACCGAATGTGATCCACAACCCAAGGAAAGTATTGACCATGACATCCAAATGAGGAAGAAAGTTTTCATGCCTCCATATAGGGAGATATAAAATACTTATTAACCATGTGGATTGAGGAATTTAGAACAAACAAGATCAATATTACATCAAATGGGGCGATATTAAATTGAGCACCAACATCATCTCGACTCAAGGATGGGAACTCCTGCAGTACCAAAATAACAACATAATAAACCATGTGCTAAAAATTCATTTCGAAATGAAGTTAAGAACAAGATTGCAAAGAAGAAAACAATTCCCAACCTCCCAAGAACAAAACTAAGAAACCAACAAAACCAACCGGCAAGGACCGAGAAAAACCAAAAATAAAAACACGAAATGAAACAAAAACAAACAACTCGTACACTATTCAATGATGTGTGTCTTGATTCTAAGAAATAAATCAAGGAAATGTTTCAAGTTCCTTCCTTTCTGAAAATGACCATGCCAAGAAGTCCTGATACTTCTTTAAAAACTGGACATATGCTTATTTTTCTTTTCTATCCAAGTTGCTACCTAGCCATATTTTCCGAGGTTTATCTTTTGTGCCTTTACCAGATCTAGAACAAACCCCATCAAACATCAGATTCTATGGAGAACCAATCTTCTTGGGATACTTTCACTCATCAATTTTATGCTCCTTAAAATCAGCATAGCCCACAAAGTTACTGGCGTCGACATCTTTGTACAATATTTCATAACAAGCTTTGTTAGGGTCCTCAATGATATACAACATTTTCTTCTCACAATATAACTTCAAAAGGCTGCCCTCAATTGGTATGGTTGCATAAGACATGTCCATTTGCACACTTCCACCCACACTAGCTGCCCACTTTCTAGATAATAACATCCCCCATTTGGTACGATAGTCCACAATAACCACATTCATGGTTAAGAACTTTCCTGGAAAAGCTACCAATTGCACTACTAATCCCTTGACATACCCAACTACTGGAACTTCTCTTGAATCCATAGTAGTAAATTTCCCAAAAAAATTTGTTGATATTTAACTCATTCATGACCTCAAGAGGCATTACATTACATGAGGCCTGCTAAATCAAACATGCAGTTGTGTACGAACCTATCTTTAATAATCAAAGTGGTAAAAAATGGATCCACATTAAGCTGAGATTCAACTAGAGAATTTAAAAAATACACCTTGGATGATTCACCCAGTTCCTCCAATACTTGTGGTATTTCTGATTCTGCAATAATGGGAGGAATCTCTATATTATTAACACTTTTTCCTTGAGTAATATTTTCCTCCTTAAATCCCAAATATTCAAATTCCCTTTTCCTATGCTTAGGGATCCTGAGTAACTCAAAAATGGTAATAGTAAGCTTGATCTGACTCAACATTTGGGCTATGTCACAAGGAATATATTTGGGTAGGATAGTATTAGGAGGAAGATTCATAGTTTCATCTAATAGTATAGGAGTTTTCAAAGTTTAGGCATCGATAGGAGTAAAAGTTTTATTTGGGGTAGTTAGGCCTTTTCCAGATGTATCTTTCTAAGGGGTTTGCATCAGGATATTAGTAAGAACTAAAATTTTGGCTTGGTTTGTAGCCCTCCCCTTTGAAAACCTTACTCTTGGTGCTATACTCTTTCTCCCGAGAAACTACCGCATTCAACAACAATTGTCTATCCTCTTCGGAATGGATCCCTCCATCATAATTTTTAATCATCGAGTCCCTTAAGTATTATAAATAATTATTAGGGAGGTCAAATGCTTTCACCATATCAATTTCAAAAGTATTAATAGGAGGAAGAAGGAATACCTGGTTGACACAATCCCACAAATCATCGCATTTGTGGCACTTATCATTTTAGTTGAGGTTCCCCCTGCTGTGAGTTCATAGGGCTCTCCATCATGCAAAAATAATTATATGTCTCATCATCATCAACTTCCTCAACCTCCTAATCTACATCACATGGGGAGTGTGGTAAGAAACACATATCACACCACTCGATAAAATTAGCGTCCTCCATAGTAGTAACCTTAATAGTCAAAGGATCAGGAACCAATCTATTCTCCCATGGTTGAGGTTGTCATTTCCCCGACCCCATGGGAACTATTCCTTGGTCACCTAGTCTATGATCACCTCTGGGGTGATTTCCAAATCTCTCCTGACCTTATGGCTTATGTTGACCTTGATAATTCTATCCTGTTCCATTTTCTTCTCTTGTCGCTTTATAGGATATCTCTTTAGCTACTCCACCAAAGTTTTTACATCCTCTTCTAGATCCACACCTTTCTGACCGAGGCTTTTCGATTGATCAACTTAACACCTTCTCTCTTAGGAGTCTTTCCAACTACTTTGATGATATTATCTATTTTTAAGGCCATGGTGAAATCCTTCCTCAATGTTACCAGTGGTTTATCTCTCAAGTAATAAGCATCCTTTTTATCAAAAGCATCGAGTATTTTATCAAATAGGACTCATCACTTGGCCTTAAGATTATAGGTAGCCTAGTTTTTGTCCTATTTAACTGAGTATTGAAATCATGGATAGATTCATTTGGATTTTTATTTATATTTTCAAACTCAGATAAAAGGAACTTGGGACTGTCTTATCCCCATATTGCAATCTAAAGGAATTTTTCATCTCGGTCCATGAATCTATTGAATTATCTAATAAATACTTATACCACTCACATGCATCCTCCTCAAGAGTATGAATAAACAACTTTACATACATGTCTTCAAACTCAATTTCAAAATATTATCATCATATTGACAAAGAGTTTTCAATGGTGGTCACCAATGATGGCATTATTTCCTTGAAATTTTGGCAACCTATTTCGACATATTGTCGCACTGATTATGATATCCATCCATAACTCTGAAATCTATAGGTCCAAAAGTGTTGACAAAAAAGGATGTCTAGGTGGAGGTTTGTTCATTTTG
The DNA here is from genome assembly GCA_018340775.1 of Taxus wallichiana var. yunnanensis. Lineage (NCBI taxonomy): Eukaryota > Viridiplantae > Streptophyta > Pinopsida > Cupressales > Taxaceae > Taxus > Taxus wallichiana. Next base: position 866,069,612 of record CM031239.1, on the reverse strand, counting down.
CCTTGATGCGGTGAATTTACAAGAAAATAAAAATGATAGGGAATGAGGGGTATTTTTAGCATAGAGTATAGCTTTCAAAATAGATATTCTCTAATGACTCATTTTCTTAGGAAACCCTATCAACTTTGGAAGAAACAAGGGAAAACTGAGAGGCACGCCTTTCAAACACAAATGATGGCCACTCTCCAATTGGAGAACTCAAATTTATATAGATATTACCTAGTACGAATCACTTGAAGATGTATGGTAATCTTCAACCACGATTGATCACCTTTTAGAACTGATATCTAATTTTTTGATTCATGTTCTCCTATAACTTTGCAAACTTGTTTTCCTTTTGAATTTGATTTTCCTAGTTTCAGAAATAACTTTTTAGTAGGATCCTCGTGAATAAATACCTTCTTCCCTCTAGATGTACAAATATCGATGAAAAATTTCACTTGAAGCGAGTTAAGAGACTAGTAATAATCAAGATTTAAATTCAACATAGAGTCACCACTAAGGATTCTCACCTTATTTTTGCAAAATTGCACTTTAAGTAACTTGCCAAATGTCTATCAATGCCTAAATTCTACAAATATTAATAGATCCAACCTTCCATTACCCACATTTATCACTATTGATGTAAATTTAGTGCAATAACCACTAGAAATTAGAAATATTACACAATGAACTTATAATCTTGCACAAATTTTACAAATCTCAACAAAGGATGACATTTAAACAACTTATTTGTACTTAAACCATGAAAGAAACATTAACAGGGTCGGTATGTGTATGTATTTGTAAAAATAGTGCCCAACAATGGTGTCACTTTTGTGTTGGTATCTAAATTGATTCTCCTGCAAGGTCTGAGCAACATCACGAAACTGGGAGGATGCTTAGAGACTGACGAATTGTGATTGGATTCATTTTGTATCCGGGAAGGAGATTCAATTGACTCTTTGTCACTCAAGCATTGGACAAATGGATAACACCTCATGAAGGGTCTAATCTACCCTCACTACCTTAGGTTGTGACTTCACCCAAGGTGAGAGGACCCGCTCGAACTCGTCTTTCTAAAGGATATCAAGAGAACCATCTTTGCATAATCTTGATGAGAACATTGAGAAATTATGATCAATACAACATAATATAACTCTCACGAGTTGTCACACTAGACAATCGGAGATGTTTCTGGATAAGGTTCGGAGTTACTTAAAGAAAATAATTGAAAACCTCATTGTCCCTACATATTTTGGCAAAGGGAATTTGTTAAATATTTATGGGTACATAGTACAAACAAGGGTATTTCATGTAGGATTCATCGTTTGAGAAGTTTTTTGGTGGGAAGTTAAGCAAGATAAATTTTATTATACCACATCTTTGAGAAACTTTACAAATATTGGAAAACTAATAGAAAAATACTTCAGAATAGCCAAAATATTCCTTCAACCAGAAGGTGTGTATCAATGGAGGCCCAGAGATGCACGGTTTCACACATTCTTGAAGAATTCAACACAAATACTTGTGTTAAAGACTCAATTAAATGTTAGAATTCCCTAGTTCGGCATGCCTAAGATACAATCATAGGCTTACAAATAATCTTTATCAACATAGTGAAAGTAAATTGATTTTAAAAATTTTATTTCATTAACGGATGAAATCTCTTCTCATAATGAAATAACAAATGCCACAATACTAACACATGGACAAGATCTTGTGTGACTCGGAGGGATTTCAACAAAGATTGCAATAGGAATAAGAAAAACTGTTTGAAAACATTTTGAAATAAAAGAAAACACAACTATGCTCATGATCAACACAAATTCAATCAAGGTTCCTTAGATTCATCAAATAGGGGTAGAGTTTCTTTAACAATATCAGATCTTTTCAATGGGTATACACTTGCAACCAACTTGATGTGATAATATCTAAAACATAGGAAAATGAATAGGTTTCTTAGACGGTCTATTATAAAAATGGTTTCTCTCCAACCTTTTCAAAAATTTAACTCCCTTTCTACCTTTCCACCCTTTTGTAAGAGTATTCTCATTACATTTATACAATTTCACTCACTCACTAATCTCAATTTTTCCTCCCAAAAGTCTAAATCTTTAGGAGAATATTCCTCTTTACAACATACCATTTAATCATATTTATTCCATTAAAAATATCTTACTTTCTTTCTAGGTGGATAAATCATGAACTGATCACGTTTCTCAGTTCCCATAACTATGACTCGGGATGCCATGTCATAAATTTTGACAAGATTTTTTAATCATTCCTTTATTCTTTCATGTAATAAATCCCCTTTTTAATAAGTCTCAAGTGGCCACAATATGGCTTGATCTGACAAGAAATCCTTTTTACCTTTGAGAATACACCTTGAGGAAACAATACCGTATTCGTACCTCTTAGAAATGAGTGTCCCCACATAGATCATATCACACAAATTAAATACCTTCATCTCATTCCTTCTCACGTTTGTAAAATTAGCACCAAAATAATTTCATTTGCACTTTGCTAAGAAATATGGTCTTTCATCCTCCGACTATGGCATTTTATAAGCTCCCCCTTTGTTTATTTGTCTTTGTAAGTCGAGTCAACCAAGTATGAAGAGTATCCAAAGCAGAATCCTCCACGTGTCCTCTTGGCGCAACTATAAAGGTGAAGTCAAGAGGCAAGTCCCCAAATGAGCACAAGCCCTCCATGTGTTCGAGAATCCGGGAGTTGCACTAGTTGGCAAAACATTTGAGCTTGGTAAGGTCCAATGGAAGCTTCAATGTGTCAGCTTGAAGAAAATCTAAAGACTAAGTCAAGAGGCGGGACCTCAACAATCACGTGCCTTCCACACTTCCCGGGCCCAAGAAATTTGTCTCGGTCATTGAAAAAGTCACGATGATGAGGAACTAATGGAAGCATCCACATGTCTCTTTAGTGCACTGTTGATATGGTTCCAAAAAGTGGAGACCCCAAACAAGCGTGGGCTCTCCGCATATCTCGTGCCTAGAAATGTTTTACCGGTCATTGAAAATGTTTAAGAACCAGCGGAAGGTGCCACATGCCTAGGATATGAGAAATTTTCATTGGCCGCTTGAAAAGTCTAAGTATGGGAAAAGTGAGTGGAAACCTACATGTGTCACTTCAACACAACTCCAAGGGTCAAAGCCAGAGGTGGCTCTTCAAATAAGTGCAAAGGCGCCCCATGTGTGCAGAAATAGATAGAGTTACATCTCGCCGATAAAAAGTCTAAGTACGGAAGACCCAAAGAGAATCTTCCACATGTCTCCTTAACACAACTCCTAAGGTAAGATCCATATGTGGATCCTCAAATGAGCATAGGCCTTGTGCGCATCCTTTGGCATAACAAATTTGCACCGTAGTTAAAATTTTTGAGCATGGGTAGAGCCAGCGGAAACCTCCATGTGTCTCTTCGGTGATATTTCAAAAGTAAAATTCAGGGGTAGGTCCCCAAATAGGCGCGGGACCTCCATGTGTCCAGAACATGATAGACTTGCATCCACCACTGAAAAATTCTAAATATGGGCAGAGTGAGTGGAAACCTCCATGTGTCTCCTTAGTGCTCTTTCAAAAGTAAAAATCATGGGCATGTCCCCAAACAAGCATGGGCCCTTCACATGTCATGGGCCTAAGAAAGTATCTCAGCTATTTGAGAAGTCTAAGTATAAAGAGGAGCCAGCGAAGCCTCCACATTTCTCCTTGTCACAATTTGAAAGGTAAGACTCGGAGGCATCCTCAAATGAGCGCAGACCCTCCATGTGTCTTCTTACATGTCTTAGGCATTTACCTTATACTTTTACACCCTTTTTCACACTGCATCACAATATCAAATATACCTGCCACACCGTATCCAATTAGAAAAGACAACCTATCCACAGATGTTGGGATAGGGTTTACAAAGGAGACATAATTGTGGAAGAGGCCCAACAACAAAGTTTTTCCCCATAGAGAGAAGATCACAATAATATCAAGACCCAATGTGATCCAAAACCCAAGGAAAGGATTGACAATGACATCAAAATGAGGGAGAAAGTTTTCATGCCTCCATACAGGGAAACAAAACATAATTATTAACCATGAGGATTGAGGAATTTTAAACAAACATGAAAAGATTACATCAAACAGGGAAAGTTTAAATTGAGAACCAATAGGGCACTTGATAGGGTCTCGAGGCACATGTGGCAGCTTTATAGGCCTAGATTTCAAATGGAAAGACACCCGCACAGGGTGGAGATGGAGACAGGGGACATGTAACCACCCTACGGGGCATATGTAGATGGGTTGTAGGGCTAGTTGGCCACTACACATGATCAATTGCAGCCCTATAGGCCCAAGTCGAAGCACAAGTACCAATACAGTACAAGTACATGCACCAAAATAGGCTCAAGGATAGGGTCCCATGGTATAGGTACAAGGTCCGAGATTGATGGCACTTGTATGTACCCAAAATTGTAAAGCATCTTGTCTTCGCGTAACAACGTAACAAGTTTCCCAATGATGATACAGGTCTCTTCACAAGGTGTTCGGGATCCAGAAAAGCTCTCTGAATATGTGTTAACATCCCGCATATCCCGCTTAGCCCCTGCGTGCTTTGTTTTCCCCTTTTCCCCTCTTTTCTTGCCCCTTTTCTCTTTAGTAATAAAACCGCGCCCGATCAAGCAGATGGAATAGAACCGCCGCCCGAACAGGCGGCGGTCTCAGAACCGCTGCCCCGAGCAGGCGGTGGTCCTTTACGCGTTTTCTAGAATGTTCTTTTGACGTGACTCGTGTGAAATATCACATTTCACCAGCTTTCCTTGCCGACTTGAGCATGCATTTATGTTTTTGGTCCCCTGGAATGGTGTTTTTCCTTTGTTTTTGGTTTTTAGAGTTCAGTTTGGTTTTGATCTTTGGGTGAATGAAAGCTATAAATAAATGCTTTATGCACGAGCAAAGGATCTGCCCCTCATTCACTTTGATGCTCTGATTTTCATAGTTCAGTCTTTTATTCTGTTTAGAAGCCATAGTTTTAATTCCTTGCATGCTTAGTTAGTATTGTCCAGTTGTTGGTAAGCCACATACCCATCTTGTGCAGGCAGTACTATTATTTCACCTAATCCGGATCCCAAGTTTTGTCTCTGAATTCCTCTTTCCATTAGATTTAGCTGTAATTTTGTTTAGAATACTTGTTTTAGTTCGTTTGCATGCTTGGTTAGCTTTATTCAAATGTTGGTAAGCCACATATCCAAATTGTGCTAAGCAAAGTGTTGTTGTTTTATTCAACCCAGTCTGATTTTTTGCCGATCTTTTGCTCTCATCTCCTCATTTCAGTAGTTCAGTCCATTAGCTTGTTTAGAATCCATAGTTTTAGTTCATTTGCAGGCTTAGTTAGTTTTGTTCAGCTGTTGGTAAGCCACATATCCAGCTTGTGCAAACAGTGTTGCTGTTCTATCTAATCCATTAGAGTAGAATAGCTTAGGAAGCCATTAAAGTTACAGGTTTTTCTCCTCAAACAGGATAGTTTCAGGTTCTGGATGCATTATGTTGCATGATTCGCAATAGATCCCACTAGGAATTGCATAAGCCAAGCTCGTACTCTTGCATGTATCCCTCTCCTATTCGCGTTACTATTCACCAGTATTCTAAAGATTGTCCCTTGTTCCAACACCTACTCCTGTTGATGCAAGCATCACACGCTTTTCTGGATCTATGTGAGCATAAAGAATGAAGATATCATACTGAGGGGACAAGATCACACACACCATCGAGATTCGCCACATTCGAGGAATCCGTGTTCTAGCTTTCAAAGTTCTAGTTAGAATCATATCAAATAGAGTAGTTAAATCACTTTATTTCAGTAAATTCTATTCTCGATATTTCCAGGGAAGCTGTGGGGATTGATAGTTTCTGAGAAACTATGATTCACTCCTCACTTCTGAGGTAGGATCGAGAATCTTGCAAATAGATTAGTTATTTCATTGTTTAGAATAGATATACAAATCGCCTGCATGATAAAATACTTACACTCATTATTTTGTTTGTTTTGAATTATTAGTTTAGTTTTCATTTCTAAATATTTTAAATAGATGCTCTCTTAAATTCTTTTAAAATCATCAAAAAATACAAAAAGAAGTCATATATGCTATAAAATACATTTCGTATACTTAGAGTTCACTTTATTACAGTTTGTTTATATTATTGCGTTTGTATGACAATTACGGGACCTAGGGAGCCCAGAGAATACGTTTTCGAGCCAATCGTGCCTCAGCCCAATCTCATAACAGCAATAACTGATATTGACCAGAATCTTAGAATCCAAGTCTTCCAAACAACAATGATTTACAACCGATCGATCTCGCTTAAGAGGATTAAACATAGAAGACGACCAAGCACATACGTTTTGGTCAAATCAGCCAAACTACAGATTACCCTAGAAAAACATCTATATGACTGTAGAAGGGTTTGAAAGAGAACAAACATTCAGGTGTGACCCTTTAGTTCCACAACTAGACGCAGGAGACACCCTCACAGACATAGATACCGGCCTAAGAATCCAGGTTGCAAGAACACCTGTGAGGTATTCTGAGAAGATCGCACAACTGTTGATTCTAAACATAGAAGCTGAGAAAGCATATGATTATTGGATACTAGGGATTAGGACTTGATTTCGTACATGACCATAAGCAGACCGCAACAACCAAGAGTCTATGGTTGTGATCCACAAATCCCACTGCCTAACGAATCCATAAGTCAATCAGACATAAACACTGGCCTACGCACACTAGTATTCCAGTCTACTCCACTTCCACCTATTATCATCGAACAATTGTCCTTACTCGATATAAATGCTAACAAAGCTAGAGAATTCGGACTAGGCCGAGAATCGTCCATAGAATCAATTGTTTCCACCATCCACCATATGACCTTATCTGGAGACATACACGAAACTATCCCAGGTCATTTTCCACGTATTCCACAACCCATAGATCGGATCACGCCGAGCTTGATATCTATTGAGCCTTCGAGCAGTCATCCTCACGACCTATCTATCACACCAGCCCAAGTTAGAAGGGCCTTCTTTGCCTTAGATTCACAAATTCCATTAGTGCGTGTCGAAGACATTAGACTTCCTAACTAGTTTGTCTGCATCCCATGCATATTCTACCCCCACCGGCTGTCTCGGCACAACCTCGAGAGGTCGGGTACATGGAAGAGTCACTTGTAGATTCCCACGCTTGCCTGTCGCTTTTCCGGCATACAAAATTGGTGAACCCGACGTGAAACAAACAACTGTTTCACCTTCTGTACCTCATTAGCATTCACATCAGTTTCACCAACAAAATTGGTGAACCTAACGTGAAACAAACAAAATTAGTGAAGCTGACGTAAACTTCCTACTTTCTCGTTCGGAGTCATAGTATCACGTGTTCTTCCAAAAGCTTTGTTCACTTTTCATTTTCTCTCGCCTCATTAGCCTTTTACTAAACACCTTCGCTCCTTCCCATTATTCTTCGGGTATTCATATACCCCGAATATGTCGGATTCGATGAATATGGCGAGACCCCTCTTGATCTCGAGGCATACTACGCCCAACGTAATAGACAATCATCACCCTCATTCTAAGTATGGGGTGACAACTATTCAACTAATCAGGTTGTCAACACAAACCCCAAGAATCAGATATAATTCATCTTTTCAAACTGAAGAGTTAGATCAACCCCCTCGAACACAACAAACAAAGCCTTCAGGTTCGAATAATATGACGTTCACCAGAGAATCTAGTTCGTCTCCTCAAATGCTACTTAGACCACAAATTAGTAGACAATCAGACCCATACCTGGTCTTAGATAATGAATGGTCAATACGTTATCCTAGGAGTGAACAACATTCTCGAGGTATGTACCCACCTATAGGAGGTTTACAAATACAACCCGAGATCTCTTTTCAAGAAAATACCTCTATGCCACTACATATAGGAAATACTCTCGGAGAAACTTGGCAAGATAGCGATCATTTCATGATAGGATATCACGTACCTATACAACACCAGGGTATACAACAAACGCCACTCAGGCAAAGCACCGTGACTTCACCAAATGAAGTCATTTCAATGTTAGTAGAAAGAGTGAGAGGGTTAGAACTTGCTCAAGCAAGTCAAAATTCTCCGTTCATACAAATAGGAAGTTTCAATCCTCCATACCACCCTGGCCAAGTAGATCTCCTCACAGGAGTAGGCACGTTAGGTATGCCTCCTCACTATCCACAACAAACGCCAACAAGGCCCATCATCTCTAACACTATTCCTCCCGGTCTAGTATCAAACAATCCATTCCTGGATAGTACCCCTTCGTACTTAAACATATACTCCAAATCGCCACAAGGGGATATGTTCTCCTCTCCCGGCATGTTTGCTCAAACACAGGGACTTCCCTATGCCCCTGTCAGTGCATATCAACAACCCATCCCACCACCACTCCCTCAGCAACCACCATCAATGGTCGAAACCTATGCGATAGGGACTTACTCAGAATATTTAAAAGAGCCCTTATATTTCGCCATACGAAGCGTCATGCTTCCAAGACCCCTTCCCGATTTACCCAAGTTCAAAGGTGAGGGAGATACAAATGCACATATCAAGGCGTACGCTACACCATACGAGAATTACTCCTTGGGACAAGTGTTGTTGCTAAAATATTCCCTAAAACCTTGGAAGGCATTGCTCTCGACGGGTATTATAGAATACCCAAGCCTCCATCCATTCATTTAAACAGATTTTATCATAATTCATTAAGGCATTCGACATGAACAAACTGTTGAGAATAGGAATCAGGGAATTCTTACACATCAAACAAGAACACAATGAATCTGTCGCCCATTTCATCCAAAGGTGGCGTACAGTCATTTATTCCTTGGCAAGTGCTCCGAACATGGATCAGATGGAACTATGTGATTTATTCATTCATTCTCTCAGTAGGGAGGTGAAGGAAGAAGTCCAGAAGTTCCCGCTAAGAACTTATAATGAAGTACTTGAGAGTGCTCTTCGAATAGATCAAGCAGCGATACATAGTGGCCGTAAGACATATGGAACAAACGGGAGGTTAATCACCTCCACTTAGAACACTACAACTATCATGAATGTCAACCAAGGACCCAAAATCCTTAACAAAAATCGTGGGGTAACAACGGATGGAGTAATCGACCAGCCCAAGAGGGTAAATGTCGTTAATACTCCGTCACAAACAAACAACCAACGAAACAACAACTTTACCCCGACGATCAATACAGTGGATTTTAACCATCCACAACAACAACAACAACAACAACAACAACAATGATGAAATCCCATACAAGGGCCAACCCAAAACTCATTTGGTTATCAAAACCAAAGCCAGAAACAACAAATGCAAAACTTTAATCCTAATAGGCAACAATTTGATCAGAATTTTAGGCCACAATATACACCAAACCAACAAAACAGGAATTACAATCCCAATTCTTATTGTGGTTTCCACAAAATTCGGGGTCACGATACTAGAACGTGTCGTGACTACAATAAATTTATGCAATGTTTGCCAGAAGAACAAAGACAGTTCTTCACAGATTTGTTTTTGGCAGATCCCATGTCATCACAACCAAATACGCTCGCAGAGCAGTTTCCCCTCAGAATGCTCCCCTCAAGATCTTTAACGATCCGCTCCCAAATCATGATAGCAATAGGCTGAATCCAACTGGAACAAACAAAGGTGCAATGATGGGAAACAATGATCATGAAGCCTCGACTTCACTAAATCCATCAGTTGCGCCACAGTTAGGAAGTCAACCGAGACCCAAGATAGTCAGTTTGGTAGAATTAGACGTTGAACTACCTATCGAAGCTATAACAAGAACACGAGAATATTTCTCTCAGCCAGCCCAAGTCATCTTCCAGAAATAGATAAGAGTCAACAAATAGTAGAAAAACCCGTAGGTGCCTATGATTTAATTAATGACCTAACAAAGACCTTCTCACACATTTCATTTTTGGACTTGCTAAAGAACTCTCCTCATCACGAGCTTCTCTTTTAGAAGCATTAGGTCTAGGCCATCTAATTAACATCACCCCACCTCATGAAACACAAGTAAATCATGTAGATTTTGATATCCACCCTCCGGGGCAGCCAGACAAGCATGTCGAATTCATATTTGAAATAAGTAAAATGCCCACAGATGCTGAGATCGCACACCGAGGTGACCCAGCCTTACACTTACAAGTATGGGTTTATAATAACTATGTAAAATGGGCAATGGTTGATGATGGGGCCGCAGTTAACATAGTCCCTTTCTCTTTCCTCCAAAAACTTGGATATGGGGAAACAAACTGTTCCACTACTCGAAATACATTGAGAGGCTATGATAGCCTTAAAGCCACTTCGATAGGAACTATAATACTGTCGGTCACCTTAGGGCCCAAAACAATCTTAACTGAGTTTTATATTATAGATCGGGAAACTAATTATAATATGATACTCGGCCGACCATGGATACACCGAATGAAGGCAATCCCTTCTACTTTATTTCAGGAAGTAAGATTCTTGCATCTAGGAAAGGTATTTGTAGCCAAAGGCGATCCAAAACCTTTCGATTTGCACCTAGCTGATTTAAAGAAAAAACCAGGGGTGCACTCAGAATTTGAACTTCCAACAAACCAACTTAATAAACCCACTGACCGAAAACCAGAGGAAAATTTGGTACCTACAACGGATCTTGAAACTATCAGCATAGCCAAAACAATTCCAACCCCCAAAGATAAAACTAAAGAAACAGTATCATTAGGGACTACCGCAAAAATCGTTGAGTTGATAGAACAAGATTCACCAATGTTCTTACCATTTGATTCAGTAGGCATATGATATTCCCTAGGTGTTGGTTCCCTTCCAGCAGAGGACTTCTGTATGGTAGAAGTAGAGTGTGCAAACGCAGCAAATGCCCCAACATCTATACTCCCGACTAAGTATTGGACTCTCCATTTCGATGGAGCTAAATGCCGTTATGGAGCGGGGGCAGGTATAATTCTTACTTCGCCCAAGGATAAAGTCCTCATATTCGCTTTTAAGTTAAACTTTGAATGCACTAACAACGGCGCTGAGTACGAAGCCCTCCTCCTTGGCCTCACTTTAGCTAAAAAAATTGGTGTTGATAACATTAGAGTCTTAGGAGACTCACAATTAGTGGCAAATCAAGTTTCTGAAGTAGATGAAACTAAATCCGAACACTTGCAGCTTTACAAAGAAGCCGTATTATATTTAAGCAAGGCATTTGACTTCATATCCATTGAAGCAATCCCGCGAGAGAAAAATCTTCTCGCTAATTCAATAAAGAACTTTAGCATCACACTTTACTCCAAGCAATGAGTTAGAAGATACCCAGTTCACGGTGTCCATTTGTGATGAACCATTGATAAAAATAATGACAAATCCCCTTTCAAGCGGAAGTGAATCTACCACCCCGCACCATGTCTATAATAATATGGCCACTTTGGAATACGTAAATGCCTATGCAAAGACTACATCTCTCCTATCATATGCTAGATTTGTCCTTAATTCCACATTCGTCTTCCTATTTCGGGAATCCCATGATGGATCTTCCCTCACAAATAGAACCTAGCATATACGCACTAGAAAACGGGGACGATTTTGATTTACCTCCACCACCACCTAATTTTGAAGAGGGTAACACCTCTTTGATCGAAGAAACAATCGATGTCAACATCGGGATAGAAGATGAACCGAGAATATTGAAACTAGGATCTTCGTTAACACCCGAGGAAGTGGAAATACACACTCAGATCCTTAAAGAACATCAGAAGGCGTTTGCATTTAATTATAAGGAGATGACAGGAGTCGCACCCCACATTATGGTGCACAACCTCGTCACTAAATCAGATGCAAAGCCAATTAAACAAAAATCAAGACCCATGAAGCCCAAAGTAGCTCTCATGGTAAAAGAGGAGGTAATAAAACTCCTTCAGGTAGGATTCATCAAGCCAGTCGACTACTCCCAATGGGTATCTAATATCATCCCCATTCTCAAGAAGAATGGGAAGATACACATCTGCATAGATTTCCGAGATATCAACAAAGCATGTCCTAAGGATGACTTCCCATTACCATCCATAGATGTTATTGTTGATGCAACGGCTGGTTTTGAACTTTTGTCTCTCATGGATGGATTCTCGGGATACAATCAAATCAGAATATCTGAGCAAGATCAAGCTAAAGCCACATTTATAACTCCTTGGGGAACCTATTGCTACGTTGTTATACCATTCGGTCTCAAGAATGCCGGTGCTACGTACCAAATGTGCCGGCCATGACATACATATTTCACGATCTAATTCATAAAATCATGGAATCTTATGTAGATGACTTATTATCTAAAGCCAAGAAGCGTTGTGACCATCCCGAAGTACTCCACATCATTCTTTCACATCTAATAGAATACGAAGTTACACTAAACCCAGAGAAATGCGTCTTTGGTGTAACAGGAGGGAAGCTCCTAGGTTATATCATATCGTCATGAGGGATAGATGTTGACCCAACCAAAATTCAGGTTGTCCTCGAAATGGTTCCACCTTTAGATGAATCTGGAATCAGATCATTTCTCAGAAAACTAGGTGCAATCCGAAGATTCATCCCAGACTTAAGCTTCGCTATTCATCCAATTAACAATTTACTCAAGAAAGACTATAGCATTGATTGGACCAAAGATTGCAATGAAGCCTTTGATGCAGTTAAGCGTTTCCTATTATCACCACCTACACTAATGCCACCTAAGCTAGATCACCTGTTGATTCTATATTCACGAGCTACTAATGTCTCACTGGCCTGTATGTTGGCCCAAGAAGATGATAACAAGAGAGAACGTGTGATTTATTTCATTAGCCGAATGTTGCTCGACTATGAAACACGCTGTACACAAGAAAAACGAGAATGCCTTGCCATAGTCTTTGCTATTAAATGCCTAAGACATTATATGCTGAATCAAGAAACAAAGGTCATGGTAAAAACGGACCATCTAGGGACTTTCCTCACACAAGGGTCATTGTCTAAAAAGGCTGGACGATTTATAACCTTAATGGGAGAATTCAAGTTAACATTTGTAAATTATAAGTCGGTTAAAGGACAAATCATCGCAGATTGGTTAGCTGACAACCCATTAGACGGAGGTGATTTAGTAGATTTAGACTTTCCAGATGAGTGCGTATACTACATCGAAACCCGACCCGCTATCTCTGAGTGTCCTTGGTACGCTGACATCATTAACCATATCATGGATCGTACGTACCCAGAGGGAGTTACACCGCAACAAAGAAGGTGGTTACGCATAATCGTAGCTAAATACATCATTATAGAGCAGGTGCTCTATCGAAAAGCATTCGATGGAATGCTCCTAAGGTGTGTCGACACAGAAGAGTCCAAGAGAATTCTCCATGAATCTCACAGTGGTATATGTGGAGGCCACTTCGGTGGCCATGCCACTGCTCAAAAATACATCGAATGGGCTATTTCTGGCCCACTCTAGAACACGACACAATAGAGTTTGTACGTAGGTGTCATAAGTGCCAAGAATTCTCCCATGAGATCCACATGCCGGCACAAGTCCTACAACCAATCGCTACTCCGTGGCCCTTTTCTACATGGGGCCTAGACTTAATAGGGAAATTCTCTCCCTCATCCACAGATGGCCATAATTTTATAATCACGGCCACTGAATATTTTACCAAATGGGTGGAGGCCATGCCTCTTACTACTGTACCTGGTTCTGTGATCGCCAAGTTCATTTTGAACCAAATCACTTACAGTACTGGATATCCCGCAAATCATTATCTCTGATAATGGAACTTCTTTTAAAAATGAAGAGGTTCGCAAACTATGCAATAAATTTAAGATAAGCCATCATACGGCCTCCTTGTATTACCCTCAAGCCAACGGGCAGGCCGAAGCAACAAACAAGACACTGAAAGCCATTCTCCTTAAAATGGTGAAAGAAAACAAACAAGATTGGCATTTGAAGTTATACCCAGCCTTGTCGACCCACCGAACCTCAATAAGAACACCAACAGGAGCAACTCCTTTCTCGCTAGTATTTGGGGTAGAAGCAGTTCTCCCACTTGAGATCAAAATACCTAGTCTCCGCATTTCATTAAAAGGGATTCTGGATGAAGACGCTTACAGAGAAGCACGTCTTTCACAACTAGAAAGCCTAGATGAAACTAGGTTAGATCTTTGACGAGCAAATGACATAGAGCTTATGCTGACCGAATGTGCCAGCAGTATAATAAGAAGGTCTATGAACGTGATATATATGAAGGTGATCTAGTTCTAAGACTAGACAGCCAGATCGACAAGAAGACCGGTGAAGGAAGGAAATTCCGGCCCAAATGGTTGGGCCAATACCGAGTCATGAAGGACTACGGAAATGGTGCTTACCTCTTATGTACACTAGAAGGTGAGGAATTTGGTGAAACAGTCAATTCCCTACACCTCAAGCGATTCTACGCATAAGCAACTAGCACTACTTGTATAATTATCTACATTGCATCTTCATATAGATTAAGATCATTTTGTCCACTTGTTTCTTACATAAATTGTGATCAAGGAATCTATTCTCAAAGCAATTCATTACAAACTCGTGATGTTTTTGGCATAAAGCTCTTTAATCATACCTCTCCATCTTCATTCATCATCGAATCATCTCAGAATCTTTTATCAAATAAAGATAGACATGACAAAGTCTTAACGGTAACCATACCAAGATCTGCAAGTTTGTTCTCACTTTGATTTCTTCTTAGGATAGGTGTCTTGCCTATGGTCTGTTCTAGAAGCTTCATGGTGTCACATCTATCCCATATGCATATCTCTTTGGGAATAAGCACATACTGACATTTTACTCAAGAAAACAAGTCAACAAGTAATTAAACAGAAAATTTTAATTTTACACATTTCCTTGCCCCACCAACCTTCGGTGATGAGCTTGCGTCTCTTACTAGTGACTTAGGGTTGGGAAAGGATGGAAATGCCCTTACTCACCTATGCCTTTCCCATGGTGATAAACCCACACTTCTTACTAGTAGCATGGGGAAAAGTATAGGGGTCCTCTTGACACAAAAAAACATTAAAAGATCATAAACAAACAATTCAAACTTTGAGTCAAAAACGAATGAATCAGATGTTCAAAATTCCAAGAGAGTTAAAATCCTAAAAACCTGGATTTTGTCTACTATGTGGCCATCTACGGGTCTAAGTCTAGATAAACCGCAAAGCAAGTTGCATCCAAAACTATGAAGTCACTTGAGTGGAGTTGGCTTGTAGCTTCCAATTTGGTTCCGCCAAAGCTTTGTCTGTCTTTCATCACTATCATTTCACCACATTTCATAACTTGCACCCTTCTTAACTCTCGGTGATGAGCCCTCACATCTTACTAGTTGCGTGGAGTTAGGAGTGGGGCAAGTTAATCTGTCATCGTACTGGTTATATTCATCACTTTGCAAAACAAACATGAGGTATCCAAATTGCTCACAGAAGCTAGGATTCAAAATCACAATATATCTGCAATATCATGTATCAGCATCATGAAACACAAAAAGAAAGTAAACATTTGCATCATCTGTTCTCCATTACATACATCGTAGCATATACAAGAAACTGAAATAGAAAGGGAAAACATGAGTGACAAGCTTTTGATCCAAAAACGAATGCATATATATAAATAATCAATGTTTATATACAATGCCATCATGCACTAGGCATGGTCAAAACGCTCAAAGAGCCCGTGATACACAATAGTACAAAATACACAAGGGCCAAATGGCCTCTCAACCCCTACGCGACCCCTCCGAAGGTGCACGCCCTCGCCTAGGACTCCGGCTACGCCGGCGCTCTGAATGTACGGAGGGCTCAGGGTCCCGAGGGGCAGCCGTGGTCTCACCATGAGAATGGCTCCTCATAAGGCGCTCAGCCGTCCTGTAGCCCGCTAACTCTGTGCGCAGGGTCGACACCATCCTGGCCACGTGCCAATGGGAGCGAAGACATCGGTATGTCTACCAGCTGCTGAGGGCTCCCCGGCATCTACGGATAGCTCCGCGTGAGTCCTATCCATGGGGATCATCAGGGAATCGGTACATACCCTGCGGATCAGATCCCGCCACTCATCAACAGTTTAGTAAACAAAGGAGAAAAATGAATCAAAAACCAAGCAAGAGGCTAAAAGGTACAACAATAGCAAATAAGGAGAGATAGCAAATAAAACAAATCCTAAATTAAACAAACATTAAAAAAGGAGAAAGGGTAACTTACTCGGATCACCGGGCCTCCAAGATGGATCGCTGGGGCCAGCACCCACCGCGGATGCCACTGCCGACTGAGGGGCTACTCCTGTGGCAGGGGCAACATGTCACCCTGCAACTGACTCGTCCTCTCCACCATGGCCCTGAGAGAGTGGCTCCTCTGAAACTAGAGTGTCCTTCTCTGTGCTCTGCTCAGCCCTCTCTGCCTGCATAATGTCCTGAGTGTCATGCCACTCAGGATCACTGTCATCAGTCTGCTCCTCCGACCCTCCCTCTGTAAGCTCCTCAGAGTCGAGTCAATATCTATGGGGTCATCGCTACTATGAGCAGGACCCGCAGCAATCTGAAGTAAAGGTGCCCGAGGCACACCAGCTCTCCCTCTAGCACGAACTATCCTCCTGGCTGCAATGGGAATGCCAGGAGTGATCACTATCCAACCACGGCCTCTAGGCCCCCCTCTGGCCTCGCGAACTGATCTGTAAACTGGCGCCACTGGGGGAAGCATGCCCATATATGGTAGGCCAAACTGCTGAGGAACTCGCCAAAGGATGCACCTCCACTCATCCCACTCGATCAATGAGCTGCCCTATGGTGGAGCAAGAGATCAAGGTAAGAGTCTCCTCTCCCCATATGCTGGCCATAAGCCGGTACGGTGTCACCTCCATGTCTGCAGTAGTAAGGGAGGCAACTGGCTAGTGAGGTGCTCTAAGCACCGACATATCTGTCCATCTGGCTGCCCTCACAGCCCCAGGATCTGCCACCTCCACACCTCTGCCATAAGGGATAAAACGCTCATACACCCAACTCATGACTAAAGTCGGGTGGCTCAATGACTGTCCCTGTAAACGGACCACCCTATATAAATCATGGTAGGTGGTCCCCAGAATATCTGCACCCCAGGCGTATATCCGACCATGCCCCTCTATCTGCGCAATGATGGGGGCCCAACAGTATAACAATGTATCCCCTCCCTTGTCCCCGATCAGTCTCGAGGCAAGGATCCCCATGATGGCCTCACATCAAAGTATGGGGATGGGAAAAGAAGGAATGGATCGAACTCTCACTCCCTTCTTCGACCACGTGGAGATAACTGCATCTCCCATATATGCTGCCCACTGTGCAATCTGTGCCTGTGAGCCTGCTGTCTCTAATGTAAGTCTCCTCCCGATGATCGGGACCCCCAAAATACGGTAGACATCCTCGAGTGTGATGGTCCACTCACCACGGACCCCTGGCAGTCGGAAGGTGTTCCGATCTGCATCCCAATAAGAGAATAAGTCACAAAGGATGTGACTAGATGGTGCAACATGAGGCACACGCGATATACGTAGTATACCAGCCCTCTGAAGTGTGTCCTCCTCATCCTGCGAGAGGGCATCCAGTACTCCTGAGAGCCAATCACACTCTCTCTCTCTACTCCATCTAATATACTCCTCTCTCACCTGCATACACCCAAAAACACACAAAACAGAGCAAGTTAATATCTGAACAATACCAAGAAGGTCATAAAAATGCGTAGAAGTGCAAAAAAATACAAACACAATCTCAAATATAAGTTCTTTTGCATTCCAGGCAAAACCGCCGCCCTGAGCAGGGAGGCGGTTTTGTAACCGTCATCTTAAAGGTGGCGGTCGTGTAACCACCGCCCTGGCCAGGGCGGCGGTCGTGGTCCGAAAACCCACGTGGGTTTTTAACCTAAAAAGGCCTAAAAAGTGCAAAAATGGCCATTTAACTTAAAAATAGAGCCTACCCAGTAGGCGCCCCCCCTAGGTGGACCTTTTAACACTAGCATTTTCAAAATGACCCCCATTGCAAAGAATTTAGCATTTCAAATTTAAGGGGGTAAAAACAATAAACTGAAGAAAACTAACCTGTGATCGCTGAGGTCGGTGTTCCGCACGTGGAGGCATGATCACTATCTCGCTGCGGATGTTTTGACTCTACTCACGCAAGAAACCGTCACCGTGGGTCCCAAAGCTCAAAATCAATCAAATCGACTCGTGCAAATGAATAGGAAAATGGGCCCATTTTCATATATATAAAGACCCCGATTCGCTTTAAAAGACTTTTTCACAAGTTTGGAGAGCTGATGGAGGTAAGTCCCTATCCCCGCGCGAATGGTACGTTCTCATTCCCTATTATTTTAGCGTTTATTTTCCAAGTTATTGTATCTATCTGCACTTGAATCCTCTTTTCATTTTGCAGGTAGCGGGAATTTTGGATGGCGTAATTTCAACACACAGACGTGTAAGGTATAACTTCTAACTTCCCATTTCGGGACTGCCATACTCGGACCCACCGTTTTATGCCTCTTCATGGCTAAAACGCTTCTCCGAGGGGGCAATATGTACGTACCCAAAATTGTAAGGTACTGTACTACTGAAGCAGTGTAATAAGTGCCCCAATGATGATACAGGTCTCTTCGCAAGGTGTTCGGGATCCAGAAAAGCTCTCCGAATATGCGTTAACATCCCGCATATCCCGCTTAGCCCCTGCGTGCTTTGTTTTCCCCTTTTCCCCTCTTTTTCTTGCCCCTTTTCTCTTTAGTAACGAAACCACCACCCTGAGCAGGGCGGCGGTCCTTTACGCATTTTCCAGAACGTTCTTTTGATGCGACTCACGTGAAATATCATGTTTCACCAGCTTTCCTTGCCGACTTGAGCATGCATTTATGTTTTTGGTCCCCTGGAATAGTGTTTTTCCTTTGTTTATGGTTTTTAGAGTTCAGTTTGGTTTTGATCTTTGGGTGAATGAAAGCTATAAATAAATGCTTTATGCACAAGCAAAGGATCTGCCCCTCATTCACTTTGATGCTCTGATTTTCATAGTTCACTTTTATTCCATTTAGAAGCCATAGTTTTAATTCCTTGCATGCTTAGTTAGTATTGTCCAGCTATTGGTAAGCCACATACCCATCTTGTGCAGCGATGATCATTATTTCACCAAATCTGGATCCCAAGTTTTGTCTCTGAATTCCTCTTTGCATTAGATTTAGCTATAATTTTGTTTAGAATACTTTTTGTAGTTCGTTTGCATGCTTGGTTAGCTTTATTCAATTTGTTGGTAAGCCACATATCTAGCTTGTGCAAGCAAAGTGTTGTTGTTATATTCAACCCAGTGTGATCTTTTGCTGATCTTTTTCTCTCATCTCCTCATTTCGTAGTTCACCATTAGCTTGTTTAGAATCCATAATTTTAGTTCGTTTGCAGGCTTATTTAGTTTTGTTCAAATTGTTGGTAAGCCACATATCCAGCTTGTGCAAACAGTGTTGCTGTTCTATCTAATCCATTAGAGTAGAATAGCTTAGGAAGCCATTAAAGTTGTAGGTTTTTCTCCTCAAACAGGATAGTTTCAGGTTCTGGATGCATTATGTTGCATGATTCGCAATAGATCCCACTAGGAATTGCATAAGCCAAGCTCTGTACTCTTGCGCTATCCCTCTCCTATTCGCGTTCTATTCAGTCTGTATTCTAAAGGTTGTCCCTTGTTCCAACACCTACTCCTATTGATGCAAGCATTACACGCTTTTCTGGATCTACGTGAGCACAAAGAACGAAGAGATCATACTGAGGGGACAAGATCACACACACCATCGATTCGCCACTGTTCTGCGGAATCCAGGTTCTAGCTTTCAAAGTTCTAGTTAGAATCATATCAAATAGAGTAGCTAATCACTTTATTTCAGTAAATTCTATTCTTGATATTGCCAGGGAAGCTGTGGGGATTGATAGTTTATGAGAAACTATGATTCACTCCTCACTTCTGAGGTAGGATCGAGAATCTTGCAAATAGATTAGTTATTTCATTGTTTAGAATAGATATACAAATTGCATAGACAAATACTTACACTCGGCTATTTTGTTTGTTTTGAATTATTAGTTTAGTTTTCATTTCTAAATATTTTAAATAGATGCTCTCTTAAATTCTTTTAAATCATCAAAAAAATACAAAAATAAGTCATATATGCTATAAAATACATTTCGTATACTTAGAGTTCACTTTATTACAGTTTGTTTATATTATTGCGTTTGTATGACAATTACGGGACCTAGGGAGCCCAGAGAATACGTTTTCGAGCCAATCGTGCCTCAGCCCAATCTCATAACAGCAATAACTGATATTGACCAGAATCTTAGAATACAAGTCTTCCAAACAACAACAGATTTACAACCCGATCGATCTCGCTTAAGAGGATTAAACATAGAAGACGACCAAGCACATACGTTTTGGTCAAATCAGCCAAACTACAGATTACCCTAGAAAACATCTATATGACTGTAGAAGGGTTTGAAAGAGAACAAACATTCGGGTGTGACCCTTTAATTCCACAACTAGACGCAGGAGACACCCTCACAGACATAGATACCGGCCTAAGAATCCAGGTTGCAAGAACACCTGTGAGGTATTCTGAGAAGATCGCACAACTGTTGATTCTAAACATAGAAGCTGAGAAAGCATATGATTATTGGATACTAGGGATTAGGACTTGATTTCGTACATGACCATAGCAGGACCGCAACAACCAAGAGTCTACGGTTGTGATCCACAAATCCCACAGCCTAACGAATCCATAAGTCAATCAGACATAAACACTGGCCTACGCACACTAGTATTCCAGTCTACTCCACTTCCACCTATTATCATCAAACAATTGTCCTTACTCGATATAGCGGCTAACAAAGCTAGAGAATTCTGGACTAGGCCAGAGAATCGTCCATAGAATCAATTGTTTCCACCATCCACCATATGACCTTATCTGGAGACATACACGAAACTATCCCAGGTCATTTTCCATGTATTCCACAACCCATAGATCGGATCACTCCAGCTCGATATTGATTGGAGCCTTCGAGAAGTCATCCTTGCGACCAATCTATCACACCGGCCCAAGTTAGAAGGCCCTTCTTTGCCTTAGATTCACAAATTCCATTAGTGCGTGTCGAAGACATTAGACAACCTAACTAGTTTGTCTCGCATCCCACGCATATTCTACCCCCACCGCCTGTCTCAGCATGACCTCGAGAGGTTGGGTACACGGAAGAGTCACTTGTAGATTCCCACGCTGCTTTGTTGCTTTTCCGGCATACAACACCGTCATAAATAATACTTGATGTCCGGTTTAGGGATGTAATGAATGAGGCCAGTACTACCAAGATAATTTGACTGTTGTCGGGATGGGCATTCCTTTGTATGTAGAGCAAATGATACAACATGCCTTGAGTGAGAGGACTAGATCTCGCACACATAATGCAAAGAATACAGGAGCTGACAAGCCCACAGACAAGGTCAGAGAGAGTTGACTAGGTCATGAAGGCTAGACCTTGCTATAAGCTAGGAAGAGGTGAGCGCTAGAGCCATATAGGGAAAAGATATGGTTGCAGGATGCCGCACCGGGACGAAGGAGGAGGAGAAATATGAGACTTGCATGGACATCAGGTGGGGTGAATATTACTCACCTTATATGTTTAGGATATATATTTCTATATATTTTGATTTATACCAACCTCGCATGCCGACAATAATGAGGATGTACATGAGAGTTTTTAGATTTTTATTATTACACCGGCCCTGTGTTCCAAATAGGTTGAGATTGTATATGAGAGGTACGTGTATTGATTTTTCTTCTATGCACATATGTATGGATATAGATATTCGATGTTTTTTTATAGAGATAGTGATATTTATGGTATGATGTTGGGATTATGTGTTGAATTTCTAGTGTTATTTTTATAGGATGGAAACTAGGTGGATTAGGCATGATGGAGTCAGTCTATTATACATGATGGAGTCGGGATGGTTTAGGCATGATGGATTCAGGTTGGTTTGAGCATAGTGGAGTTAGGTATAGGCATGATGGAGTTAGGTCATAGGCATGGTTGAGTCATGGTTTATGGTTTTGATTTAAGTTCCAAGTTTTTGGTAACATGGAAGAAAAATGATGATGTTTATGCATGTTATGGTTTAAATTTCCAAATATTTGTTATGGTGGAAATATAAAAATGATAAATGAATGATTTGATGAAGTGGAAAAAATGGTTGCTAGTTGGTGCTTGTTTGGTTTAATTTCCAGTTGTCGATATAAAATGGAAACTAACTAAGGTAGAGCATGAATAAGAAAATGAAGGGGAAATTGGTTATGGTAAAAAAATGTCCGAGCTAACCTCAAATGGCCCCATGCCCTCGCAGTGTTGCCTACATAGACTGATGAAAGAAGACCTCAAGCCGATGTAGTTCTCCCATAAGCTAGGGAAGAATTTGATGAGGTAGAGGAATTAGTTAGTAGGTTTTAGGTATGAATGAGTGTAGGTCATAGGCATGTTTTAGTCCTAGGTGATAGGAATGTTTGAGTCATTTAAATGTAGGTTTCTATGGTCCGGTCCTATATAGGATAAGTAATAGGTAATGAGGAAGGTGAATGGTAAGAGGAGGTAAAAGATCCACTTAATCAATAAGAAACCTATGATTATACCATACCCAAGATGGGATTATGAACGTAATACCCTAAAGGTGTTGCGTAATGGAATATTCTAAGGGTGACGAAAGTCACATGATCGAAAAATGTCACGATTGTGACAAATCCCTTGAGCAGATAGAAACAGCTTAGGTGAAAAGGTAATGAGGTTAAAATAGGTGGTTTAGCGTAACTTAGTGTATGTCAACATGTTTACGTAGCAAGAAACCCATGATAAAAATAGGCAAGTCCATGAATTTTTTTTTATCATTTTATTCTTTTGGTTTTTTTGATAGATTGATCTATGTGGGAAGTATATATGGGATGAGTATGTTATCTCGTTGAGGTATTTGTGAAGCTAATCAATGCGGGAAGATTTTGTTAATTTTATTGTATTTTTCAATGACTATATATAGTTGTCCTTCGAGGGAGTAGTCTATTTATAATGGTGAGATAGAGATAAGAGATGTCCCTTTTGAGGGAGTCATCTTTTCTAGAAGTTTGACTTAAGGATTTGAATCCCATTTTGTTTTTGGATGTTTAAGTCATGGAAAATACTATAGAGGAATATTAGGTTCTTGTTTAGAAGACAAAACCATAGCACACAGAGGTTAACTATGAAAGAGGTGGTTTCAAGTGATGAATGACCATGGGATTCCATATTTAAAAAATATGAAAAGTATCCATGAGAATCATGCTATGAGTAAAGCCATCGTATTGATATTGAAGATAACATTGAAAGGTGACTAGTAATCACATGTTTCTTGTTTAGTCGTTGATCCTCAAAATGGGTAATATGGAAGGTGAACAACACTCAAGGGATGAGTGGTCAATTTACAAACAAGGATATAGGATTTGATGTCATCAATAAAATGGTTGAAGAAGCAAGGCATTGGGGGCTCGGGTTTAATTTTACCTTCATTTGAAGACAAACCATAAGCACTTGATCCATAGGCATGGCGAACGATATAGGGTCTAAGAAAATTAGGAGCAAATTTTTCCAATTGAATTTTCTCTTCTTTTGTTACATGTTGATTTTCCTTAAGGACGAGGTTACCAAACTGAAATTTTGTTCGTGGACACATTTTTCATAGGAACGCTTGATAAATTTATGGTAAATTCGGAGATGGACAAGATCATTGAGATGATGTTCATCTAAGAAGTCAAGTTGTGCTAAACAATCCTAGTGAAAGTCCTCTTCATTGAGCATGTCTTGTAGTGAGATGTAGAGAGATGGAATTTGGAATTCGAGAGGCAAGACAAATTTAGTACCATACACCGTAGAGAAAAGGTTTGGCAATAGTTAAAGTATAAATACTAGATCGGTAGGCCCACAAGGTGAAAGGAATGTGTGTATGGAAATCCTTCCCAATATCGTCAACTACTTTCATAAGAATTTTGTTCAAGGTTTCACCTGGTTGATTCTACTTGGCCATTGGTTTGTGGGTAATAAGGTGACAAGAAACTAATTTGAATGCCAAAAGCATCACACAACTTGCATAGGGTTTTGTTTTTGAATTGTTTCCTGTTATCGCGATGAGGTGATGAGGGACACCAAAGCGACAAACGATGTGATGGTTGATAAATTCACATATTTTCTCGGCTTTCGTAGAAATGAGGGGAATGGATTTTATCCATTTAGTGTAATACTCAAGAGCAGCTTATAATCCATTGATGGTGTTGTGATGAGTGAGGATTGATCTCTCCAACGAGATCCAAAGCCCATTGAGAGAAAGGTCAAAGGTCCGATGCGACCTATAAGGCATAACTAGGTGTGTGATGAAGATTAACATGTTACTAACATTTCACACAACGTTTGACATAGTCACAATAGTCATGGTTTAGGGTTGGCCAATAATAGCCAAGGAAAAGAATGCGTTTAGTGATAGCTAAACCACTAAAGTGACCTACACAAATTCCGTCGTGAACTTCCTTGATGGTGTAGGGAATTTTAGAACTTGTAAGTCATCATAAGATAATACTATCAAATTCATACTTATAAAGGAGACCACCCATGATGACATAGCGAGAGACACTTTTAAGAAAGGAACATTGTCCATTACAAGTGAGATCAGGAGGTAGAATGGAAAGGGAAAGGTAGTTTATAAATTACTTATACCAAAGGTCACGTGAATTAGGTGCAATGGTTCTAACGGAGTATCCTTCATGAGGTAAATAAGAGGGTGATTGTAACATTTGTATTGTGACAAGTATTTTATATTCGACAGAAGAAGCAGGTATTTGAAAAGCCAGCACCATGGTATCCACAAATTTATTGGTAGAACATGGTTTGGTTCGAAGGTCATAATGGTCAAAGGTAGTCAAAAGTATGTCTACCTGATGCTTATACTTTTAAGTATTTCGTTAAGACACTATTACATACCATTGAATTGGTTTAGAACTAGTCTGGAATGACCAAATATATTGATTGACTTGAAATATAAGGCATAAGCAGCCTATAGACCTAAGATGAGTGCTTCATATTTAATGATATTGTTTTTACAATCAAAATCTAGTTTGAAAGATAAAAGCATGGGTTAACCACCAAGAGGAATGAGGATTACACCAGCACCACCCCCACGCTGACACTTGGAGCCATCAAAGAAGATGGTCATTTGGTAATTGGTATCATCCAAGGAGAGGGTAGCTATGGATTTTTCTGAGAAATCAAAGTTAGAGGGTTGATTCTTAGAAAGAGATATGTCTGCTAGTTGGTTAGCAATGGTTAATACGAAAAGAAATCAACACTGACCATGCCTATTGAAATGACTTCTTCTTCATCATCTCTACCTACATCCAAACCTTTACCCATGACCAAAACCATTTCAAAACCTGAAATCCTACCCACACCTATGTCTTCATCTGTATCTAGACCCATCACTACCTTGGGTGTCATGCCGACATCAAGCCTTACTCACCCAACGGTATTTTAATAAATATATTTCAATATCAGAACTATATTTCAAACGAATTTTGGTGTCTACAATTAATACAAAAAAATAACTAGATTTACATATACGTAAAAAGTGAATGCCTCCATCATAAAAATATATACAAGATGATATATAGTATAAAATTTCTTCCATAATGCCCACATTTACTATCTTTTTAAAGAATAGTTGAATGATAATAATACAACAATATTGAATTAAAAAAAAAACTCAAAATGGTCCTTATATTTCCTTCCAAAGAGTAAGTTTCACAACATATTACATCAAATTTGCAAGAGAGAAATAAAATGTAATTTTTTTCCTCTTAGAAAGAGTAATATAAGACACTATAAAATACAAGATTACAATCCTCCCACTATGTGGGAACAACATGCAAAAATAATAATTTTAAAATCAATTGTCCTCTAACTAATAAATTCCAAGAATGTCTCCAAGATCCAAAATAACCAGTTATCCATACACCAAAAATAATGGGCTTGAACATCCTAACCATAGGAATCGTCACATTCCTTTCTCCCAAAGGAAGGCATGCTAAGCCCCACCAAGCCCATGGGAAAGAGGGATATCATGCCACCAAGATGCCCAAGTAGAAAAAAAAGTATCCAACTTAGCCAAACAAGATAACCAAAATAAAGAATCCAAACTTCACAAAAAAAGGAAGTTTTTAAGAGAAAAAGACCTAAAAAATAAATTGGAAGAGGGGATAAGGAATCCTAAAACCATGAGTAAAACATTTAGTGCCAAGAACATCCTCTAAACAAATGATAACTCCAAAACTCCAAATAACCCACCAATATCCTTATTACTCCACATTCTCCTCCTTTCCAAATATTTTTAAGCCTTTCATGCTTCCTTGGAAAGGAAAGGAGGATATTTCCAAGACAAATGGAATGTCCGCTACTTTCCCCAAGGAAGGGAGAAGAATAATAATATCCTTCATGAATTCCCCAAGATGCTATGAAAAATGAAGAAGAGATCCCTTCACCCTTCCCAAAACTATTACCAAATACACTACCCATTAGGGTCGAGGAAAAAATCCAAAAAAACAAACAAGATAAAGGATAAAACAACAAGATTTCAATTCTAAACCAAAATAAACATTCCAAACAATACCAATTCACTAAGATTTTCATGCATTGTATTAACAATAAGGAAAAATAAAGGGGGTGGGTCTTACCTCGAAACCAAGAAAAATTCCAAAATATCCCCAAGGCTCCAAGATATTCAACCATAATATTTATCACTAAGAAATAAAAAGAATGACTCCCAAAAAGATAAAATTAGGGGTTGAAATACGATGTTCTCCAAATCAGCAAACCCATGGGACGGTGACATGTCAACCTTCTATCTAGGAAAGTCCTACTCATCAAGGTCCCCATCCAATTACCCACACAATAATAAATCCAAAGAAGACAAATTACAAATATATAATCCCCAAAAAGTATACCACCTAGTCCCAAAGTCATCTATAAGAGACAAAAGAGAGGAAGGATGGTGACTTGAGAGAGGATTATGAGAAATACTTTTGGGTTTACAAAAATTTATCTCTACCCATAGGTTAGGTAGAAGTGGTATTATTTTAGGTAGGAGAGACTCCAAGCTTTCCATAAAAGCCTCCAAAATTCCAGTTTTTGCCCAAATTCGAGATTTGGGAGAAATTGGAGCTTTTAAGATGCTTGGTGTCCCCCTAAAGTAAGGTTAGGTGGTCATAATATGTAATTAAACATGCTTAAAAATAATAATCCACCCAATTACTGGAATCACCAACAAATGAATATCAAGCAATAAAATCATCTCAACAAGAGGATTAACACCAATATTAATTTCGCAAGGTGATAGGAGGTAAAAGAATAATAAATAAGAGCAACACAAAAAAAAACATGTTCCCAAAATAATAACAAAGTATAATAACCATTTTAGGATGGGTTTGGGATAAGTGGATTTTGCATCTTGGAAATGCTACCTCTAAGTTCCATGTTGTACTAGTGGCATAACCTCGTAGTCCTGCAGATCAAGAAGAAAAACCTCATACATACATCTTTGATCTAAAAACGTATGAAATAAAAATATAAATAATCTTGATAATGTAAAAAATTAGTGTCATCTGAATAAAAATATGTGACATATAACTATCAAACTATATAACACTCGTGATACAAATCCATGATATATCTAATATATAACTCATATCCATCTCATCACATAATAATCAATATAATCATATCTAAACCACACAAATTTTTTATAACATTGATAATAAATGAGTGTCAAAAATAGTTTCATGTCATGTGTGAGCATATCATAACCAACATGATGATAAAAGATAGAAGCCTCTAAAAACAAATAGGAAATCAAATGTCCAAAGTGTCTCCATATAAACTAATACACTAATCATAACGATTTAAGAATTAATATGGGAGAAAAATGGTGGGAGCTATAATCTCAAACCCTAGACATGGATGATAATTTGTAGAAAACAACCATCAGCTTGGATTTTGGGCACAAAAATTCACCACTAAAATTAACACTACTCTATAAATTTCTTGAACCACACATCATTCTCCACATAGTGTGTGATATCCGAGTGACTACAACAAGATTGGAAAACAACCTTTGAGAGTTTTTAAGTTTGGTTTTCTTTTGCTAAGATACTTGGGGAAGGTATTTTTGAGTGCTTGTAGATGGGATATATTTCTATCTTAAACTTGTAAGTAACTTCATACCTATAGGTATTGCTTCCATAATGGTTATATATTTACTTCCAAAATATGTAGGGAGCATTGGGTTAATTTTTCCAGAGTGGGAAGTGTGTTTATCAATGTAATACTAAAGGATTTCTTAGTTAGAGAATTAGGTAGTGTTTACTTGCTTATATAAGGTTGTGTAGATGATTTAAATATGAAAGGATGACCCAACTATAATTTAAAACCCCAAAAATATTTTGAATTTGAAATAAAATTAAGAAGACATGTAAGTCAAAAATCATGCAAGTTGGTTAGGAATATATTTACTATCCTAACCAATATTTACATCTCTTCCTAGGGAAGGAAATCATGCAAATTGAATTTAGAAACTTGTTCCTTAATTTTTACATATGAATTTTATGCATTTTTTTCTTATAATTTGATGATTCGATGTGTAAGGATATAAAAGATAAACATATGACATTAGAATATGCAAGGTAGGAAAGGGAAGGTTGTACTTATCTTAACAAGAGTTTATTGTCAAAACTTCAATTTTCAAAGATTGAATTGCCAAATTTGAGTGTCTACACCCATCCTCAAGAATGGTGAGTTGAAAAAGGAATAAAAACTCCTTTTGGTTTCATTTCAACATGGTGTTTAGTAATATGAGATTATTTTGGAGGGTATTATTTGGCTTGCATAACTAATTCTCTTTAGACTACATCATCCCAAAAGTATTACAATACCCTATAGTTTGTATACTCATGAGTAGTATATAAGTATAAGTTACACTCCATAATTTTCAGATGATATGCATAGTGCTTAAATATATGTATTTTTTGTGGGATCATGTTCCTATACTTTACAAAATTGTCACCAACCCTCCCTTCCATCACTTTTTATAGGATCTTTGTAACTAATTATATTAGGGAGTTAAATTTGAGTATATATGTCCATCATATAATTTGTGAACCATAAAAAAATTTAAGGTTTCTTCCCTTTTGGAATTTCCTTAATCCTTAAAATTTTTGCATCTTACTTCTCTACAATTTAGCACTTCCTAATGAAATTTTCTGATTTTGTTTGATCTTCTCTTCCTATATACAAATTACTAATGAATCAATTTTATTTTTTTTATTGAAGCTAATTCAAACTAGACTCTAATTCATAATCATTATAAAAAGTAAGATTTATTTTTGCTTCATCACAATTGAAATTCATCCTAGTTATAAAATTGGAGAATTATGGATCAAACATGTTGGCAAGATTTTATGTCATTTTTTTCTTGATAACTTCACGGGCTCACCTTCATTATCGGACATAAAACATGTAACATTAGAGATATTACTTATCAAAAATGATCCAGAGGACCTTTTTTAGTTCATATGTTCCAAAATTCTCCCTTAACCATTACAATATGGAATATCATTCCAAGAGACTTTTGAAAATATAAAGAATGTTGAAAACAAAGCTCATATGCAAAATATGTTGTCCACTAAAGTTTTTGGTCAACTAGAGAAATTAAGGGACTGCGTGCAGGTCTAAGCTGACATGGACATGTACACATTTTCCAACTAAACTAATTGAAAGACAAGTGACACATGAATATTTGAGAAAAAATTTGTTTTATGACTTCAATATTTGATGCTCATTTACGGATAGGCATGCCCCACTATTTGTTAACTGATGACCCTTAGTGAGGGTCGAAATACTTTTTTTATTAGAGGGGTGTCTTTCCCACAATTTCTTCATTCTACCATTGTAATGATTTTGCGTATATATGACTTATAGTGTGATTTTTGGATGCATTTGGGACTACATATTGCATTACATTATAATCATACTATGCGAAGATCAAGTTACACATTTAGCTTGATGAGATGATATTTAAAATTGGGCTCATCCAAATTCCCACATTACTTAGGCATAACTCACCGCATGTCTCAGACATATCTCCTCACAAATCAATGTTAACACCGATTAAAGAAAAATGTGAAATATGGTAGTTAATCAAATATAGAACATCATGTAACTACAGGAAATAAATTTACTAAGTAACTATGGAAGATGACCCAAGAAACTGAGGTAATGTAAATAGAAACCCTAGTATGCCAAACCAAGTAAGGAAGTGACTCAACCGATTTAGATAAGATCACCGAACTATGTTGCATAAGTGATTAGAGAAAAAGGAAGTAGGAATGACTATGTAGAGGTATCAAAAAGGAAAGATATAGGATATTTGGCTGGACTAGAGCACCTAGAGAGGGACTAGGGTACTTGTTGGCACCCTGGTCTATAAAGTGATTAGCCTTGTTTGAAGAGTGACCACCATGGTCTTTGTAGGAGGTCTAGAGGTGAATTTACGAGGTTCAACATTTGGTCCAAAACCCTCACTGCATTTATCGCATTAACTTCGTTACATTGCTTTCTAGGTGTCGCTGATAATCCAAGATGATAGAAAGACCTGGAAGAAACCACAATAAGTATCAAAACCCTAAAAAAAAATATTTCAAATGAATGGTTAGGACTAACTCTTATCCATTTTTAGCCCCGGGAAAAAATGGACAACCTGGGAGGAAATTGGACTTGGGCAGTTGATCAAGACTTTAATGGAGAATATGGAGATTTTAGGTAAATTCCCATGTTCTTTGACACTTGCAGTTTATTTGGGAGCACTTGGGGTCATTGGTGCATTTCCCTTCTTCTAGAGGGAAACGAGTTCAATTCTTAGCCAAATTTGAGCAAAAATGAATAAAAATGAGGAACTTTGGCTTTAAGGAGATCTACTTAATTTTTTATAACTCCCCGAAATAGGAGAAATATAAAAAGTTAGAGAAAATCAGAGAAAAATGCAAAAATAGATAAAGTTGCAGAGAAAGTTCCACAAAATAGAATTCCATGGAGACTACCGCACAATAGAAGACTATAGAAAGTGCCACGAGAATAGAAGTCCAAAGAGATTGCCGCAAAAAATAGAAGTCTGTTGAAAGTGCTATATAATATAAGTCTATGGAAAGTGTAGAATAGAATTCCATGGAAAGTTCCACATAATAGAAGTGCATGGAAAAGCTCGAATGCTTATAGAAAAAGGAAAAATCCATGCAGAATAAAGGAAAATGAAAGTTTTTAATGAAAAAAAAATGTCCATAATGTTTGACATGTTGCTCTAAGTTTTTCAATATTTATATCATTCAAAAGGTACCAGTGTCCTCTAGGTAATGGAAATTTTATTTTTCAATTTTATTGAGGTTAGATGTATGAAAAATTGAAAAAAGTATCTAGTACAAAAATATAGAGTTACATGCCCAACCACCACGATTAATGAAGTATGGCATTCCATTTATTCTTCCAGAAGCTAAAGTGCATGGGGGGAATGAGTTTTAAATATTATCGTGTCCTTTACAGAGAATTTAATGATAGTTGTTTTGTGGGTGGGAGTAGAAATTCGAGTTTCACTTTTCTCTCTTCTCTCATTCACTTCTATATATTGTAAACTCTTCTCATTTTTGAGGGGAGATATTTTGGGATTTAGGGAAACTCTTGTATTTTGGTTTCTCAATTCCATTGAGTTGTAATCCTTCCTAAGGGCCTATAGATTTTATTTTGTTAGTCTATTTTACAAATATAATAGACTCGTGTAACCATTTGAAGCAACAAGTTTATTTTTACTATGGCAATTTCTCAACCATTTCTCATTTTTCTCACATTACCTTGCCTTTCCATTTTGGTTGTTCTATTTGGTGCATGATTTTTTATTTTTAGGTTAATGTTGTTTTGTTGCATTAGGATTTGGTGTTAAATACATGTTTTAGGACTATGTAAAAGCTATCCTAGCCTCTCTTAGTTACATCTCTATTAGATTTTCTCCCTCGCAATGTATCTCACTCCCTTTTGTTGGTGCTATCACTTCCTTAGTGCAAGATTTCCCATTTTTTATGTGTGTTCCTCTCTCCTTGGTCCCTTGGAATCATAAAATAGGATTATATAAGTGTATTTCCAACATTAGGGGTAATTTTAGTATTAGATTATTGAATTATCTCAAGCCCCCAATTCCCACAACTTCAAGGATAGATCCATGTTATTTAATTACACCGAATGCCCCATTCACATGCTGGTTATTTCGGGTGCTTTAATTTTGTGATAATAGATCTAGAACACTAGGCATGACAAAAAAACGTATCTAATTTATTACGGGAAGATTGGTGTGATTGTATTGTTAATTTTATCCTTTAAGAGGATTTTTAGTAGCACATTTGATGACTCTAAAGGGAAGAATTCAGTTGTTTTAGTAGTCCAACTTTTTCATGTTCATGAGAAGAATTAAAACTGGGTAAAAACAAGAGAACAAGGTATTTTTGAATATTTACAACTATCTCTAGGCAAAAGAAGGAGAGGAATTAGAGCTCGCAGATCACCATCTCCTATAAATAGAACCTTGTGAACACCTCCACCTGGTAGGCCATTTATTTCATTCAAATAGACTTCTTAGACCAATCGAATGTCTCATCAACAAGCACAACCAAAAATCCTTATGTTAATTTTATGGGTAGCATCCCACTTACTCTTAATGCATAAAACCCAATTCCCATTGTAGGATTAAAGAATATCCCATACTTCACTGGGAAAATCACACAACTTCGATTGATCACATTCAAGACATTGCAAATGTATGTGTTATACATGAGTTCAATGAGATGGATGTGGTAGTCAAATTATTAGCCTCTTCTTTCAAATGAAATGCTTTGCAATGGTTCAGAGCCTAGGAGCAGGATCAATTGTGCACAACTCTTTGTGGTCGAGTTTAGAGAAAAAGAAGATAACTTATCTCTATTAGAGAAATTAACCACAATCAAGAGAGCACCAAATGAGAAAATGGCTGATTTCAACTTCATATTTTAAAGGACATGGGATAGGATTCCAATTACCATGAGACAGAAGTAGCTGAAGGTTATTTTCTCTACTTCCTAAAAGCTTTAAATTTTGATATAGCCATGATGATACAATCTATTGGGGATATAATTTTTCCCACAACTTATGACATTGTTATTCGAGATGAGCATTGTTTGATCCAAGTAGGTAAACATACACCTAGGCTACGTATGCCTCTTTATTCGGGATTGAGGAATCCAAGTTCTAGTCAAGAACCTACATTAGCTCTCATTCCTACCCTAAAAATAAGAGTTCTAATGAATATTTTACTTCTTCTAGTACCTCAAACGAGCTTCAAGAGGTCATGAAGCAATTACAAAATTTAAGAAATGATTTGGTGACAATTAAGAGGAAACAAGCACAAAAATATAGATCATATCAGCCTGAATCCCAACCCAATAGACCTCCATATCAACCAAATAGATCACCTGCCCAAGCTCCTAATCATATCCAAAGACAACCTCCTGCTAGTAGGCCATTTCAGCCTTATAATCCCAATGCTAATTCTACATCTAAATCCTTAATTCTAAATTAAAATAACATGGCACATGAATATAGATGGTTTTTCCCATGAAATCAACCTCACAATAAGGAAACATGTTTCAATGGTGCTCTTAACTAAGATTTGATGGTGACAATGGTTGGTGTGTCTCAAGAAAAAAATCAAGAAGAAATTTAGCAACATGAAGCTACCCAAGAAGCACCTCCAAGTGAAACTACACTTATGAATTGGAAAGTTGAGGATTTTTGGCATAAATCAAGCTTCTTCTCAAGGCGTGGTGGTAAACACAAGGTCTAAAAATAGGAATTTAGAGGAAGGAAGTCATCTAATAAAAATACTACTTAACCCTCTATAGCTCTACAAGGAGTTAGTTTTCCAAGCACAATTCCAAATGTGAATAGTCAACCCAAGCTGCCTTCTAGACCAACTCATGTACCAGTTGTAGCAGCTCATGTGTAAGAGAAGGTTGTGAAAAATAAAGGAGAATAGAAAGATAGATCTTCTCTTTTCAATATCATAGAGAAATTTAAGAAAAAAATTCAACATCTTAATGTGGGAGTCATTAGAAATCTTGGGCCAAAGATCTATTTCAATTAGCCATGGAAAATTAGTCAACATCAAATGAGCTGCCAAAAATCAAGAAAATTTACTCACTAATGTAGCTACACAAGAAGGTAGTCAAGGAGGTTAACCAGGTAAAAATATGAAGCCTCTGTCATTCTATATTTCTCTAATAATTAGGATAAATATTGTACATAATTTCATGATTGAGTCGGGTGTAAGCGATTCGGTATTACCCAAGAAAATCACTAATCGGTTTGGCCTTCAAAGATGAAATAATTTATAGAGGTGTTGTGAAATTAGATGGAACAATAGTGAAATTGTTGGTGTTATCGAATGTTTGATAATTACATTGCATGCATGCCCAAATGTCACAAAGATTGCAAGATGTGTCGATTATTGACTTGCCACCAATCTTTTCTATGCTTGTCTCAAAACTTCACCACTAAAATTGGAGGATACTTGTCTCACTGACTGGTCACATATGCTATTCAAAATGAGGTATTGAGCTAAGGATACAATCTACTCTGAACCTATTGAAAATTCCATATCGAGCCTCATGTAACAAGTCCAATCAATGAAAATTTATTAGCTTTTGTGAAGAAGATTTCCCAAGAACTTCTGGAGACAAATACCAAAGTTGTAGGCATTCTGAATTAACTCTAGATGAGTGGGAAAATGAAAGGTATGCACATGATCCTTACAAGGAAATGGAGGAAGATAAGTTGGGAATTTATTTATTACGCGAAGACAATCCACTTCTCCCTAACATCACCAAACCAAATGGTAAATATGACAACAAATTATGGTAGCAATTATTTGATAGCTCGAGGAGTATGTAAGGCACCGAAGGAGGAGATATGCTTGTGTCACCTAAAGATATAAAATACTACTCATCTTTTGTGATTTGATTTTACTTTTTCAAACAACACATATGAGTATGAAGCATTGATCCATGGATTTCACTTGGTCAAGAAAGAGAGGTATCAATAAATTTCACATCTTTAGAGATAACGAGTTGATTGTAAACAAAGTGAGAGGGTTGAATGCTGCTAAAAATGATCTTTTAAAAATCTAAAAGAACCGTGTATAGGATCTCATTGAATAATTTGAGGATTTTAGCATAAGTTCCATTCCAAGGAAGAAGAATGAGGCTCGGCAATACAGATTCAACAATTAGGGAAGCATTTGATGTTGTGGAATGTATTAAGAGAGACCAAAATCAGCCTCATATCAAAGCGATTGTAAGATCAATTGTTCCATATAACAATACAAGCTGATAAGTATTCAAAAATTATCAACAAATAATAAATTTCTTGCAATAAGAAGCCAAATTCTCTACATGAAATTAGAACAAATTTGAGTATCAATATGTTGACCAAGTGGTGAAGGTGAGAAAAAATAAATTACCAAAAGGATTAGTGAATTTAGAGTTTATCATCAAACGAAATGACCAATTCTGGAAGGAGAAAGATAATATTCAAGTCAAGGGTGAAGATTCAAAGCCTATTTCAATAAGTAAAGGTAAGGTGCTACAAATTGGAAAGGTGAGTACTTAGTAGAAAAAGTATGATTTTTTGAAACTTTATCAAGAATTCGCAAATGTCTTGGCCTGGAGTTACAAGGATTTGAAAGGCTTCAATACAAAATTGGCACGACATGCCATTAAATTTGATCAAGAATCAAATACCATTAGGTAGTTGAAAATGTCAGTAAATCCCCATGTCAAACCTCTCATGAGAAAGGAATTAAATAACATCATTGAGGTAAGTATTATTTTCCAATCAAGCACTCAAGTTTGGTAGAAAATTGGGTTCCAAAGTGTCGAAGTAAAATAGGAAATCAGATTGTGTGTGGATTTTCAGGATCTAAATAAAGCTTCACTTGAAGACCACTACTTACTTCCATGGACAAAATATTGCAATTAATAGCTGGTTCTAAGATATTTTCATTGTTGGATGGCTACTCAGTTATAAAAAAATCATGGAGAAAGAAGAATATAAGTTCAAGATGGCCTTTACTACAAAGTGTGACACATATGATTATAAAAAAATTCCTTTTGGATTGTCAAATGTGAGAGCTAAATTCTAGAGTCTTATGGATATGACACTTAAAGGGTTGATTAAAAAGATAGTGTTTGAATATCTTGATGATATCACTATGTTCTAACAAAATGTAGTAGACCACCTCTTTCACCTCAGGAATGTTTTCCAAAGATGCAGGAGATTCAGAGTGTCTTTAAATCCAAAAAAATGTGTAATCTTAGATCACGAGGGAAATATATTGGGCCATGTTGTTTTGATGGAAGGGCTAACCATTGATCCTAAAAGAGTTGAATATATTTGAGAAATTTATTTTCCTAGTCACAAGAAGTGTCTCCAATGTTTCTTAGGGAGAATAAATATTATTATCAGATTTGTGCTTGAATTTTTCACTCATGTCACCCACTAACAATTATGTTAAAAAAGAGTATGAAATTCAAATGGAAAAAGAGGGAAAGGAGATTTTTGAGGAAATTAAATATGAATTATCTCAATCCCTAACTCTCATTAATCCATATTTTTCAAAGGAATTCATCATATATGCCTTCGATGGTTCAGATACAATCTCAACCATCTTGGTACAAATACATAAATAAGGATCAAAGTAGATTATAGTATTCTTCATCCAGTCCTGAAGACTATGAGATGAGGTACTCTTTATTGAAAAGTATGTCTTAGTTATCATTAGGAGCCTAAAGAAATTTAGACACTTGGTTTCCAACAACAAGATTAAGCCGCTAGTGTATCATATCGGGGTCAAATATTTTCTCACAAAGAAGGATTTGAATGAGAAAAGGGTAGTTTGGATCATCGGCATCATGGAGTATGATATAGAGATCAAGGTAACAAAATTTCTCTATGGAAAAGGTTTTTGTGAGCAACTAGCTTATAATCATCATGTAAAGTCTAAAGATGAAGGAGGAGTTTTCCTAGTGCTCCATGATAACCAAGAACAAGTTGCGGATGGTATGCCCACTCCTTATTGGACTTAGGATATTTTTAATTTCCTTCAAACAAGACTATGACCTCCAAAGTTAAGAAAATATAAAAGAAGGTATTTTAGGATCCAAACCATCCCATATATGCTTTTGGATGGAATTTTGTTTAAGAAAGATATCAATGGAGTTATTTTAAGGTGCATTGAGAAAAATAATATTTAGAAGGTGTTATATTAATTCCATGATGGAAAATCAGAGGCCACTTTTCTCCAAGAGTAACATCCCTCAAGATAAATAAGGATGGTCATTATCGGCCCACACTATTTAGTGATTGCAATTCATGGGTTAAAAAGTGTAAGAAAACTGCATTATTCATTGGGAAAGACTAACTAGTAGCACTTTCCCTTCATTTAATATTAGTGGACAAAACTTTCATGTAATGGGGATTATACTTCATTGGATTCATTAATCCAAATTCAAGTGAAAGGCACAAGTGGATTCTAACAACAACAGAATATTTCACCAAGTGGACTAAAGCAGTGGCACTCAAAGAGGAAAATAAATCTAGTATTTTGGACATCTATGAGGAGATAATGACTAGATTTGGTGCCCCGATACTATCATATCAGAAAATTCCCTTGCATTTCTTGGCTCAAATATCACTAAATGGGTTGTTAAAATGGAATATATCTCAGCACTTCATCTAACTATTACCCTCAGGGTAATGGGCAAGTTGAGTCCACCAACAAGAATTTGTTGAGAATAATAAGGAATCTAGATGAAAATCAGAGAACCTAGCACACAAAGCTCAAATCATCCTTGTGGGCTTATATAATTACACCAAAGAGATCAAGAGGAATTTCTCCATACAATCTAGTTTACGGAAGAGAGGCAAGGT
The DNA here is from genome assembly GCA_018340775.1 of Taxus wallichiana var. yunnanensis. NCBI lineage: Eukaryota > Viridiplantae > Streptophyta > Pinopsida > Cupressales > Taxaceae > Taxus > Taxus wallichiana. The sequence continues at coordinate 866,031,350 of CM031239.1, read as the reverse complement.
TACCTATATTACTTGAGTTTTCAGCATTAGAGCTTCTCAAGAAGCTAGAGTTAGCTGAGTTTGAACCCATGGAAGCCAGGTATGTGGAACTCATGGAGTTGGAAGAAATAAGAGAGAAGATTTGACAAGAAGGCCAAAGTGAGAACCTTCTAAGAAGGAGATTTGGTGCAAGTGGGATATCGACAGGAAAAACCATGAAGGAATTCATAGTTTGATGTAATGTGGAGTGGTCCCTACATGATCATGGAATTCAAGAGTAGTAAAGATTTTTGATTGACCAATTTTTATGGTGAAAAATTGTAGATTCTAGTCAATGGAATCTATCTCAAGCACAGCATTACTAAAGTGAGTTCTCACCCTTGTACATATTAGTTTAGGATTCCCGTTCCTCTAACTGTTTTTAGCACAATGTTTTTTTGGTAGGAGTAGGTTGCTTTTAGTATAAGAAGTGCTTATGCACACTCTGCATATTCCACTTGGAGCATGTATGATCTTCCTCTTTTGTACATATTTTTGGTGCTTCATGTTTGCTTTTACATAGTTCAACTCATTAGAAGTGGCAATGTTTAGGAGAGGAACTAATTTTAATAGAAGTCATATGTGCTTTCCAAATAAACAAGTGCTTCATTTCCAATATTTTTTTTGTGGCTCAGGGACACAATTTTAGAGTTTTAGATCATATTTATCTTTATCAGGTTGACTCCATGCCTAATGGATGCTTCAAGTCCACTAGTCGGTCGTCCAAATGCAGATAGATCTCCCCATGAGTCGCCAAATTGTTATCCATTTTTACCCCGGAAATAATCAACAACCCAGAGGAAATTGGAGTTGGGTATCGATCGGGACTTTAATGGATAAAATGGATATGTCGTAAATTCCCATGTTATTTTACACTTGCAGTTGATTTGGGAGAAGATAAGGTCATTAGTGCACCTCCCTTCTTCTAGAGGGAATGGAGTTCAATTCTTAGCTAAATTTGAGAAAAATGAGTAAAATTGAGAATAGTTGGCTTTGGAGAACTCTAATTTATTTTTATAACTCCCCAAATCAAGAAAAATACAAATAGTTAGAGAAAATCAGAGAAAAAATTGTAAAAGCGGATAAAGCTAGAAAGAAAGTGTCGTAGAATAGAATTCCACAGAAAGTGTTATAAAATATAAGTCTAGGGAAAGTGTTGTAGGATAGAAGTCCACAAAAAGTGCCATAGAATATAAATCCATGGAAAGTGCCACATAGTAGAACTTAGAGAAAAGTGCCACATAATAGAAGTCTGTGGAAACTACTATAGAATTGAAGTCCGTGGAAAATGCCGCAGAATAGAAGTTCACGGAAATTTCCATAGAATAGAAGTCCATAGAAAGTTCTTCAGAATAGAACTATGTAGAAAGTTATGTAGAATTCAAGTCTTCGGAAAACTGAAAAGTTGCAAAAATAGGAAAATACGTGGAACAAAGGAGAATGACAGCTTTTTGCGTGAAACATAAAATGGCCATAATTTTTGACCCATTGCTTCACTTTTTCAAACTTGATATTGTTGGATATTTTACATCATCCTCTACATAGTGGGAGTTTTATTTCTCAATTTTATTAAGGTTATATGTGTGGATAATTGGGAAACATCTCCAGCATGAAAAATACATTATTCCGCACCCAACCACCGTAATTAATGAAGTATGCCACCCCATTTCTTCTTCCGTGAAGCTAAAGTGCACGGGGGAATGAGTTTTAAGGATTTCCATGTCATTTTCAGAGCATTCAATGATAGTTTTTGGTGGGTGGGAGCAGAAATCCGAGTTTAATTTTTCTCTCTTCTCTCATGCACTTCCGTATATTATAAACTCTTCTCTTAGATTTTCTCCCTCACCAATGTATATCACTCCCTTTTCTTGGTGCTATCACCAAAGGTGTAGAATTTTAAATTTTTATTCATTTTCCTCTCTCCCTTGTTTCTTGGAATCATAGATAAGTGTATTTCTAAAATTAGGGGTAATTTTAGTATTAGATTAATAGGAGGAGCTAACCTTCTCTCGGAGAGTTATCTCAAGCCTCGCAAGTCCCACATCTCAAGGGATAACTCCATATTACTAAATTACAATGAATGCCCCATTGACATGAAGGCTATTCGGGGTGCTATGATTTCATTATAGCACTAACCTTAGTGACCACAATAGTGGGTTTACTAACTAAGCAATCGCACTACATTTCAGACCTAAATGTAGTTCTATTATGTGTGTGAATAATGGACCCTAGGTGCTCTTGTACCACCACATTTTATGAAGTATTGAGCAATAACTAGATATAAAAATGTAGTTGAATGGTGGTTGGAATAGAATAGAATCCCATCCTATCCTTGTGTGATGTAGATGAACTAGTCTTGTCCTCTATAATGGAGCTAAATATATTCAAATGATCTCTAAATGAATTAATTAAATGCAACAATTTGTGGTTGAGAGTAATGAGTAGTGCTAGGTCCCTTATTATGGTATCATAACTTTATATTTATAGGCTTATCTTGATCTAATTTTGTAAATAACCCAAAAATGACCAACCACCAAAAAGATAAGAAGCTGAAATGCTAGAAAGTGCCAAAAAAAATGTGGGAAAGTGTAAAAAGGATAAGGGCACCCCAACTCAGTCCAGGGCGGCGCGCGAGCGCCATAGTACTAGCCTGTGCCCTAGTCAAGGCTAAAATGATGGAAAGTGTAAAAATAGACTAGGCATATGTGTGGTGAAGGTCGGGAATTACAACAGAAAGTAAATAAAAATGACCAAAAGATGAGGGTTAATTAGTACTTTCTTCACTCAAAAACCATATGAATTGTAGTATAAGACCAGGACTAAATAATGTGTATAGTGCATGATTTTGTGTCTAAATTTTCCCAAACTTCATGTTGGTGAGTAGAAACCTCGCATAACATAAGTTAGATAGATATGCATACCTGTTAATCTATATGTGGAGTGATGTATAAACGCATTGAAGGAATAGAAAAAATGTGGAATGACTATAATATGATGGATAGTGGAAAATAAAGATGAAAAAGTGCAAAATATGATGAGAGTGAACCTATGGTGGAAACACATGTGTAATTGTTGATGTGTGTAATATACTTGAATGGTTAGTAGGGTGTGTGCTCCCGCACTTATTATTGATGACATTGTTGTTGTTTTTTTGTTTCACCTATTTATTTGTTTGTTTCTCATCGACCGGACTGCAAGGATAAAATGATAAAGGATTCAAATATGTATGTATGTATGTGTAAAAATTCAATGTAAAATATGCATGTATACGATTGTAAAAATCATGTCAATGTAAAATACACAAATGGAAAATGGGCACTGATCCATTTCAAGAAAGATGGTGTAGAAATATTTCCTATACTACGACATTTTTGGGTGATTCAACACTATAGTCAAAATAAGTATAGGGAGGAATTATGTTGTATCCTCCAACCTTTATCAGCTTCCCTAAACATGTTTGAAGAGATACTTGTACATTCTAGTTTTTTAGGCAATTCATCGCCACCGCCGAAGAAGTTTAGGGAGGAATTTCATTGTATCCTCTAACCTTTAACTACTTCCGAGAATGCTAAGGACTACCATGTCCTAAAAATTTTGTTGTGTAAGGTGTTCGTAGTCAGGTCTGATCCCACTCATTGTATTTAACCCATAATACCAAGCACAGAAAGTGCACTAAATTGAACTGAGGTAAAATCATTACGTATTATGTAAAACCCTAAATGATAAAAATTATTAACGAAAAATTTGGTGTGGAATAATATGGTAGTGAATCTAATCTAGAACAACATGTTAATACATTAAATAAATGTACCAAGTAACTACGGAATATGACCCAAGAAACGAGATAATGTAAATATAAAACCTAATATACAAGAACAAGAAGGAAGTGACTCAGTTGATTTAGAGAAGTTTGCTAAATTATGTCACAAAAGTGAGAAGTGAAAAAGAAACCAAGAACAACTCATGCAAAGGTTCTAAACAGAAATATCTAATCTATCTAGCTAGAATGGAGTACCCCATGAGGTATTGGGGAACCTATGGGCACCCCGGTCTATGCAAGATGTCCAAAACTAAATTTCACAGTTCAAGACATGGTCCAAAACCCTTGGTACTTGTTGTACTAACTTCCTTATCTTCTTTAGGTGTCACTAATAATCCAAAATGATAGAAAGACGTCAAGAAACCACAAGAAGTATCATAACAATAAAAACAAGAAGAATTCAAATAAATGGGTCGAATGACCTCAATCCACACAACAATGGGATTATTAAGTGAATGTTTCACCACATTGTGGACCCAAATGCAGTGTTATTATGTGTGTACCATGTTCCTGGGTGCTCTTGTGCCGTTGCACTTTGTGATGTAGTGACCAATAACTAGATGTAAAAATGTAGTAGAATGGTGGATGGAATATATTAGAATCCCCTCATATGCTTATTTTATGTAGATGAACCAAGATTGTCCTTTTCATGGAGCTAAATATATGAAAATGATCTCCAAATGGCTTAGATTAATGTAACCCTAGGTGGATGATAGTATTCACTAGTGCTTGCTCCATAATTATGGTGTTATAAATTTATATTTATAGGGTTCTCTTGATCTAATTTTATAATTAACCCTGAAATGGCAAACCACCATAAAGATAAGAAGATGAAATGACTAGAAAGTGCCCAAGAAGTAGCAAGAAAGCTAATAAAATATCTAGGTGACCTTGGAGGGGACAAGGCACCCATGGGTACCCCAATACTAGCTTGGGAGCCCCGGTCAAACATTAAATCATGTGAAATGAAAAGATTTTACTTGGTCATGCGGTACAAGAGGTCGGGAATGAAGAATTAAAATAAAATAAGATGGCCAAAAGATGGGGGTTAATTATTACTTTCTCCACTCAAAAACCTCTAAATAGTAGTATGAGCCTGGGACTATATAGTGTTTAAAGTGAATGATTTATTTCTACATCTACCTCCACATTATGTTGGTGAGTTTAATTCTCGGTAACATAAAGTAGATAGATATGCATAACTTATAATCCATGTAGAGTGATGTAGAAACACGTTGAAGGAATAGAAAAAGTGTGGAAACTAAAGATGCAAAAGCACAAAAAATGATGAGAGTAAACCTTAGGAAGAAACACATGTGTAATTTCCAATGTGTGTAATGTGCCTACATGGTTAGTATGGTGTGTGCTTTTGTAAGATTTTTTGTTGTTGTTTTTTCCCCATTTTATTACTTGTTTATCATACGGCCGGACCTCTAAGGAGAAAACAATCAAGTAGCCAAATATGTATGTGTAAAAATGCAATGTAAAAAACACTTGTATATGAATGTACAAATCATGTGAATGTAAAATACGTAAATCAAAAATGTAAATGGAACATGTGTACCTGATCCATATCAAGAAAGAGTGTGTAGAAGGATATCCTCTTGTCGGGTTTTTGGCTATATGATGTCATATACCGAAGAAGTATAAGGAGGAATTCCAATGTATCCTCTAACCTTTAACTGCTTCCCTAAATATGTTTCAAGATATCTATGTATTTCTTTGGTTTTGGGAGATCTGATACCACTTTGGAAAAATAAGTATAAGGAGGAATTCCCTTATATCCTCTAACCTTTAACTTCTTCCCAAAATGCTAAGGACTACCATGTCCTGTAAAATTTGTTGTGTACGAGGTTCGTAGATTGGTCTCGAACTCACTTGCCATATGTAACCCACAATTCTAAGGAAACATAGTGCATCGAATTGAATCGTGTAGAAGAATTGTGTGCTATGTAAAACCCCAAATGATGCCCCCCTCTTTGGGGGCACAAGTGACGTCACTGATAGGAGAATGTGGCCCCAAAAGAGGACCAACCGCATGAAATCAGTAAATATTCCTTGAAGGGGGAAGACAATGTGATATGTAGAAACCAAGTCCCACACAAATAAGAAGTATAGCCAAAAACAAATGTTAGTATGAAAAATCATATATATAGAAAACAATTTATAAGCTACGCAAAAGTGTATAATCTACCTAGAAAAGGAGTAATGTAAACACACAAGAAGACAAAGTATACCACTAAAGTAGGTTACAAACATGAGACACCACTAACAATGTTGCAAGACATGCAATGCCATTATGGCCACATACAAAAATCAAGTTTACACACCAAACATAGGGCAAGGTCCGCATACAAAAAATAATAACAAACACATATGGAAACAAATATCAATGCATAAAAATTTTGCACATGAAGAACCCTTTAGCATGTTAGCAAGATAAATAGAATGTCAAAAGGGTGAATAACTAAGAAATGTAAATTTCTAAGTACAAAATGAAACAATAGCACATGTAAGAGATGAATGTGGATCCCCAAAGGACAAGTGTAGGAAGGGTAGAAGGTGAGCTTTCATACTGCATGCAAATGACATGTATTTGTGATCACAACTAGAATAAGATGTGAACACACATGTGTGGATGATATAGATAAATGACATGCAAGTAATCTAATCAGCATGTGTAATAAAGTGACCATAAACAAGTAAACATAAGCAGGAGTAAACACAACTATAATATGCGGTATGTTTTGGATAGATATAATTGAATACAATATGCATGGTAGGAGCCATGTTCCCCTTAAGTGAATGGAAATATATGTATGGAAGTTCATTTGGTTTTCTCCTTAACACTCAAGAATGACCCGTAAAAGAGAGTGCATCATTGGGAAATATTAGAATAGTGTGTGTGGTGTATAACGTGTTATGATGAGTATGTGTGTGTAGTAATGATGATATGTGACATATATAAGAGATGTGTGTGAACCTTATAACCTAAATGTATATCAGGGAAGAAATGAAAGTATGATTCATGATTTAACCCTAAAGTGTGTATCACTATAGGATGATACCGAAAGTGACATTGTAGCCTATAGTGTGTGTCACTACAAGATAAATAGTAGGGAGTGGTGATACAACCTAAAGTGTATACCACTAGAAGTTGATAGAGTAGGTGAGAATTTATCCTATAAAACATGCCATTAACCGTGGTATGTCACATGATGAAAGTTTGAATGATATAAATGTTAGTACGATAAGGTCCATTTGATTTGTAAACCCTTGACAGTCGAGTATAGACCAAGGAACTAAAGTGCGTCATAGGGTAGGTCGTGCGGTGCATAGAAGAGGATGTAGTATATGTAATGAGGATGATAAGAGACCATGTGATGTGTATGTAGTGTATAGTATTGAATGCAATATGTGTAGATTACCTAAATACATGCTATGTAAGATGCATAGGATGTAATATAGGTTTTGTAGATAATAGAAGTGTATAATAGAGACTAGTATGACGCATTATGTATAACTATGTAATGATCAACATGTTGTAGAATGTATGATGTAGGATGTGAGATTAAGGATGAAACGAAATATGTAATGCCTATTGTGTAGTGTATGGGGTTCATGTGTAGTAAGCCCTCAACATCAACTTTGAACCGAAGCACAAAAGTGTGTCATCGCTTAATGATGACCTTAAAGTATGAATCAATATGTGTATGCTAAGAGATTGATGTACATGAATTCCAAGATGATAGATGCTAGATGGGGTGTGAACTAGATGTTATGCCCCCAAGTCATGAATGAAATGAAATAACCAATGAGAGTGAAGGATGAAGGTCTACCATTCAATGTATGAAGTGATGAAAGTGTATGACTATGAGATGTATGTATAACAATGTCATCATGAGTTATGTGTAAATTCTAGGAGTGTGATGTACTATTATGTAAGGATATAAATGAAAAATAATGTCAAGATCAGAGATATGCCTATGCTAATATGATGATGGGAGAGGGAATGTGTAAGCACTATGTTAGGAAATAAGAGATAAAATATGCGAAATAATCCCTTACGAATCGCTATAGTAGAAAACTAATATGCATAAAATATTACAGATCTCAAATAAAAGTGCATAATAAATAACACAACATAGAGAGACAATATTTAACATGGTTCACCCAATTTGGGCTACGTCCACCAAGAATCACTTGCTTAGATTTTATTACAAGCCTCCACTCTCTCAATACAATACCTATATCCGTTTGGAGCTATGCTCAACAAACTCTATAGAATTCACACCCGAATTCAAAACACATCTGCAATACATTTTCTTGTCTATCTATCATATGCATAAGACCATATAAATAGACAATTGCTTAAGTAGTTTGATACAAAACTGTGGGTATCAAAACAATGGGAAAAAACCATCCCATAAACCTATGGGTAGCTAAAGAAGTGATTTTACAAAACAATGGATACCAAAAACCATGGGCCCAAAAAACAGCCCATAACAGTTACCCATTACCCATGGGTTAATAAACCACCCGTGAAAATTTTCTTCGGGGGCTTCGCTCCCGAACCCCCTTCGATCGGGGGGCTTCACTTCCCCAAACCCCCGACTTGCTTACCGGTGAGCGGGACCACCGTAAAAATACCCGAGTGTAACACATAGAAGGTGTACCACACTCTAACATGAAAAATAGGCTCCACAAACATAACACACTATGCCCCGCCAAGCATGTGCAAGAAGTTCGTGTAAAGTGATTGAGAAGATCATCATCCTCCGAGTCAAAATCGAATGGATAAGCATGCATAATTTTATAGGTGATGGTGTTAGGTTCATTGCATAATGAGCCATTATGTTGTAGGATTTACATTCCCATGGAATAATCATCATCGCTTAATCGAGGAACTGGACAACCGTGTGCATACCAATGAGCGAGTTTTTGTGTATATCCTAGGAAATAACTATTGTAGATGAGAACACATCCAAAACACATAGGATATAAAATATCTATATGACTAGCTCTAATGTTCCCCCAATATAAGTAAGCCAAGATTCCCCTAATGTGAGTGGATAAGAGAAAGGGGTACATGAGAAGTAGACCGTAAGATGAAATAAATGTAAACCATAAGTAGTGGTATTAGTGATAAAGCCATAGTAGAGATGGGGATCGTGAGTAGGAGGATGAAGGTATGAAAAATTGAAACCACGCTGAGTTATACCATGAGGTGAACATATAGTGATATCACATGTAAGTTCAAATGGAATGTGTTCCCAATATGATTCATTCATGAAGAACGTGTAAGTGAATGATCAAAGTCTGATGATGTAGGTGGTGAAAGTGAAGGTGCAAGTTATAGAGCAATGTTTATCAGTCCTAACAAGCCCTTAATATGGGATCATAGTAGTAGTAGTAGTAGGTGGCATAGAAGAAATTTCATCTATCATGCAAATGGAACCATTAAGTGGAGGTAAGTGAGGTGGAGATTTGATATGTTGAGGATTTTCTATAATATCTATGCATAGAATAAGAAGACCAATATTAGGAGCCAAGTCGAATCTCGGAATGGATCGTGGTCATGAAAAATGGTGTACTTAATGCTTTCATGTAAAAATTTGACACAATTATGTACAATAAAGGCGATAGCTTTCATGGCATGAAGCCATGTCCTACTAAGTATATAATTGTAGGAAACTTACAAATCACCAATGAAAATCCAAAGGTGTGGATAGTCTTGTGACCAAAGATGATAGGTAATATAATGTGACCGAGACATGGAAACACAAAACCATAATACATATGCGGTGAAATACTATATGGACTAACATCATGAGCGGAAAGACTGAATAATTCAAGGAATGACATAGGATATGAGTTAATTTAGATCCATTTTCAATCAAAGTTCACTTAAGACCTATATTGTGAATACAACATATGATATGTAAAGGCTATTTATTATGAAAAGTATCAACATTAGTAGGAAGGTTAGACTTGAATACTACGTGTGAAGAGAATACATCGAAAAATGTTTGATAAAACGTGTTTGGATGAATGTTTGCATGAATACGAGTATTAGTAAGAAGATGTTAGAATCTATGTAGTAAATAAGGATTTTCAAGAAAATAAAAATTGATTGAGATACTCATGATGAGAAAACCCTAAGATGATGATAAATTAATGAATAACCTAGAAGTGTGAATGATCAATTCGGGTTCACCAAAATGATTAACTAAAAATGTGAAATATGGTAGTTAATCTAATCTAGAAAAACATGTAGATACAATAAATAAATGTACCAAGTAACTAAGGAAGATGACCTAATAAATTAAGATAATGTTAATAGAAACCCTAATATGCAAGAATATTAAGGAAGTGACTCATCTAATTTAGTGAAACTCACTAAACAGCTTTGCAGAAGTGACTAGAGAAAAATGATCGAAACGACCGTGTGTAGAGGTCCTGAAAAGGAAATATCTAAGCTATCTAGCTATATTGGAGTTCCTAGAGAGGGAAAAGGGTTTTTATGGGTGCCTTGGTCTATGTAGGAGGTCCAAAAATAATTTAACAGTTTGGTAGGTTGTCCAAACCCTCGTTGTTTGTTGCATTAACTTCATTACACTAATTTAGGTGTCACTAATAATGCAATACAATAGAAATAATTGTATGAAACAAAAATAAATGTCAAAACCCTAAAAATGAAGAATGTAAATGAATTGGTTAGACTTTCCTCATCATCCACAATGGTGGGGTTATTAACCAATTTTTGCAGTACATCTCAAACCTAAATGTAGTTTTGGTGTGTGTGTGTGAATCATGTGCCCTAGTGGTCTTGTGCCAGTCGCACTTTGTGAAGTAGTGATAAATAACTATATGTAAAAATTTAGTAGAATATTGGATGGAATAGAATAGAATCCCATCCTATACCCGTATGATGTAGATGAACCAACCTTGTCCTTTGTGATGGAGCTAAATATATGTCAATGATATCCAAATTCCTTAGATGAATGAAACCCTAGGTGGATGATAATAGTGACTAGTGTGTGGTCCCTCATTATGGTCTCATAACTTTATATTTATAGAGGTATCTTGATCTAATTTCATAATTAACCCCTAAATGACTCGACTACCAAAAAGATAAGAAGATGAAATGGCTACAAAGTGTTGAAAAAGTAAGCGGGAAAATGTAAAAATTATAAGGGTGCTCGAACTAGTACCAAGGTGCCGACGGTGCTCTAGTACTAGCCTAGGCACCCTGTCAAGGCTAAAATGACAAAAAGTGTCAAAACATACAAGGCATATGCGTGGTGAAGGTCAATAATTTCGGCAAAAAGTAAATAAAAACAACCAAGAGATGGGGTTAATTTGTAATTTATTCACTCAAAAACCATATGAATAGTCATATAAGACTAAGACTAAATAATGTCTAAAGTGCATGGTTTTGTTTTTATATTTCCCCCACTTTATATTGGTAAGCGTAAAGCTTGTAACATAAAGTACATAGAGATGCGTACCATATAATCCATATAGAGTGATGTAGAAATGCATATAAGGACTAGATAAAGTGTGGAATGACAAAAACATGATGGAGTGTGGAAAATAAAGATGAAAAAGTGAAAAAATGATAAGAGTGAACCTAGGGTGGAAACACATGTGTAATTGCTCCCGTGTGTAATGTACATGCATGGTTAGTATTGTGTGTGCTACCACAACAATTTGTTGTTGATGTTATAATAGTTTTCGTTGTTACCCCTATTTGAGTACTCTTTTCTCATATGGCTAGACATGTAAGGAGAAAACGATCGAGTAGTCAAATATGTATGTATGTATGTCTAAAAATGCAATGTAAAAACACATGTAGATGAATATAAAAATAATGTGAATGTAAATGTAGACACCAAAATTAGGTCATACTTCCTTTAAAATCCCATTCATTAAGTTAACCATATCTTACCTATTCATATCCACTAGTGCACATGTTAATTGAATTAATTATTTTAATTAAATTAATTAATATCCTTACTTAACCAGCTTACCTAGCCAACTCACTCAAATGACCCTCTCAAACCTTATTAATGACCTAAGGCCAAGTATAAGCCTATCTTAACCAACTAGAATTAGTCCAAACCTAGATTCAAATCCTATTAACAAACCTAAAAAGACTCCTACTTATCTTCTCGTGATCCATAATGCAAGACTTAAAAGAATGTTAGAGATCATGCCAAAAATAGCAACAATCTCACTATTTTTTGCCAACCTAGATATTACCTCCTTGATTAATGTTGGTTATATCTAAATTGATGCCAATCATCTAACCATTTGTAGTTAGGTTAAATAAATTTCCAAAATCTTTTTCCTAGATTGGTCATTCGATTCAAGATCTCCTATGAACATAGACTTGGAGAACTCAAATTCCTGTAGCACTCAAGAAAAAGAAGTCGCACGGGAGCACTACAAACATCAGCCATCATCTATCATTCTCTTCACGATCACAGATTCACAATAGAGAGGAATAGAGGTTTGAACTTTCATGGCACAAATACAAAAGGATCTTCTCTATAGATCTCTTTTGTCACCGTCCTCATCACCTATGTTCTCCAAATCTACTTTTCAGTAAGTACCTAACAACTCTTCATACATCTATATTTTATTTCAGTGAGATTTATTATTCATCTCAGTAATTTATCTTTCTCCACATCCGTACACTTCCTTCCTCCCACCAACCTATCACCTTACCATACCTATCCCTTTTACTTATTTTTACCCTCTTCTAATCATCCTTGAGTCTTCAAGACCATTTTATAACCTCACTTTCACCATTTCCAACCTCTCGTGAAATCAGCAGAGTCCAAAAACCTATTCTAAGAACTTTCTGGCAATTGCCCCTATTGATGCTAGTTATCCAACCGACATCAGTCATTCTTCCTAACCGGCATCGTTCATACAACCGATATAGGTTACTATGTCTTGAAATATAGTTCAGAAAACAAGCTAAATAACCACTTCCCAATAGACCAGAACCATTCTTAATCTTTACTAGACCTTACCGAGATCCTATACAAGACCTGCAACTCAACACCATCCAATCACCTGACCCATTTTAACCTCAATCACCGTTTACCTGACCTTTGTTATTGTTTTGTATGAGATACCTAAATCATTTAAATTTCAATAAGATGTTTACTTCATGTATGGTTTGACTAGCATTAATATTGTTATACAAAAGTGGATTGATAACTTGTTATGGAAGCATCACACTTCCTAGATCTAGCTTCCTCTAGGTAGTCCACTCATTATTTTGTTTAACTCTATTTGGTGGTATTGTTTCACATTTTATAGGTAGTTCCTCATAACCAAAAGGGATCTCTCATAATCAATTTGGATCAGGAAATTAGAATGCACGCAAAACCTTCAATTGACATTACAAACATGTATTCCTCCTTGGCCTACTACCCGTATCTATTTGATTAATTTTCTAAGAATTAAGTGAAATTTTTGGCATGCCGGTGGGACCCATCCAGGTTCCTTTCGTTTATTCATTCTTAGGGAACCATTATATGTTTATTTCTTTTCTAAAGAAAATTAACATAAAATTATCTTTCTCGGGAATCTTATCTTTCTTCTTCTTATCTCTGTGACATTTGTATTTCGGGACTAAATGAATCCCTCTTTATTTTCTTTTATTTGCATTAATGAAATTAATATCGTTTCCTATTCACTCTTTTTTTTACATCAAATATCACAGATTCGATTTGGGTTTTAAAATACTTACATTTCATATTTCTAGCTCAAATTAAATGTGAGGGAAACCTATATGCTAGAAGTCATGACCAACTTATGGTTGACATTATTCAATCGTAGAGCACATTCTCTTCTCCCTTTTCCAAAATGCAAAAAAATAAACTCACACATCTTCTTACACAACACCTTACCTAGAAGAAATTGTCACCAATCACATGATCATAGGATTGATAGTGGGCACCCAGCTAGTTTCTTTTTCTAGTAATTATCTCAAAGAAAGGACCTTCCCCACTAAAACATAACTTGAAACCATCCTTAGATATTTCCTCTTCATAGGATACCCTCTTTCCAGCCAAAAAAATTGTTCTATTCACAATTTAGTCTAAAGTAGTATAAGTTAAAGCATAAAATTCACCCATAGGATTTCATGTTTTTCTTAGATTTTTCTTGACTTGTGTTTTGAGTTGTGAGGTCACATTATTCATTTTATTTTCTTCCTTTCACACCCCACAATTGTAATTGGTGTATTCTCGAATTTTTTTCAATGTATTAGGGTCCATTTCATACTCAGGTTTCTTGGTTAATAGTTTACCTAATCTAAGACACAAAAAATCAAATTCTTCTATATTTTTAAATTTTATGGTGATGGGCTTTAGTCCAGTGACCGTCATCAGTTTTCATTTAAATTTCATTTTTTTACCTAACCATTGTTGGTTTCAAGATTTATTTTGGTAATTTCATAGAACCCAACATTCACAACTTTTTTGTACTTTCGAGGTTCCTTAGAATCATCATCATACCTCTATATCTTTGAAATAACTATCAAATCTATATTTTTTCTAATTTTTATCAACCACCTTGAGCATAGCCCCATCTCGCACATGTCACCTTGTATATACCTATTGCATCACAACCACCCATGGTGTCTAATGAGGGTCAGCAATCCTTCTCATTAATAATGTCAATTCAAGGCTTGTGTCTGATGGTTGTATGCAATAAGAGAAGAAATATATTTAGAAAATAAATCTTTTAAACACAATCCAAATTGCATTAAATAAATCACACATGTGGAAATGGAAAGGAACACTTGCAGAAATAAATATTGCATGAAAGAAATCACACTTGCATGAATGAAATTGCTGAATTAAAAATAAGGAAAGATAAATAAGACACCTACAGTTTACAAAATAAATTGTATGGAAAGAAGGATTACATAACACATAATCAGAAATCACAACAAAATGAAAAACACCATAAATAAAGAAACAAACATAACACATTGATCCATCTTCCTTGGAATGAGTGGCCAACTCATTCCTTGGAAGATGACTTAATTCATATTTTTAATTCAAAATCTGTAGAACAATTTCACTCAGAATATTGATGAGGAAGAATGGATATCTATTTCTTGGTAGTCCAAATATTACATATCGAAGCTTGGGAGGTTGCATCTATAAATCATACATCCAACCAACTCCTTATTTTGGGAAATACAAATTGATCTTATCTTTATTCCAATCCTAACAACTAATATCTCCATCTCCATAATATATATATATATATATATATATATATATATATATATATATATATTATTGAGTCAAAGTTTTATTTCACTATTTTAGGAAGATTTGCACCCAAATATTCTCCTTGCTATTTAGTAAAAAGAATCACAATGATTTTATTCTCTGACTTTATTGAAAGGAGGTTTATCCTAAAAAATTACTTTAACCAAATACTTCCCCTAGATTTTCCATTTGACTTTGTTGTTTCGATCGTGGAACTTTTGGTGCTCGTCCCGATACACTTTTTCCTTAGATCGTAGCTCACTAAAACTTATATTTTTATTTATTGGTAAAACCTATAGCAAATAGGAATGCAATTTTTGTTAAACACATTTCTATGAATAAAAACCTATCTCATATTTTCCATTTGAATTTTTGTTTCTGTTTGTGGAACTTTTAGTGCTCATCTAATACACTTTTTCCTTAGACTGCAGCTCACTAAAAGTTAGATTTATCTTTATTGGTAAAACTTGTAGAAAATATGAATGAGATTTTTGTTAAACATGTTACTATGAACAAAAACCTCTTTCAAATTTCCCATTAGAATCTCTGATAACTCAAAATTACTCATTTTATGCACGTTCGAGAACTAAGACTATCATTCCATTGATGCAAGTTCTCCGCTAAACTAAAACCGCAAGTTCGGAACTAAGACCGACATTCTATAGCTAACTCAATTTTTTAGGAGATAAATAAAAATAGATATAGCATTTTCATATGATCTTGAATTGAAATGATTTTGTTTTTAACTTTCATAACTTTTGAAGAGGAATCTGGATATGAAATAATATTTTATTTTACATATAATATCCATGATCAATTCCACTTTTCTGAGAACTAGCATTATATTTCCTTAATGGCCTTCATACACAAGAATTTTTATCTTTCATAAATAATCAATAGGATTATTCAACAAAATAGATAACAAAATACTTCTAAAGAATGAACAAGATATATATCCTATATTCTATCTTAAACAAATTATAAGTTCCAAGATTAAATTTAAATCCACTTTCAAAGGTAACTTGGAAGGACAAAATAATGGTAATTAATAGCCTCATCATTTCCCCACACCTAATCCTATGCATGTCTTCATGCATTATATTATTATATCCTCTTAGAGTCTTCTCCACATTGAGCTTATGCATATGCATTCCACATATAGTTTAAGGACATGTTCTTGTGGATCATCTTCTACTATTTTTAATTTCCTCCTTTTTTACAACAGGTTCTTGTGTGGATCTCCTTCTACTATTTTTTATTTCCTTTCTTTTATAGAAGGTTCTTGTGTGGATCTCCTTCTACTATTTTTTATTTCTTTTCTTTTATAACAAGTTCTTGTGTGGATCTCCTTCTATTATTTTTTATTTCCTTTCTTTTACAACATGTTCTTGTGTGGATCTCCTTCTATTGTTTTTTATTTCCTTTCTTTTACAATAGGTTCTTGTGTGGATCTCCTTCTACTATTTTTGATTTTCTTTCTTTTACAAACAGTTCTTATATGGAACTCCCGATATTTTTTATTTCTTTCTTTTTATAGGAGGTTCTTTTTGGATCTTCTTCTACTATTTTTTATTTTCTTTTCTTGTATAGTAGGTTCTTGTGTGTATCTATTTCTGTTATGCCTCATATCAAAATTCATACCTCATTCCTCTCCTTCTCTATCATACCTAAGATCATGCATGTTTTTTATTCATGGTTGCCCATAAATTAGACTCCAAAAGTTTGATTGCGAAGATATGCACATATTTTTCATATATGTAACTAGGGTAGATATGAATTTTATCTTGCATTTCTTGGAGATCTTAAAAGTGGATTTAGCTGTAGTAAAAATATTTACAAGAAATTTTAAAAATAAAATAGTAGAACAAAATAACTTGATCATAGCTTTATTTTTCCTTGCCGTCCTATTGTTAACATGGTCAAATAGTGTCAAGAAGGAATCCACTAGGTAACATTTATTTTCCTTTGAAGAAGAGCCACCCCCTTTTGTCTTTGATTGACTAGGAAGTTGGTTTTCCAATCATTTTCTTTTCTTTTTTAACCTTTGATTATCCAATAAGTTGATTTTCCAATCAATTTTTTTCCATTGATTGGCTAGAAAGCTAGTTTTCCAATCAAAGTTTTCAGACTTTTTTTTGAAGTGATAACATGAGAAGGATTAGAGAAAAAATTGATCCATCATCAAAATATATTCATTAAAGTGCATCTTGTGTAAAATCGAAGCAATGTCTGAGATCTCATGAAAACCTCTTTGCATACTTGATAACTCCAAGAAAATTTCAAAAATTGTGTAGATAATTTCTAGGTCTTCAAATCCCAACTTGAATTGTGCATTATTGGAATCACCATAGTAATCTTAAAATCAAAAACTAGTGATCTCGGAGATGGATTGTGTTATGTATATGTGGATCCCTCCAAACTACTCCTTGGTTGATATTGTTGGTGCTAAAACATTTGTATGCTTTGGTATCAAGAACAACTCGAAATTCCTATGGATGTTAGCACAAAAAAGTGTTTTCCTTAATATTCACAATAATTACTTCTTAATTTTATACAAATATATATAAAAATGAAGAAATTGAAAGACATGAAAACAATTTTTTTAATGGATATGGTTCAGGGATTGAATTTTACAATGGGATGAAAAAATAATTTAGATGGGTGGATTTATTATGAGTGGGTTTTATTTTGGCTCTAATGAAAATTTTGAATATGGTTGGAGTTAATTAGAAATGCTACCACTTCATTATTATAAACTAGATAAACCAATTTTTTATTAAGGTTGTGTGAAATAAGATCACTAAGTTGTAAGTTTATAAAAGGAGAAATGGAAGTGGTTGTCAATAATGGAATTTGATATTTCATCAAATGGATCTACTTCCAGATTAAATATCATATTTCTACTATTTATTCATAAATAGAATCCAGATCTTAATTCTTTGTCCCTATTATTATAACTTCTTGATCAAACATCATAGTCATTTTTCTTATACATAGAGTTAGTTTTTAGGGAGGTAAATAGTTACAATATAACATTCCTAATTGCATAAATAAAATTTTAATCTATATTGCATGATATAAATATTAATTTATTTATAGAAAATAAAATTCTAAAGAATTACCTCCGAAAAATTCCTGTCACAAAATTTTCCAAGAGGTACATTCTACATCACTAAAATATTCTCTTAGAAAACTATGAATCTCTTAATAACACCGTGTCCCGAAAAGAGAGTCAAAATGATGATGGTCATCAATCCTCCTAATTAATAATGTCAATCCAAGGCTTGTGTCTAATGGTTGTATGTAATAAAAGAAGAAAGATCTTTGTAAAATAGCTCCTTTAAACACAATACAAACTACATAAAATAAATCACACATGCTGAAATGGAAAGGAACACTTTCATAAATAAAAATTTCATAAAATAAATAAAACTTGCATGAATGAAATTGCTAAATTAAAAATAAGGAAAGATAAATAAGACACCTGCATGTTCACAAAATAAATTGTATGGAAAGAAGGATTACATAACACAAAATCAAAAATCACAACAAAAGGAAAAATAACATAAATAAAGAAATGAACATAACACACTGATCCATCTTCCTTGGAATGATTTGTTAGCTCATTATTTTGAAGAGGACTTAGTTCAAAATATGCCAAAAAATTTCACTCAGAAGATTGATGAGGAAGAACAAATATCTATTTCTTGGTAGTCCAAAAATTACATATCAAACTATGGGAGGTTGCATCTTTAATTTATGCATCTAACCAAATCCTTATTTTTTGAAATACAATATAATATTATATTTATTCCAATCACAACAAATAATATTTTCATCTCCATAAAATATTGAGAGATATATTTTTGGACTCAAGTCTCATATCGCTATTTTAGGAAGATTTGCTACCGATCTTCTCCTTGCTTTTTAGTAACAAGAATCATAATGATTTTATTCTCCTAGTTTATTGGAAGGAGGTTTTTCTTTAAAAATTTACTTTGACCAAATACCTCTCCCATATTTTCCATTTGACTTTTTTGTTTCTGACTGTGGAATTTTTGGTGCTCGTCCGATACACTTTTTCCTTGGAATGCAACTCACTAAAAGTTAGATTTTTATTTATTGGTAAAACTTGTAGCAAATCTAAATCAGATTTTTGTTAAACACATTTATATCAAAAAAACCTAATTCATATTTCCCATTTGAATTTTTCTTTTCTATTTGTGGAACTTTTAGTCCTCATCTGATACACTTTTTCCTTAGACTACAACTCACTAAAAGTTAGATTTCTCTTTATTGGTAAAACCTGTAGAAAATATGAATGAGGTTTTTGTTAAACACATTTCTATGAACAAAAACCTATCTCATATTTCCCATTGGATTATCTAATTATTCATAATTCCTCATTTTATGCAAGTTCTGAAACTAAAATTGTCATTTTGTTGATGTAGGTTTCAAACTAAAAATGCAAGTTCTACAAATAAGATTGTCATTCGTAGCTAACTCCAATTGTTTGGATATAATATATATATATATATATATATATATATATATATATATATATATATATATATATAACACCTTTTCAAATGATTTCAAATTTATATGATTCTTTTTTTGAAATTGCATAATTTTTCGAGAGGAATCTAGATATGTAATCATATTTGATTTTAGATATAATATCCATGATCAATTCCAATTTTCCCAAAACTAGTGTTATCTTTCATTTATGGCCTGCATACACAAGAATTTACATCTTCCTAAATAATCAATAGGATTAGTCAATAAAATAAATATCAAAATACTTCTAAAGAATGAACATGATATATATCCTATATTCTATCTCAACTAGACTACAAGTTCCAAGATTACATTTAAATACACTTTCAAAGGTAACTTGGAAGGATAAAATAATGCTAATTTATGGCCTCATCGATGTCGGTAACCCATAATCCATCCCAAAACATCATCTTCTCCATCCCGTAGTATTTACCTCCTATCACTATGAGGATTGCTACATTTAAACCCACCTACTTACACATATCAAACAACAACCCTCAATCTCATCTATCACCTATTCGGGATATTTTCCACCCGGTCTATTACCCCGCACAATTATCATACTCAACAAGACCATATACTGGGATTCCATCCACATCATACATTCATCATTAACCTCCTTATACTACAAGGGGTGCTCAATCATCACAACCTACCAACGACCTTATTAAAATGATGATGGAAAAGATGCAAACATTAGAAGCATCGGTTTCTAGCTCTCGCAACTCCTTAACCTATGATGAAATATGTAATGAGCCCATTCATCCATCTATTCCCATTCACCCATACCTTGTGCATTGGGAAATTCCTAGATTCAACCAATTGAATTGTATGGAAGACCCGCAACAACAATTGCGCAGATTTCAAACATGGGATTTATCTAATCGCCCATGATGATGCTTTAATCCTACGGACATTTCGAATGTCTTTGATAGGACTTGCATTAGAGTTATACAAAGGTTTACCCGGACATTCCACTTACTCATTTAATCAAGTGGCGTAAGCTTTATTTGACCATTTTTTGACCAATATCATCAAGAAGGTCACCATGACCGACTTATACTCAACACGGAAATACGAAGTCGAATCTGTCACAAATTTTGTCACCCATTAGTGAAGCCTCATCAACCAACTAACTTGATCCAGTTGTCTCAAACCAAGCTTATAGATTTGTTCACTAGAGCTTGTGTCAAAAACATCTCACCAAATCTTTTAGTATAAACCTTTTATACCTTTGACAAAGCATTTACATGGCACAAAAATTGGAAATTTATGCCATTAAAGAGAATAAAATTTAATTGCGACACAAAAAGGACGGATTTAAATCGAATGATAACTCCTCCTCTTCAAAACCCCAAAATAAATATTCAAAATCAAAAGGATATTCCAACGCAGTATTTTTAAAGGATGGCCCATCTCACCCCTCTAATAAATCAAAAGCTACCTCCAACCTTTCTCCCTTTCAAAATTTTTAGTTCAGATAGGAGAAACAAAAATACACTCCAATCAGGGAGCCTTAATCTTTAGTATTAGAAAAACTTCTTAAGGCCAGAGTCATTGCTCTTCCACCCATAAAACAATATAATAGTTTTTACCCCACTCGTCCTGTTCCTGCATGGTACAATGAACATGAATATTGTAACTATCATCGTGTAAAGGGCCATAGTGATGGTAATTGTATAGCCTTCAAGAACATTGTCCAGGAAATATTAGATAATGGATATCTTGTCCTTGACAACCCGAATGCAGCCACAAATAAAAACTTGCATCTTCAAGAAACCATTCCCTAATCATACCCCGTCATCTAACCAAAGTGGTGAACCTTCAACCATTGACAAAAGTGTCCATGAAGCCAATGAATTTTTTTAATTTATACCAACCATTCCTCAATTTCCTCATATCCCCTCTATTAAGGATATTCTAGAACAAGTTCCTTTATCCATGAAGGAGGCTACCTCATCTAATCCTTCATCCAAAGAGGATTCTCCTTCATCTCACTCTTCACACAGGGAGAAGTCCACAATTTCTGTCAATGCAGTTTCACCACCCACCTTGCAACCTAATGAACAACCTATGGTGTTAACTCTCCTACCCACGGGAGAGTCATCCTCACCTTCCTCTCCACTAAAAGAGGAACCTACCTCATCCCACCTGTCATCTCCCCTACCCATAGGGGATCCTTTAGATGTGCCACTTCCTGTTGGTGAAAATTCCCACCAGCCTTCCAAGATCACGATTATCTACTCTCAGCTCTCTTACCCACATAGTTTGAAGCCAACCAGTTCCTATCTCATAGAAATAGTTTACAAGGATTGATACTAAGCTATTGTCATTTCCTCTTACAACAATTCCATTTTCACACCTAACCAACCAATTGGATTGCGTTGATAATTCCATGCTTTGGGGATGCCTTCAACTACCCTTTTCAACCCAAATGTAAATGTCACCTACAGATACCTCCACAATCTATCCAAAGGTATTTTAAGCAACCCAATAAACCATGACCATGCATATTGAAATGGCATCTTCTTCATCACCCTCGCCTATATCCAAACCTTTACCAACAACTAAACTTGTTCCTATGCCTAAGAACCTACCTGCACCTACACCTCCCCCACATCTAGACCCATTACCACATTGGGTGTCATGCCGACATAAAGTCTAGTTCATCCTCCTATCAAATTGGATTTAGCCACATATTCCCAAACCCGTGTAAAAATATTGCTCCACCTAAAAGGAAGACCCAACCTTCTAGATCGTACACACCAATTTCACCAAATAAACCTTTATCACCTTTGCCCCTTTTATCTATCGTAGGACCTCACCCATCTACCTTGGTCAAATAACCCTTACCTAATGAAAATAAAAATTCAGCAGCCCGCTTTTTCATCATGATCATTTATTATACCTAACCTACCTGCATACAACATACACCTTCACCATCACATGTATCTTTCTTACCACCTATACCCCCACCACCAAAAGAAGCCTCATCATTGCCTATGATATTTCCTTCTCTTTAACCCATACCTTTCACCTTTCCTCTACCAACAACCTTCACCGCGCATCCTTTATTATGTTGGCTAACTAATCATATGTCACCATCTGATTTCCCTTCTACATTATGTATGAATCCTTCACCTTTACCTAGGAGGGTGCAACCAAAATTGAAAAACGCAGTACCCTCCAAAGAGGTAGTGAAGCCTATAACACCTTCCATCACTAGTTCATCTACTACGCTTTTACCCAAGAAGGTACAATCCAAGACTAAAATCGTACCACCTACCAAATCGGTATTCAAACCTATCCCACCTCAAATTATACCTCTTATAACACGTCTCCCACCACGATCACCCACACTCACTTCACAATGTGATCCATTGGTAGGATCTTATGCTAATATTCTAGCCAACCTTTTAGAGACCGTTGTCATCACATTACCATTACTTAGACCTTACAACCCACTCAAACCCAAACCAAAAGGGTTTGATGAGACTAAAATTTGTGCCTACCATCGTGTGCTAGGACATGATGTAGAAAATTGTAAGGCTCTAAAACCATTCTTCTCTAATTATGTCCTCTTGAAGAAAAATTTGATGATGATGATCTTCTAGATGAGGACCCTATTTCACCCACACCAATCACCACATACCCTCAGCCCTTACCTATTCAGTGACCCGCATCTCCACCTCCACAACCTTTTTATCCACCTCTAAGATTCAAGATCAACATGGTCCGCATAAGAGAGTTAGCCAAACCCCGACCAAATGTCAATGCGCTACTTTCTTTACACAACACCAGTATATGCCCTCATCCTTCTATTGCCCATCCTGTCGCTACACATATCATGACTCAGCTACTCCTTCACCCCATATCAATATGGTTAACATTTCCAATTGCGCCTTAAATATGAAGGAAAGGAGAAAGTAACTAGGCCATTTGCTAATTCTGTCCCCAATATACCATCCACACCCATACCAAAAATCACCATTTGGAGACCCACATATCCTATATATGAATGGGTCGCCAATCATACAATGATTATAAAAATTTCACTAATCCCATCTAAAAATGTCTTTGTATGACCTCGTCCAAACTTTTCAATTCCATGGATAGACCCTCATGGAGGTTTTGTAATCCATCTAGGTTTTACCTAACAACTTGATGCCTGTGGCCTCCATCATCACTCCTCACAATGTGGATTCTCTCACCAATCCATTCCCTTCCTCTACATTATCCACTACTCACCAAGTAGTTTCCTTAAGTTTTTATGATGACGAAATTGTACCTCTCTAATAAGATGATCCTGATCCTAACCTATTCATTTCTATTTACATTGATAATATATGCATTCGACACATTATGATCGATGGTAGTGCTAACATTAACATCATATCTTCCCATGCATACAACAAAATGTGCAGCCCTTCCAATTGCATGTATAATAACCCAATTATGTTGTGTTCATTCAATGATGCCATCACTTCCACCATTGGCGCCATCATTCTCCATGGTTGTGTGGGCCTCCGTACTATTCCGTAATTGTTCTATGTCTTAGATTGGGAGTTCCAATATAACCTATTTCTCGGATGACCTTGGATCCATGTCATGGGTTGTGTTCCTTCAAACTTACATTGTTATGTAAAATTTGAACATGAAGGACATAACTATACCATCCCAAATAACCCTTTTCCATTCAAAATTTGTAGCATGTTATACTTGACCTAATGATGTCCTTGTACCAATTATGACATCTACCACCACCGCCACTTCTCCTTCACCCATAATCCCATCCACCAATGTTTCTTCTACCTCTCCCACACCTCCCTCCTCTATTCCCACTATCTTCGTAGCCTCTACATTCGACCCATCTCGTTAACCGATCTACTTCTCAATGAACCAATACTTCTTCTTCCCAATCACCTACCAATTTGTTTATTCCCGCTACCCGTATACAACCTACCAATCCCTTATAAGGTGTTTTTAGTGTCTCACTCTTGAGAGCATCACCTATAAAACATTGACACATTCCTTACTCCTCAAGAGTATGGTAACCTTTTCCAACATCCTCGCTATGATCATCACATAGGTGAGGTTTTCTCTTATGATATTCCCCTCCTTTGTATTAACTTAAGATATGGGTAACTTGATACTTCTACCTACTCAATCAAACCACCTTCCCAAATGTGACCATTTTCATTTGAACTCCAATAGCTCACAAAATGACTCTTCACCCACACTTTCCTTAATTGCTATGCATGGAAAGAATTTGGATTTTGGTTTTATGAATAGGGCCGCCATACTATCATCCTATGTACCACACATAAAGAAAGTGACTGAAATGGTATTGGATTTGCCGAACCATCCTCAAAGAAAGCTCATGTTGAACTCATCGAGAATGAGAACCCTTCCTCTTCCCGTGTATCAACTTCACCACCATCGCCTACGAGTCTATGGATCTTGAATCCATTCCTCCTAACTTTTTTGTGAAGACCATTTCCTTGGGACCTTTGACTTATCAATGAGATGGCAAGGCTCCTCTTCTCTTCCCTTCATGTACCCTGAAATGGTTGATGATGATACACCTTCTATTAATGTTGTTCAATGCCATGATGACGAGTCTATTCTAAGACACAAACCATGTTAAACGAATCGACCATCAAAAATAATATTCACACTCGGATGACCCACACATTATAAATATAGGCTAATCTTTATATGTTTCTTAACAAGAAGATTTTACCTCATTCCTCTGATATCATAGAAATTATTTTGCTTCGTCCTATGCTGATATTCTCAGTAATGACCCAATCATTTTTTTCCAGAACATGATAACCATTCTGAAGAAAAATCTGTAAAATAGAAGGTGTGAATAATAAATCCTCACATTTCCCTTATCTTCACTAAAAACGTTAACGCATTTTCTCATTTTCCTTCATCCTAACCATTAATTATCACCAATGGATCTCTAACAATATTTCATCACTATGATAATTCTTTACGGGAACTCCTCGTCTAGGGATTATTTACTAATGCACAAATTTTAGTTTGGTGGATAGAATCGGAAATACAAAGACAAACATAACACAAGAATACCATAGACTATGATAAGAAGGAATGATGATAAATCTGAAATATAAGTGTAAATTATAATATTAACATGAAATTGTTACAATCTCACCCATGAGGTACTTCAAGTGTTACTTACTTCAGTTGCCTTCCAACAATAACTATGGGAGAAACTTCACAATTACACCTCTTAATGGCTTATTTAACACACCTTCAAAATGATGGATTCCTTTACACACTTACTCATACAATATTTCTCACTACTTCCTTATATGCTAAATGAGGGGGGTGGCCTCTCTATTTATAGAACTTCTAGGCTTATCCATCTTATCTCTAAGATAGGATAAGAAATCTACTCTGACGAATCATATTCCATACCTTAACTCTTATCTGTACATGTAAGCTTATCTTTTAAGATAAGATAAACCTTATCATTTCACATGGGTTCCACATTTTTAGACTTTTTACAAATAAAATACACAAAATATTTATGACCTCACTCCTTGTCCTTATTACCAATATAATATTTCTAATTCCTAATCATGTAGAACCTTTTTCTCTACTTACCCTAAATTTGACATTTTAACATTACCGAACCACTTACGACAAATATTCACTTTTACCACAATATTCACTTTTTACCACAATATTCCTATTGTACTTTTGACTATTACCATACTATACATTATTGGTGGCGTCGTCAGGTAGCACTGTTGTTATCTTCTATCGAAACTACTACTAATTATACTTAACAACATCCTATTCCTAATATACACATTAATGAAATAGCAATTACGGAGGAAAATTTTAGTGTAGACATCTCCCCTTCCTAGCTTCTACTCCATCCTCGAGTAGACTATTCTTGTGCTTCGAAAATATTTAACTTGTCATGGTTGAACCATTTCGTAATGGGAGTTACATCCAATTCCTCCGGTTGGTGTGTACCATTTTCATGCACAAATCTGCTATTTTGTAGGGCCCCATCCATTTTGGAAGAAATTTTCTAGGTCTTCTATTTTTGTATATGGAATCATATACTAGAACCAAGTCATTCACATGAAATTGAGACCAACGGATCTTTTGATCAAAGTATTCATTCCGCTTCATTTTATTCTTATAGCTTGTATCCTTCGCTATTTCCCTCATTTCCTCTAGAAGATGAAGATGTAGAACCTTTCTTTTATTGAATCACTTTCATCCATCCTTTCGTTTTCATAACTCTAAAAGTTGGAATATCAAACTCAATAGGAAGAACTGGATCAATGCCATAAGCCAACTGAAATGGGAGTATCCTATTGCTAACTTTGATGTTTCCTATATGCTCACAATGCTACATGAATCCTTTTATCCCACTTATGTACTGCAGGATGCATATTTTGCTAGAATTTGACACAACACAAAAAAATTCATTCCACTGTCCATTTGTGTTTGGCTTGTATGTTTTTGCCTTCCCGTGCTTAATAGAAAACTTGTTGACTAGGGCTTCTACCACCTCATTAATGAAGTGGCTTCCTTGATCTATTACAATTTCTAATGGGCAACCAAATCTGGTGACAATGCGTTCATATATGAACCTTTCCACTTCATCCATGGAAACTATTTTCAATGGCCTAGCTTCAACCCACTTGATTAAATAATCTATGGTAACTACAATATACTTATTTTGGCATGGGGTAGTTGGAAGTGGACCTACAATGTCTATTCCCAACTTTTAAAAAGGGACCAAGTGGAAGAATAGGGAATAATGGAGCTGATGAAGTCTTACGGTTACCATGTGTTTGACAAATATCACATGTCTTACAATAATTATAACAATCTCTAAAAAGAGTGGGCCAGTGATAACCTGCATCCAAGATCCTTCTTGTTGTAAGTTGTTCAGAGAAGTGTCCTCCACATGTACCATTATGGAATTCTTCTATCAGCTCCTTCCCTTGATCACGTCCAACTACCCTCTTGTACTGTCCATCAAGTCCTATTCAAAATAATACTCCATGTAGAATAGAATATGGACGAATGGCTTGAGTAATCTTCCTCTTAGTATTTACATTGGCACCATCAGGAAACTTGAATTCATTTAGATAATTCCAAATATCTATGTATTCACTAGGGATTGTGTCAAGGGATAACAATGTTGCATATGGGAAATCATCATCATCACAAGATGAACCTAAACCATCATAGGCTCAAGAGAGTGTATCTGCATTGACATGCTTCTTTCCTGGCCTATCTATAATATCAAATTCAAATTCTTGTAGCAAAATTATCCATCTTACTATCCTCCCTGATGGGTTAGGCTTATTTACAATATATTTTAGAGCTTGATGATCTATTACAACTATAAATTTCTGCCCTAGCAAGTAATTTCTAAACTTATTTACAACAAAAATGATAGCTAGAGCCTCTTTTTCTATTATTATAGTATAATTTACCTCAAAGATTGCTCATTTGTCTGCGCTCCCAAAGTCAACTGGATGATCATTCCTATTTTCATACTTTTGGCTTATAGTACTTCCTAGTGCTACATCTGAGGCATTAGTATACATAATGAATGTCTTTATCCAATTTGGATTATTTAAAATATATGAAGACACTAGGGCTTCCTTTCGGTTGTTCAAAAAACTTCATGTGCCTTATTTCCTAGTTCATAAGTAACATCCTTCTTCAAGAAGCTGGGTTAGTGGTTGTGCAATCTTTGAGAAACTCTTGATGAACCTTCTATAGCAACCCACATGGCCTAAAAATGATTTCAACTTACTTCTATTCATAGGAAATGGTAACTCTTTATTTTTTGAAACTTTATTAGGATCAGTACCAATACCATCTCTGGATACAACATGCCCTAACAAAACACCTTTAGAACATCCAAAGACACACTTAGTAGGGTTTAGTGAGGTTTGTGCTTCATCTAACCTATGAAATGTTATCTCCATCTAGTGCAGGTTGTCCATCTTGCTCCCATAGATGCAAAAATCATCCGAAATACTCGATGAAGTTACCAATGTAGGGTTCAAACACCCTATTAATCAAATTCTGGAACATTTTGAAGCATTACACAACCCAAAAGGCATAACTTTATAAGAAAACATTCCCAAAGGAGTGGTGAACGTAGTCTTCACTGATCTTTCTCTACTATACAAACTTGGTTGTATCCGTTATATCCATTAGCAAAACTATAGCACTCTGGCCAACTAATTTTTCCAAAATATGATCTAAGAATGGAAGAGGGTAATGATCCTTCTTTGTTTCCTTATTGAGATTCCTATAATCAACACAAATGTTTAGATTCACATTATTTTTTATTGAGATCACAATGGGAGAAACCCATTTTGAATTCTCCACAAATTATGTCCTACATCAAGCAACTTATCTATTTCTTCTTTTACAATCTTAGAAAATTAGGATTCATTCTATATGGCATTTGCTTTATGGGCTTAGCACCATCTACTAGCTCAATAGAATATTCTACCCAACTTACTTGATGAAGTTCCTTGTAATAAAAACTGAATAGGTGTATGTACCTTCAAAAGAGCTAGAGGTAGCATTCCTTCTCACTCTCCATCATAGCATCACCAATCTTTATTTGTTGGAGATGATCATCAATTTCTTCTTCAGATAATTTTATGGGTTCATGAGTCAGTGTGACTAGAAGGATATCCATGACCGAAACATCAACCTCACTTTACTCATCTTCTGTGTTCACTTCACTGGTACTAGAGTAATCAAAGGATGTCAAATCATCAATTTCATCACTTGAATCCACGAGTTACGCCTTATGATGCGAGGGATCACATTTATCTTCACCCTCTCTCTCGCCATGTCCCCGTGTCATGAATCCTTCATTCCAGTAGTTTATTGCATGAAATATCCTTAGCCATGGTCTTCCCAACAACATTGGGTACATAACATGTACCATTTTTCATCACCTTAAATTCTACCACAAATACAACACCCATAGCATATATTGCCACATTTGAAATAACACCTTTTGGTTTAGTTTTTCCCTTATTTAATGACCTTAACATAAGTGTTGAAGGGTGATCAATTTTTAAACCCAACATATTCATTACAGACTCAGTCATTACATTAACTACAGAAGCTCCATTAACTAAGACATAATGAATTGAAATACCATTACATAATACCTCATCTTGTGGAGTGTAGGGATCAGCCCTTGCCTCCAAAATAGGGACCTCAACTTCCTTCCTTCGTCGACCATTGAGTCCACTTCGCAGCTCCCGCCTCTTCTTAGAAGACATAGCCAAGAGTTGACCATATGTAATATTTGTAGGCCTTTTGGACAGATCTTCTAATATGGAGTATGGTCCTTGTCCCTGTGAAATCAGAAAATCCTGCACACCCAAACTTCTTCTCCTATGTTTCTTACTATTTCTCCTTTCATCTTCTTAGGATCATTTCCATCTTAGTTATATTTTTCTTTCTTTCTTTTTGTTACAAACACATCTGCTTCATTATTTATGCTCTTATCTACTACATCAAAAGAATTCACAGGTGCTTTTCCTTTATCATTATCTCTTGTACCGATGTAGAAGCTATATCTTGACAATTATACTTCTAATGACTCTTTTCATGACAACCATAAGATACAACCTCGAAATATTTCTTTTTGGACCTCTATCTCCTCCCTGAGAACTAAATTCTTTTCCTTGAAGAAGATTAATAGTTAGTTGGCCCATCTTCTTGAGAAAATCTTCATACTCAGTAGATGTACTAGGAGAAATATTTGTGCTCATCAAGAGTGGTTGTGGATTCTGGACCAAAGGTGTTGGTGTAGGCTCTACCTTAGCAACAATTTATTTGGGCTCCTCTTCCATGCTTTCTTCTTGCCTTCTTGCAATATCCTTTACTTGTTTAATGGTAGTTGGGCGGTCATACTTCACTCGTTGTCTGATCTTTATCTTCATCCCAAGAATGAAGTGCTTATAGAGGAGATTATCCACGCCATTCATCAACCCATCCCCTAATCCTTCATTCTAGATTTGGGCATCAAGCTTCCTCCTTAGTTACGGAACACGAGCTTGATAATCCCTTATCTTCTCCTTCTCTCCTTGGGATAGCTTTGTGATATCGATCATGAGATCTGCATATTTCTCATTGTTCACCAAATTCTTCAAGAAAACTTTCGGTTAATAAATCCCATAAATTTTTCACATTATCACCTAGTGTTTTAAACCACCTAAGGTCTGAACCATCCAAAAAGGTAGGAAAAATTAAGTCCATTATTCCCTTCTTATGAGGCCATTACAAATGCAAGATCATTTAAACTCTTGAATGAAAGAGGAAGCATCTTCATTAGATTGTGATGAAAAAATAGGAATCTTCCCCATTTTCAAAAGTAACCACAGTGAAATACCAACCCACAAATACAATCAACAAAACTTATGTGCACAAATAATTGGAATCACTATAATAGAAAGTGAATTTACACCTTTCTTCAGTAAAATAGAAATGACCATGGTAAACTATGGTAAAACATGACTTCTTGTGGTAAAAATGACTTTACTGTGGTAAACACTATTCATGGTAAAAAGTGAAGTTACTGTAGTAAATACTATTCATGCTAAAAAGTGACTTTACTATGGTAAATACTATTCACGATAAAAAGTGACTTTACCATGGTAACTACTATGCATAGTAAAAGAAAGGTTACCCTCCAAATGATTTATGACTAAGTGGGAATATCTCTCCAGAAAATCCACCAACGAGGAATGGTCCTAGCAACGGAACAAAAATGTCATCACCAATCCAACACTATGATAATTCTTTACCGGGAACTCCTCGTGCTATGATTATTTACTAATGCATAGATTTTAGTTTGGTGGATGGAATCTAGAAACACAATAACAAACATAACATAACATAAGAATACCATAGACTATGATAAGAAGGAATGATGATAAATCTAAAATATAAATGTAAATTATAATATCAACATGAAATTGTTACAATCTCACCCATGAGGTACTTCAAGTGTTACTAACTTCACTTGCCTTCCAACAATAACTATGGGAGAAACTTCACAATTACACCTCTTAATGGTTTCTTTAACACACCTTCAAAATGATGGCTTCCTTTACACACTTACTCATACAATAGTTCTCACTACTTACTTCTATGCTAAATGAGAGGGTGGCCTCTCTATTTATAGAACTTCCACTCTTATCCATCTTATCTCTAAGATAGGATAAGAAATATACTCTGACGAATCATATTCCATACCTCAACTCTTATCTGTACATGTAAGCTTATCTTTTAAGATAAGATAAACCTTATCATTTCACATGGGTTCCACATTTTTAGACATTTTAAAAATAAAATACACAAAATATTTATGACCTCACTCCTTGTCCTTATTACCAATATAATATTTCTAATTCCTAATCATGTAGATCCTACTTCTCTACTTACCCTAACTTTGACATTTTAACATTACCGAACCACTTACGAAAAATATTTACTTTTTACCACAAAATTCTTATTATACTTTTGACTATTACCGTACTATACATTATTGGTGTCATCGTACCGGCAACACTATTATCTTCTATCGGACACTACTACTAACTATACTTAACAACATCCTACGCCAAGTACACACATTAATGAAATAAAAATTACGGAGGAAAATTTTAGTGTCGATAGGACTCCACATATGCATGGATTTCCATGACCTTAACTTAACTTTCCTAAAGATGAATTTCCTCTACCAAGTATTGAAAAATAGTTATCTTACCACCGGCTATGAGATGTTATTAGTCATGGACAATTTTTTTAGGTTATAACAAAATATTACTTTCCTCGGAAGATAAAAAAATCATCTTCATAATTCCTTGGGGACCTTCTACTATTGATTAATGCCCTTTGGCCTTAAATTTTTGACGCTACATATCAACGGGCTATGAATTATATCTCTCATGACATCATGCATCACATATTAGAAGAATACATACACAACCTTCTTGCCAAATCCAAACATCAGTCAAACACCTTATAGTCCTTAAGGTCATCTTTGATTGTTTCAACAAGTATTGTGTTCTCCTTCATCCTAAGAAGTGTGTCTTTTCTATTCTCTCTAGAAAATTCCTTGGATTTATCATTTCTTTACATGGTATAGAAATCAATCCCACTAGAATCATGGCT
Organism: Taxus wallichiana var. yunnanensis; assembly: GCA_018340775.1. NCBI lineage: Eukaryota > Viridiplantae > Streptophyta > Pinopsida > Cupressales > Taxaceae > Taxus > Taxus wallichiana. The sequence continues at coordinate 865,998,419 of CM031239.1, read as the reverse complement.
ATTCTTGAAATGCCTCCACCTACTAAAATTTAGCAATCGCATAGTTTCTAAAGTAAGTGGAAATCTATCCGACATTTCATTCCACATATTTCCGACCACTTTGCCACCCATTTCATCATCTCCTCAAGAAAAACGTCTCCTTCAATTTGGATGATGAATGTTATAAAGTATTTGAGGCCTTAAAACACTACCTCCTCCAACAACCCATACACATTCCTCCTAAGGATGACAAACCATATTACCTTTACATTTCTCTCTTTGATAATTCCATGGGTGTCATTCTCGCTCATCATGATGAGCATCTTAGGGAGCAAGTGGTTTCTTATATAATTCGTACACTTTCGGACTATGAAACCCAATACACCCACACCGTAAATCTCTTCTTAGGTTTAGTTTTTGTCTCCACTACATTTCACCATTACCTACTTAACCACAAAACCATTTTTGTCACAAATATAGACCCCTTACTTTACATGTATGCTAAGCCCTACAAACATCAACATTTTGCACATTGGATCATAATTCTTTTAGATCTAGACCTCGAATTCATCTATAAAAATGTCAAAAGAAAAACTATCACTCACCATATTGCAGATGCACCTCTCTCGATAATAAATCCTCTAACTTTGACTTTCCTGATGAATCCATCACCACCCTCTCTTTGGATGATACCTTTTAGTAGATGACCTTATTCGTCAATGGTTCCAAATGTCAACATGGGGGTGGTGCCGAAGTTATCCTCATTCCTCTTGATGGTGAGCCTATGCCATTATCTTTCAAACTATATTTTGATTGTACTAATAATATCGATGACTATGAAGCACTCATATGAGGCCTTCAAACCTCCATTTCCTTAGAAGTTAAGTCAATTAATATATTTGGCGATTCCCAACTAGTTGTAAACCAAGTTAATGGTATATACCAATTTCATAATGAGATACTTCAAAAGTATAAGCATCATGTTGACATACTTTTGAGTACCTTTGACCGTTATGAACTTCAAACCACTCCACATTCCACTAACAAATTTTTTGATATGATGGCCTAACTTGCTTCTTAGATACCAAATTCTCCTTCGACTCGAAACCTTTGTCACAAGTCAAAGGTAGTAATCATCTTTTTATCTATTTTGAGACATCAACCTCATTGGAACTGTTCAACTTGACCCACGTGACCTTTAGTATAAGTAGTTTACGAACTATATTTCCTTTTCAATTCTACCTCTAGACTTTACTCATGAATGGACATTGTGAATTTCTCAAAGTTTTCTCTCATTACGTCATCATGGGAGGCATTCTTTACAAATGTGGCTTTGATGGTATGCTCTGCGATACCATACAATTTTTTAAATTAGATACACCATCAAGGAAGTTCACGACATAATTTGTGTAGGTCACTTCGATGGCTTAGGTATCGCTAAACACATTCTATTCCCAGGCTATTATTGTCCAACCATAAAATGTGATTGTTTTGATTATGTAAAATGGTGTGTGAAGTTCCAGCAACATGCTAATCTTCATCACACATCTAGTCATTCCTTACAAGTCACATGTGAAATTTGGCCTTTCTCTCATTTGGGTTTGGATCTTGTTGGAGAGATCAATCCCCATTGTTCACACTTCCATCAATCAATTATCACCACTATCAAGCACTATAATAAATATTTATAAGCCATAAATCTTATTTTTACAAAATTTGAGAAAACATGTGAATTCATCAATCATCATGTCATTTTTCTCTTTGGTGCTCCTCACTTTGTCTCATAAGCGATACCGAAAAACAATTCAAAAACAAAACCCTATAGAAAATTTGTGATGCCTTTGGCATTCACCTTGGTTTTTTTCACCTAACTACCCAAAAATAACTAGCCACATAGGATCAAATAAAAAAACCTTGAACAAAATTATTATGAAAGTAGTCAGTGATATTGGAAAGGATTGGCACACACACATTCCTTTTACCTTATGGGATTAATTTACTAGTATTCACACCTCAAATTCAGCTACCCCTTTTTCTTTCGTCTAAGGTACAAAGGTTGTCCTAAATCTTGAAGTCTAGATTCCATCTCTTCGTATATCACTCAAAAATATGCTTAATGACGATGAATTTCACCAAGACTTTTTGGCACAACTTGAGTTACTACGTGAGCATCATCTTAATGCTCTCGATCATCTTAAAATCTACCAAAAATGTTTCAAATGTGCTTACAAAAAAATATTCTATGAATGAACCTTCCAGGTCAATGACCTCATCCTAAAGGAAAATCAGCATGTAACAAAAGAAGAAAAAAGTAAATGGGAAAATTTTCTCCTAATTTGTTTGGACCCTATATCGTTATTCATACTTATGGATTAGGTGCTTCTTATTTGTCTTCACTCAAAGGTAAACCCAAACCTGATCCCCTCAATACCTTACATCATTGATCATTCTATTGTTGAATTAATTCTTATATCACATCTTTTCTATTAAATGCTCGTACATTGAGCATTGTTCACCTTCCATTTTACCTATTTTAAGGATCAACGACTAAACTAGGATCATGTGATTACCCATTACCTTTCAACCTTGTCTTCAATATGAGTATCACATATCTACTCATGGATAATTTTCATATTTTTCAAGATGAAATCCCATGGTCATTCATCACTTAAAACCTTTCTTTCCTAGTTAACCTTTGTGTGATATAGTTTTTTATTCAAAATAAGAGCCCATTTTTCTCTATAGTCTTGTCTGTGACTTAAAATTAAAAAAGAAAATAAATTTCACAAAGTAAAATGGAATTTAAATCCTTGATTTGAACTTATAGAAAAATATGACTCCCTAAAAAGGACATCTATTCTCTCTATCTCAACTACAAATAGAATGATCCCTCAAAGGACAGCTATACAAAGCTAGCTAGACTATACTTAGTCTATCATCAAAAAAAGATTATTCTTGCAAAAATAAAATAAAATATTAAGAATCATCTTGCATTGATCACTTCAATAAGACCTTAAAGAGATAATATAATAATCCAACGTAGACTTCCCACATTGATCGATCTATCAAAACATGAACAAAAACAATAAAATGATAACTTTTTCGTCATGGACATGATTATTTTGATCTTGGGGCTCTTGCAAAGTAGGCATGTTGTCTCACACCAGGTAACACTAAAACCAACCAGTTTCACCTCATCTCTATTTCACCCTAATTTCCTACCCACTCAACAAATGTGCCACAAATTTGACATTTCATGATCATTTGAATTTCTTCAACCTTACAATAATTCATCATGCAATGCCTTTAGGGTATTACGTTCATAATCCCATCTTAGGTATGATAAAATCATTATGGTTCTTATCACTTAGGTGTCTCTTTTTTGTCACCTCTTACCAACCACCTTCTTCATTACTTGTTTATTATCCTCTACAGGACCAAGCCTTCGACACCTACATTTAATCATACCTAAATGACCTCAATTCACCCATACCTACATGACCTAGACTCAACCATGCCTACATGACCTAAAATCAACCATGCCTCCATGACCTAAACTCAACCATGCCTACATGACCTAGACTCAATCATGCCTAAAACCTACCAACCCATACCTCTACCTCGTCACATTTTTCCCTAGCTTATGGGAGAAATACATCGGCTTGAGGCCCCTTTTCACCGGGGCTATGTAGGAAACACTCAGAGGGTATGGAGCCCTTGGAGGTTAGCTCGGCCACTCTTTACCCTAACCAATTCCTCCCCCATTTTTCTATTCACACTCTACCTTAGTTAGTTTCCATCTTATATACTAATTGGAAATTAAACAAACATACAAGCATATAAACATGTTTACCTAATAATTTATTACATCATCATATCATACATTAATCATTTCATATTTCCATATTATCAAATATTTGGAGGTTTAAACCATAACATAAATATAAATCATCATTTATTTTCCATACTACTAATAACATGGAAATTAAATCAAACCCAACAAAATGACCGAAACATACCTATTTGACCTAAAATTCCACCATGCCTACACCTGACTCAACCATTCCTAAAAGACCTAAACTCAACTAGGACTAAGTGACCTAGACTCCATCATACGTACATGACCTCGACTTAATCATGCCTAACTAACTTAAAACTCCACCATGTCTATACCTGACTCAACCATTACTAAAAGACCTAAAATCAACCATGCCTAAGTGACATACATTCCATCATGCCTACATGACCTCGACTCAATCATGCATAAATGACCTAAAACTCCACCATGTCTACACCTGACTCAACCATGCCCAATTGACCTAGACTCCATCATGATTTCATGACCTTGACTCAATCATGCCTAATTCATCTAGTTTCCATAAATAAAAAATACCAATGGAAATTAAAAACAAAGATACATCATTTATACAATAAGTATCATCATCTATATAAATGATAAATTCCATGTATCAATACATATGTATACAGATGCAAATAAATACCAAGATATGCAAATAATATGTATGTATGCAAATAAATACATACATGATGATATAAATATCAAAATCACAAAACTCTCATATACATCATCACTATCTTTGGCACGCAAGCTAATATATATATGAAAATATCTAAAACAATAATCATATGATGTGGCTACTCGTCACCGCAGCTCACATCCTATAGGTTAGTCTCACATGTATCCTTCTCTCTACCTATCTCGTCATCCTACCAACATCTCACCTCCCACCATAGGTCTCGGTCTAATATCCACTTGGCCCTCACTTGGGCCTCACCTACATGAACTAATAGCCTCACCGAACCTATCTCTCGGGCTCGTTGGCCCTCTATGATCTCTCGATCGATGAGTGTGAGACATAGTCCTCTCACTCACTCCATGTTATACTATTACTCAACATAAGATGTGACATCTATCTTGACACTCATTGGGTGATCCCGATAGTAACAGTGTCATTCAAGTAATCCCTAAACCTCACCATAGTCATTGTTTGAGTGGAGATATAGGTCTCAATGCAACCTATGTGTCTTTTCCGCTTACCCTTTCCTTGAACCCTATACCTATGATCCTTATCTTCCACCCTATACCATGGGACCCCATCCCAATGCTGCTACTGTAGAGTGGGACCCTATCCATGAGCTTATGGAGGTGCTTCTCACATATGTGGGCCTATAAGGCCACAACCTATTCCTATACAATGGCTAATTGACCATGTAAACTTGCTAACTATAGGAGTAAAGATGATACTTATACCCCATCACTTCCTCATGTGGGTTCTGTATCAGAAAAACTATGCCTGTAAGGCTATCACTGGCATGCGGGGTGGCCACCTATGCATGAGCTTCTTTCAATTTAATGTACACACCTATGATTTTTTTTTTTGAAGGGTGGTTGACTACCCATATAAGGCATCTATCTATAATGTGATGGTAGTAATATTAGGTTGCCTCGGTCATAGTGGTGTCACCCATCGTTGTGCTCCCCACCACTTCATGTAACCATTGGTGACTCAAATATCATCAATCTTCCTGTCCACTAGCTACTCCTCCTACATTGTCAACAACTCAAACATGGTGGAGACATGGGTCTCTCCATGTCATCTCTCTGTACTGGTGGGAAAGGTGGGGGTACATCTTGTGGCACCAAAATTACAATCGACCTTGTCTACAAATTTTATCTCGTGCTCCCCACCATGACACCCTTGTATCTATCTCAACATTTTTATCTCCTCTACCTCCTCTTCTATGTCCCTTAATGAGGGATATAAAATATATGGCCTCCAAACAATATCAACTCCTGAGATTCCCTTAAGAAACCGTTTGTAATATCGAACATCATATGTGGGCCTAGCCACCCAAGGTTGCCCACCTAATAGAACCCACCATCTGTAGCCAACTTTGACCAATCCACCCCCGAACCAATCATGTCGGGAAAAAAACTTACCACACACAATATTCTTGTATACCTATCAATGTAGTAGAAAGGTGTAACCAAAACTAAACTGCCACAATCTCCCATAGGCCCACAACTCCCTATATAGTTGTACTAGGAATGTCAATGCCCAAGAAAAGTAGATCCACTCCTCCATCATATGCTAGAGCACTCCCATCAGTGCTCATGGGAATCTCCCACCCTCAGCATCTAGTAAGGTGAAGAAACATACCACCTCCATCATCAATACAAAAATTATCATCTCCTGAGGATGGGATGAATACATATCTCCATTTTTGGTATCCGATTTAATCTCCTTCACAACTTGAACAACATCATGAACTTTCACAAGACACTCAAGGATAGATAGATGGTTTTTATGTCATTTTTAGCAAGGGAGCACACCTATCTAATTTTTTTGCATTCAAGATTTGAGGGAGTGGATAGCACCTTCAAAAAGGTTTTGATCTAACCCTCACTATTTTAGGTTGTGCCTATCAACCAAGGCAAGAGAACCTATATTGCAGCCCTTATATGGTAAAGGAGATGGAGATATCCTTGTGTTTTGCATATGGTATGGAAGAGGCCTTATGAAAACATGATCAAGCATCCATTATCCAAACTCAAAGGAGTTATCACTACTAAATGATGGAAATGCTTTCAAAACAAGGCTAAGGCTGCTAAAGACATGATGAAACCCTGATATACTTTGTGCATTTTGGTGGAAGGATTGTATTTTTTTGTTGACAAACAATGAAATGCAGGGGTATTATAGGTAGGATGAGTTAGTTTAAATGATATTCTATTGGATATGTTAGGACAAGAGTAACTAGGAATCACCAACTTCTTTGAGAACCTTTGCAAGAAATTTTTAACACCTACACAACAAGAATACTTCCAGAGATTTTAAATGCTCCTTCAACCAAGATATGTACACAAATGGAGGCCTAGATCTACACTCTTCCACAAAAACTTCGATAACCTACCACAAATCTTGAAGCAAAATAGCAACAAAGTATCTAGGAATCCCTATTCAATCATGACCTGAGGTGCACCCAAAGGTTTACAAATAGTCTCATTATTCAAGGACAGTAAAATGATTTTAAATATGTTTATCTTCTATCAGATGAAAGCTCTTTTGAATATAAGATTATAGATGTCATTGAACCATCAACAAGAATTGAGACCCTATATGATCAAAGATATCCTAAACACAAGGTTACAACATGAGCAAGAACACGGACTAAAAACATTGTGAAACATAAGTATATGCAAACTTTGCCAAGAGAATGAACCAAATAATCCAAAAAATGATCAGATACATCAGCAGGGGAAATTCATGAGAACAATCTCAGAACCTGTTGATAGATTTACAACTGAAACCAACTCAACATGATGAAATCTAATACAAAATGGAATTAAAAATGACTCTCAGGTGGTTTTCTCTAGAGAAATGGATTTCTTCTAGCTTTTTTGCTTGAAAATTTTGAGTCTCTTTTCTCTTTTTTTGTCTCCTCTCGTTTCAAATGCTTCAAAAATACATTTTATACCTCATGCCAGCTTGGATACTTGCTTCCAAGCAAATAATATGCTTAGGGATCAAATTTGTTACAAGAAACCTTATCCATTTCATGAAAATGACATTAAATTGTAAAACAACTCGTAAAATGCCAGGGATGCACAAATAGTTTAAAATATTGCATGAATTTGGATCCTTATCCCTCCCAGGGTCACGTTTTTGGCATTCAGACATGCCAGCATGCATTTTCAATCATTTTCCATCTTTTACTTCATCATTTTCATTTCACATTTTTACATGGGTCTAAATAAAAATTTCATCAAAAACACCATAGGGCACTGAATTAGCTCATAAAAATGATGCCATTGCACTCAGAAGGCCGAGGGGATGTGAAATCATATAAAATTTCATGCATTTTGATGAAGGAACGTGATTTCCAAGCTCCTTGGAGCTCCCATGGCGTCCCAAAAATGAAATTACACAGTGACCATTGATTTTAGTCAACCTTTAATGCCAGCCCTCCACGTGGAGGATGAGATTCATGAATTTTCCCTTTTTTCCTTTGGATAAGGTGGACACGTGTCCAAAAACCATTGGCACGGGCCCCTTCCCTTTAAAATTTGCATTTGTAACCTTTTTATGCCTTTGGAAAATTTTGAAAATTTTCTCGCTTGCCCTCGGACTGCCACGTGTCCCTAGGTGGGCCCCACAAAAACCGTGAGCCAATTTGATAGATTTTGCCACTTTTTTGAGAAAAGGAACATTTTCTCAAAATGCTCCACGGGTGCAAACACCTACTCGTTTCCTTGCCACATGGTGGTCTTCCATTCACTGCAGGCAGTGACCCTCCATTTTGCGTTCAAATCTCTGAAAAAACTAAAACCTTTTGGGTCCACGCTCTCCTTTTTGCCTTTTATAATGTGCCACATGTCGCCCCTAGATTGGATGTGGCGGCATGCTTCCAAATTTTCCTGTCGGGGCCATGGATCAATTTTTGACTTTGAGAAATTTCACCAAAATTTGTAAGATTTTCAATATTTTCTTCATGCTCCAAACCTCTGCCTCCTTTTGGACACATGTCTTGTTTTCATTGGTTGTGGGACTTCAGCTAAAAATTTGACTTTTACCCTTTGAATTTGAAAAACTTCAAAACTATCACAAACTATGCGGATCCATTATACCCCTTTAGACACATGTCACTTCATGATTCGTGTGGAGATCCGGCTCAAATTTTAACTTTGAAATTTTTCCTCCAAAGGAAAAAAATCCAAAAACATGCACAACCCCACTCCTCCCTTGGCTCCCTAGACACGTGTCCTCTTCCCATTGGATGCGACACTTAGGAAACATTTCAACTTTAACATTTTGAAGTTAAAAACTTCAAAGTTTTCACAAACTCCGCCTCCATGCTGACTTTCCTGGACACGTGTCCACTTCTTATTGGAGGTAGGCCTTTGGGTCAAAATTTTCCCTTGACACCTTGAGCCAAAAAACAACAAAATTTTTCCAAGTCCTCCACCATCTGCATGCTTCCTATGCCACGTGTCTCCTTCCCATTCGTTACGGGCCTTCGGGAAAAATTTGATTTTGAGAATTTTGCCAAAATGAAAGAAAAATTCCTAAGTATGACCCGCCACCCACCGATCCTCTAGCCAATCAAATTGTGCCATGTAGGCACTTCACTATAGCAATGCGGAGCCACGAAATAAAAATTTCCTTTGGCAAAAACTCAAAAAACAACAAGTTAGAACATTTTCTTGCACATTCCTAACCAATAGGAGCTCACCACATCACCAAAAGGTTCCGATGACTAATTTTATGGTAAAATGACACCTGTATGCCCATCAAAATGTAAAAAATATAGAGGACACCCTAGAAATCAAATTTTTTCACAAGGAAAACAGATTTCCTTGTTTTAAATCAATTGAAACATGATTTAAGTTTTTTTTTGACCTGGGGATTTGGATTTCACTTACACATAAATGGAATTTGATCAAATCCAAGTTTCTTGCATGATTTGGCAATGGAAAAAATGACATAGCCCTTGGAAAAGAAGAAATTAGGGCACAAAAGCGGGGAATTTGGAAGTTTGTTCAAATTAGGGAAAAATAATAACTTAGGCATTTTCGAAGGATTCCACTCGGATAAATGAATTGTTGATCACCCACTCGAGAAAATAAAACATTTTTGAGCAAAAATGGATATAGAAAATTAGGGCAAAGTGTACAAAATCGTAATTTGGACCAAAATTTTCTCTTGCTTGGGGATGGGCACTCCCAGCGAGTGCCACAAGATCACAACATAGACCAAGTGCCAGAAATCCATTGGGAAAGGAGTCAAAAATGTAGAACAACCCAAAAAACCAGAAATTTCACCAAAAATAGACCGAGAAAACTAGACCGAAATGGTTTTCAAGGACAAAAGGGAAAACCAAAAGCCAACAACAACAAAAACAAGGACTATACAAAATGTACAACATGTGCATAACTCATATGGGGATTTAATCCAAGAAGTGTTTTAAATGTCTGCCATTAATAGGTAGCTCCTGCAAATGCACATCTAGATCCTTGAGAAAAATTTATTTTCTCTAATCCTGATATCAATGGCATAAGGGCCCATCCATAGAGCATCAAACTTGCCATGCTTTCCCTTGTCTTCATGCCTACTATCCCATAGAAAAACCAGATCTCCAACACTGAAGGCTCTAGGAGTGACCTTCTTATCAAACAACCTCTTCAATTTCTCTCTAAATCTGATATGCCTTTGATGAGAAGCTCTTCTCTCTTCATCTAACTCAATGATCTGATTGATTCTTGATTCATACGGGCCATGTTCTTGATCTTCCAACTATTGGGCAAACTGAAAAGTGGATAATTGTAGGTGTAAGGGCAGCAAATCCTGAGTTCCATACACCAATTCAAATGGGCTCTTACCAGTTGCTCTTTTAGGAGTTATTCTATCAGCCCAAACTACAAATTTCAATTTCTCTCCCCACTTCTTCTTATTGATTTCCAAGGTCCTTCTGATGATCTTGAGCAAGTTCTTGTTACTTGAATCATCTTGTCCATTCCCTTATGGATTGTAGTTTGAAGAATAAGTTAGATTTATCCCATATTCATTGCACATTGGATTCAAAGGTTTGGCTCTAAAACACATGGCATTATCAGATACAATCTTAACTAGGACTCCAAATATGCATATGATACGATTCAACAAGAAATCCATTACCACTTGGTGTGTTTCCTTTCTAGATGGAATTGCTTCAACCCACTTTGTGAAGTAGTCAATAGCTACAAGGATCCATTTACGACCAGCATTAGAAGGGTCTAAAATCTCACTAATGAAGTCCATTCCCCATTGTTTGAAAGGATCTTCAATTGATATAGGCTGCAAAGGAAGGGATCCTGAAGCTTTCAGTCTTCTAGAGAAACATTGGCAACTATCACACTTTCTAACCAGCTGGGTTGCATCTTTAAAAAGAGTAGGCCACCAATAACCAGCTCTTAAAATCTTATGTGTTGTCACCTTCCCAACAAAATTTCATCCATTAACTCCCCCATGGAATTCATTAATCAACTTGGGAGCTTCATCTTCAGTTATGCATTTCAAGAGGACACCTTTAGGGTTCTTCCAAGCTAGCCCTAGGGTTCTTCCTAAGAAATAACCTTTGAACTCAAAATGTAAGGCCTAAAAATATTTGTTGCTTTCACTAATGTAAATGCTTGTTTCTCCATGATTGTATACTTCAACTCGGTTGCTTGTAAAGCCTTGCTAAACAAAAATATAGGCCTCTCAACCCCATTCTCATCCTTTTCCTTTTCGCAACAAGACTCAAGCAATAGTAAATTCGAGGCAAAATAAAAGATTTAGAAAGGCCTCTTATAGTTTGGAGCTGCCAAAACAGTGCATGCTTAAGTGCATCCTTTATTCCTTCAAAGGATTTAATGGAAGCCTCCTCCCACTTGATAAATTGATCCTTCCTTAGCATGCCTATGATAGGAAGAGTTACCTCAATAAAATTAGAAACAAACCTTCTAATAAAATTTATTTGGCCAAAGAAAGATTGGATACCTTTCTTGGTTCTTGGGATAGGCACCTTGCTGATTGCTTCTACTCTCTTAGGGTCTATCATAACACCTTCTTTGGACACAATATGTCCCAAAAACTTGGCCTTTTTCATGGCAAAATGACACTTCTTTGGATTAAGGTAAATTCCATACTCTCTACATCTGATCATCATCTTCTCTAGGTGTTTCAAATGGTCTCCTTGCTGCCTTGAAAAATAGTCACATCATCTTGGTAAACTGCAATAAAGTCATTGATATAACCAGAAAAGGAAACATCCATTTCACTTTGAAAAGTAGCACTAGCATTCATCAATCCAAAAGGCATCCTTACAAAAACATAAGTCCCCCAAGGAGTAGTGAAGGCTATCTTAAGTCTTTCTGATTCTTTGACAACTACCTGATTGTATCCAAAGAAACCATCCAAAGTAGAAAGCATCTCTGACCCTATTACAAGCTGCAACATATTCTCCATATTTGGCAAGGGGTAATTATCCTTCATAGATGCTTTTTTAGATTCCTAAAATCCACACAAAGTTTGATATCTCCATTCTTCTTTCTAACTGGCACAAGGTTTGCCACCCAAGATGAGTATCTAGTAGGTCGAATGATACCACCATCTCTCAATTTCTTCAACTCTTTTTTCATCTTCATGGAAATAAGTTGGTTAATTTAGGCCTTTGTTTTTGTCTAAATGTCTTATTTTTGGCCTCAAGAGGAATCTCATGTCGAAACAAGTCTTCTCTATATGCTTTTATCTCTCAATAAGACCAAGAAAAGCATCTTGATATTTCTTTAAAAGTTGGGCATAGGACTATTTTCCTTCTTTGCTTGAATTGCTTCCCACCAAATCTTTATTGGTTTATCCTGGTTCCCAAGTTGTGCTCTTCCACATCCCTTGAAACATACATCTTTCTATTTATGATGTAATCAACATTGTTAAAATTTGCCTCAAGTGCAATAAGACCTTTAGGAATGGTATTTGTTTTCAATTGGATAATATCCTTGTCAAACAAAGTTTCTTTCCTTCATTCATGCATACCATTGGCTCCCAATAAATGTTCTAACCAGAAAAATCACCTTGGCATTATAAGAATCTCAACACTTGGGCATCATCATGAAAAACCCGCCAATGTTTCACATTATCTCGAGACAAATAGCCTTGTTATCACTTCAATGTTATATTCACAAAAGGGTGAAACGGTGAAATTGTCAAATCTAGAGCCAAGGATAGCTATCTTATTAACAACATCATTAAGATTTCTATCATGGTAAACAATGTTAAAGAAATCAAACATTTCAATCAAGTCCCAGATAGCATGCTTATATTGTTTCATACGTTGATTTTTTGTGGCATACAACCTCCTTACTTTCTTGACAACTAGCTGTGAATCTCCCTTGGCAACAATATCCTTAACTCCATATTTCCATGCAATACTTAACCCTAACAACAATACCTCATACTCAGCTATGTTTTTAGTGCATTCAAAATTAAGTTTGAAGGAAAAAGGAAACTCTTCCAAACTAGGAGAAACCAACACTATACCAGCACCATTTCAACATTTGGAGCAAGCTCCATCAAATAGCAAAGTCCAAGGAGAACCTATCATATCAAGGCATTCTGATTTATCCATCTTGTTCTCTTTTCCATCAGCAAAACCAATGAATTTTTCAACATCCACATCAGCAAACAACACTTCATAAGAGGCATTGTTGGGATCTTCAATCAAGTGTAACATCTTCTTTTCACCATAGAGTTTGACAAGGCTGCCTTCAATGGGAATGGTGGTAAAGGACATGTCAATTTGAACACTACCACCAACACTTGCAACCCACTTTCTTGACAAAAGCATACCCCATTTGGCAGGGAAATCAACAATTACAACATCAAGTTTTAAATTCTTACCCGGATAGGTAGCAAGTTGCACTACTAAACCCTTCACATAACCAAAAAATAGCACTTCCCTTAAATCCATGGCTGTACATTTCCCGTATGCTGTTGTCACTTTGATATCCAACTCATTCATGACTTCTAGAGGCATGAAATTACATGATGCACTGGAATCAAACATGTAATTGTGAAGCAACCTATATTTTATGAGCAAAGTTGTGAAAAATGGATCAACATTCAATTGTGAATCAACCAAGGATGTCCCAAAATATACATCAGGTGACTCTATTAGATCTTCCATTGGTGGTGGTGTTTCAAGCCAACAATGTTTTGAAGAGGAGTCTCAACAACATTTACATTTCTACTTGGGGTAATCTTTTCTTCTTTCAATCCCAAGTACTCAAATGCTCTCTTCTTATGCTCAGGTATTCTAAGAAACTCAATCATGGGAAAACTCACTTTAATTTTGCTTAATACTTGGGAAATATCATATGGAACATTCTTTGGTAAAACAACATTGGAAGGGAAACAAAAAGGTTCATCGATGGAGAAGTATTCTTGGCAGCACTGGGCATGAAGAGGGCTTGTATTTTTTCATGGAATAGTAGGGTTCTTGGCAATTGTTTATTTTCTACAGTTGTCTTTGGTAATGATTGTGAGCAAGGGTGTCTTCGGTTTGGCTTGAGGACTAGCCCCTCTAACAACTTTACTTCTAGTATTGTACTCTTGCTCTTGACCAACCACCATATTCAATAACAATTGTCTATCTTCCTCAGAAGGAAGACCACCATCATAGTTTTTAATCATCAAATCCCTTAGATATTAAAATTCATTATTAGGAATTTCAAAGGATTTAAAAAAATCAACCTCATGAGTTTCGTAGAAGGAAATAATTGGTACTGCTCTATCTATGCAATCCCAAAAGGTTGCAGTAGTTCTTGCACTTATCACATCTGTTGATGTTGCTACTTTTGTGATCCCGAAGGGCTGCCCATAATACAAATGTAATCATCCATTTCATCCTCATTATCATCTTCAATAACTTTTTGGTCCATATCACATGGAGGATGATGAAGAAAACATCTATCACACTAATCCATATCAGTAATTTCTTGAACAATAGCAACTCTTGCAGTTAGAGGGTCGGAACCACTCTATTTTCCCGTTCTTGCGGTTTTCTATTTATGTATCTAGTAGGCCCTTTAACTCTATCATCTCATCTTTGATCACCCCTAGGATGATTTCCAAATCTATCATGGTTTTGAGTTTTTTGTTGTCCTTGTGAAATTTTCCCAATACCTTTCTCACTCGGGCTAGTTTGTAAGAGATTTCTTTGATAGCCCCCGCCAAATTCTTGACAACATTTTCTAAATCGACCCTTGCTAGCTTGAGGCTTCTCGGTTTTATCAGCTTCACACCATCCCTCTTAAGTGGTTTACCAATAGCTTTAATATTATTTTCAATTTGAAGTGCCATGGTGAAAGCTTTCCTCAAGTTTGTAGGATTTTTGTCTCTCAAGTAATAGGCTGCCTTTTTATCAAATGCATCTACATATGCGATCAAGAAAGATTAATCACAAGGCCTCAAAATGACAGGTAGCCTTCTCAATGTTTTATTAAATCTTGTATTGAAGTCTTGGACTATCTCATTCGGGTCATTCTTGATATTTTCAAATTCAGACAAAAGAAACCTAGGATCAGTCTTGTCACCATACTGCAATCTAAATGAATTTTTCATCTCATTCCATGAATCAATAGAGTTATCAGGTAGAGCCTTGTACCAATCCCTAACATCTTCTTCAAGTGTATGGATAAACAACTTGATATACACATCCTCAAATTCTATCTCAAAATCTTCCATCATATTATCAAATAGTTTGAGATGTTGATCACCGTAAATGGCATTGTTACCTTTGAATTTTGGTAACCTATTTCTCACATCTTGTGGGACAAAATTTGGATAACCATCCATTCCTCCAAAATTTATAGGGCCAAAAGTGTTAACAACAAATGGAGGTTTATGTTGAGCCATATTGTTTGGTGGGGCTGATCTTGGAGGTGAAACAAGCTGGTGAGGAGTAGTAATGGGTCTGATTGGAATAGATGAGTGATCTTTAAAATGACAACCCCCTAAAGGATCTTTCTCTTGATAAACTTTAGCAAACTTGGAAACCATACGAGCAGATTTAGGAGTAAGTTTTTTAAATACACAAGAAGGTCCCTCACCTGATGGAGAATGCAAATCAACAAGAAAATTATCTCGAATCGATCTACTTCAAAAAGAATTATAATCTTCAATAATAGGACGCTCTCCTTCAAATTCAATTATGGGGATTTCTTTTCTTGCAACCAAATCACCAACTACTTTCCACACTCTTCTTCCTTCTAGTTCTAAGCTTCTTGATTTAGTGAGCAACTTCTTAGAAGAGTCCTTGATGAAGAGGGATCTCCTTCCCACCAGCTTGACAGATTTAAACAACAAGTTTCAAATGATAGAGATGTATAAGACAACAGGTATTTCAAGATCCAAACAAAGATGGAGTCGCCACTAAGGATTTCCACCTTAGTTGTGTAAGAAAGCACTAAAATATTCTGTCAAATGTATGCTATGAATGAAAACTTTGCAAGGGTATACAAATTAGATCTTCTTCTTATTGATTCAACCAAAAACAATGCATCCAAAATATATAAACTGCTGGTAAATGAGAAGAGCAGGCTGAGATTTGAAAGTTTTACCCAAAACATGCGGACTGAAGTATAAATTGATATCTCAAGAACGTGAACTCAAATACTTGATCACAAAAATGCTCAAACCTTTCAAACACTTCAAAACCACCAAGAAATTCCAAGAAGTCCCCGGAAATGGCACCACTCGGGTGTTGGTATCCAGATTTAATCTCCTTCATAACTTGAACAACATCATGAACTTGCACAAGACACTCAAGGATAGATAGATGGTTTGTATGTCATTTGTAGCCGGGAGCACACCTATCTACTTGTTTTCATTCAAGATTTGAGGGAGTGGATAGCACCTTCAAAATGGTTTTGATCTAACCCTCACTGTTTTAGGTTGTGCCTATCAACCAAGGAAAGAGAACCTATATTACAGCCCTTATATGGTAAAGGAGATGGAGATATCCTTTTGTTTTGCATATGGTATGGAAGAGGCATTTTGAAAACATGAACAAGCATCCATTATCAAAACTCAAAGGATTTGTCACTACTAAATGATGGCAATGTTCTCAAAACAATGTTAAGGCTGCTAAAGACATGATGAAACCCTGATATACTTTGTGCATTTTGGTGGAAGGATTGTATTCTTTTGTTGAAACACAATGAAATGCAGGGGTAGTATAGGTAGGATGAGTTAGTTTAAATGATATTCTATGGGAGATGTTAGGACAAGAGTAGCTAGGAATCACCAACTTCTTTGAGAACCTTTGCAAGAAATTTGTAACACCTACACAACAAGAATACTTCCAGAGATTTTAAATGCTCCTTCAACCAGGATATGTGCACAAATGGAGACCCAGATCTACACTCTTCCACACAACCTTTGATAACCTGCCACAAAGCTTGAAGCAAAATACCAAAAATTATCTAGGAATTCCTATTCAATCATGACCTGAGGTGCACCCAAAGGTTAACAAACAGTCTCATTATTCAAGGACGGAAAAATGATTTTAAATCTATTCATCTTCTATTAGATGAAATATCTTCTGAATATAAGATTATAGATGCCATTGAAAAATCAACAAGAATTGAGACTCTGTATGATCAAAGAGATCCTAAACACAAGGTTACAACACGAGCAAGAACACAAACTAAAAGCATTGTGAAACATAAGTATATGCAAAATTTTCCAAGAGAATGAACCAAATAATCCAAAAAATGATCAGATACATCAGCAGGGGAAAGTCATGAGAAAAATATTAGAGCCTGTTGATGGCTTTACAACTGAAAACAACTCAACATGATGAAATATAATACAAAATGGAATTAAAAATGACTCTCAGGAAGTTTTCTCTAGAGAAATGGATTTCTTCCAACTTTTTTCTTGATAATTCTGAGTCTAATTTCTCTTTTTTTTCTTGCTCTCATTTCAAATGCTTCAAAAATACATTTTATACCTCATGCCAGCTTGGATCCTTGCTTCCCAAGCAAATAATATGCTTAGGGATCAAATTTGTTACAAGAAACCTTATCCATTTCATGAAAATGACATTAAACTATAAAACAGCTCGTAAAATGCCAGGGATGCACAAATAGTTTAAAATATTGCATGAATTCGGATCCTTATCCCTCATAGGGTTACATTTTTGGAATTCATACATGCCAACATGCATTTGCAATCATTTTCCATCTTATACTTCATCATTTTCACCTCTGCAACTTTAATTTTTTACCTTTCACATTTTTACACGGGCCTAAATAAAAATTTCATCAAAAACACCACAGGGAACCAAATTAGCTCATAAAAATGATGCCATTGTACTCAGAAGGCCAAGGGGATGTGAAATCATATAAAATTTCATGCATTTTGATGAAGGAACGTGACTTCCTATCTCCTTGGATCTCCCATGGCGTCCCAAAAATGAAATTACACAGAGGATCACCGTTGATTTTAGTCAACCTTTAATCCCTGTCATCCACGTGGAGAATGAGATTTATGAATTTTCCCTTTTTTCCTTTGGATAAGGTGGACACGTGTCCAAAAACCATTGGTGCGGGCCCCTTCCCTTTAAAATTTGCATTTTTAACCTTTTTATACCTTTGGAAAATTTTGAGAATTTTCCCCGCTTGCTCCCTAGACCCGCCACATGTCCCTAGGTGGGCCCCACAAAACCGCGGGCCAATTTGATAGATTTTTTGAATTTTTTTGAGAAAAGGAAGATTTTCTAAAAATACTTTGTTTTCCCGAACACCCGCCGCTTCCTTGCCACTGGCGGTCTTCCATTCACCGCTGAGTCGACCCTTCAATTTTTGCCTTCAAATCTCCAAAACACTACAACCTTTTATGGGCACACGTTCTCCTTTTTTCCCTTTGCAATTTTCCACGTGTCACCCCATAATTGGATGTGGGGGCATGCTTCCAAATTTTCTGTTGAGGTCACGAATCAATTTTTGACTTTGAGAAATTTTGCCAAAATCTATAAGATTTTCAATTTTTTCTCCACGCTCCAAACCTCCGCCTCCTTTTGGACGTGTCCTATTTTCATTGGTTGCAAGACTTCAGCCAAAAATTTAACTTTTACCCTTTGAATTCAAAAAAATTCTAAACTACCACAAACTCTACGGATCCATTATACCCCTTTGGACACATGTCACTTCATGATTTGTGTGGAGATCTAGCTCAAAGTTTAACTTTGAGATTTTTCCTCCAAAGGCAAAAAGACCCAAAACATGCACAAACCCGCTCCTGCCTTGGCTCCCATAGACACATGTCCTCTTCCCATTGGATGCAAGCACTCGGTAAAAATTCAAAGTTTTCACAAACTCTACCCCTCCATGTTGACTTTCCTTGAAACGTGTCCACTTTTTATTGGAGGCGGGCCTTTGGGTCAAAATTTTCCATTGACACCTTGAGCCAAAATAAACAACAAAATTTTTCCAAGTCCTCTGCCATCTGCATGCTTCATGTGCCACGTGTCTCCTTCCCATTTGTTGCGGGCCTTCGGGAAAAATTTGATTTTGAGAATTTTGCCAAAATGAAAGAAAAATTCCTAAGTATGACCCGCGACCCACCGATCCTCTAGCCAATCAAATTGTGCCATGTAGGCACTTCACTGTAGCAATGCGGGGCCGTGGAATAAAATTTTCCTTTGGTAAAAACTCAAAAAACAACAAGTTATAACATTTTCCCGTACATCCCCGACTAATAGGAGCTTGCCACGTCACCAAAAGGTTACGATGACTAATTTGATGGGAAAATGACACCCGTATGCTCGTCAAAATGTAAAAAAATAGAGGATGCCCTAGAAATCAATTTTTTCACAAGGAAGACAAATTTCTTGGTTTTAAATCAATTGAAACATGATTTAAGTTCATTTTCGACCTGGGATTGGGATTTCACTTGCACATAAATGGAATTTGATCAAATCTGAGTTTCTTGCACGATTTGGCAATGGAAAAAATGACACAACCCGTGGAAAAGAAGAAATTAGGGCACGAAGGGGGAACTTGGAAGTTTGTTCAAATTAGGGAAAAATAATAACAACTTAGGCATTTTCGAAGGATTCCATTAGAATAAATGAATTGTAGACATCCACTCAAGCAAATAAAACATTTTTGAGCAAAAATGGATATAGAAAATTAGGGCAAAGTGTGCAAACTTAGAATTTGCACTAAACTCCATAACTTAGGCTCGCGCTATGATACCTTAGCTTTCCCATCACTTCCTCAATCACACCCGCTGTCATCTCCATTGATGCGTTTGACGAAATAGAATAAACTGGCTCCCTAATTATTTAAAGCTGTAGGATCTTGTACAAGTCCTATAGAGTGACAAGCTTATCTCACACATCGGTAAATGAAACGTGTTTGTCATTGAATCCCATCTATCGATGAGTGCAACCATAAAGCTAGGATATCAAGATATACACCTATAGCACTAGATACTAATCACTCTAACATCTGTCATATTCTCCCACTCCTCTGCAGTCACACTAGATTGTATGTCCACCCAGAGGTTGTACTTTGTCCAACATCCTAAGCTGGTCCCTAGCCTGTAACATCAAACACAACATTGTCAAGACTTGTCTACCCTAAAATTACATCTTACCCACTAAACCATACCCAACCACATCAATCATGCCTACCCCATTTACCTAATTCACCTACAAGCCTACTACCCTTTACAATCATGACCCATCATCTTAACATTATTGAACCTACTTACCTATTTTATCCCACCAAACTCACATTTTACCCTCATCCCTCTACATACACTCTTCATTTACCCCTTCCCACCTATTTTTCTTTCCAAACTAGCCCTTCTTACCCCTATTTTTCTTCATCCTTCACCAATTTCATTCACCTTGACCATCACTAGTTTTTCTTTACCATCATTGGTTTCCTTTTACCAGTGTTAGTCACCTTATCCCTCACCGACGTCCGAAAAATTGGGCCGACATTGGCCAAACCTAGACCGATGTTGGTCTATGTCTCTCGCAATCCAAAAAAATTGAAACTCGTCCCCCATAACCCGTTTCACCTAAAATTCACAAAACTCTAACCTATCACCTACCCCAATCCACCCCAATTTATTTTATATTCATTTACCATCCCATTCATCCTACCTTTTACCTTACACATATTGATTTTACCCACTTTTCACCCACATTTCAAAATGAAAACCCCCACCCCAATTTCTTCATTTTAGCCAAACATTTAGCAGATAAAAATTAGTGAATGCCCCATACCTCATCACGGCATCACCTATGTGGTGGCACATCTGGCCGCCGCACTCGTGGTTCACCCGAACCATCTCCCACCTTTTCCATGCCAAAATCTACCTCAAATATATTCACTAATCACATGTCTCCAACCGATCTCGTGGACCCATCTACCTAGATTCTCTCACCACTTAGTAATTTCCAACTCGCTTAGGTTCAATGCCTTGTCTTTTTCTCCAAGAAAATCCACAAGTCAATAGGAATTGTTTTTTTCTCAAAGTCAAAAGATAAAAATGAATCCGTAAAATATGATTTTTTACCTCATTACCCCAATCTGACATGACCGATGTCACCATGTCATACCCTAGCCAACCGACATCGATCTAACCATAACTAACATCGGTCACCTACCATTACCTTTTTAACCCATATTTTTCCCACTTTGGCCTATAAACGTTACTGCCCCAATACCTCATAACCTCACCAACACCTATTACACCCTACCCACTAGCCTAAACTACCCATACATTTCCTTAATTTCATTTCGGGACATGTTATTTACCTACACCTTGGCCTTACCCATGCCTTGACCTACATACCTTGACCGAAACAACCTTTTGTGACCTTTGAACTTGTGTACTCGTTATATACCTTGTGATGTTGTTACATATGTTGTTTAGCCTAATGACCTTACCTTGCCTATTATCATGACATTTATCCTAACCAAACCTTTCATGTACCGAAGGATACTTTGAAACATTACTTCACCTAACCTATTTCATGTTTCCGAACCATATCATGTACCTTGATACCCGAATCACTTTAAACTTGTTTGAATAAACCTATTGACCTTGGATGATGTATAGTTTGCAAGATCTTTAAACTGCAATCTTGTGTTGCAATCTATATGTGTGGGTGCATTTTATTTTAATTAACCATTACCTAATAAGATCCTTTCCCATTACCAAATTTGACCCTTATCCATTATGTAATGTAATGAACCGTTACACAAAACATTGAGGTGTTAGTGAAATATGTACATGAGGATCATAACATCCCACCACGCTTCGTATCCTGCACTCGGGCTAGATTTGTTCCCGTATAGCAGGACCCTTCCCTTCCCTATACGAGCCCCAAAGCGAACACCGCAATGTTGGTGTAGCTACCCATGTTGGGACTTGAACCTGGTGGTCACTCTAATACCAAATGTAATGAACCATTACACCAAAACCTCGAGGCGTTACTGAAATCCACACATGAGGATCATAACATAAGTTCCCATACCCTTACCTACAACTCATCCACCTTCAATTTCATCACTTACCCATTTATCAAACCACTCACCGAATCTGTCTCACACCTCATTAACTCCCGATTTGGGAGGATCACCTCTACCCATACTTTGGGCAAGATCATTTCCACTTATATTTGGGGCAACCAATTCCTATATTTTTCAATGTCCCTTATTAATACAAGCTACATGACAAAAATGGGAAAATGTAGACACCCAAATTAGGTCATACTTCCTTAAAACCATGTCCACTAAATTAACCATATCATACCTATTCATATCCCTCGTGCACATGTTAATTTAATTAATTATCTTAATTAAATTAATTAATATCCTCACTTAACCACCTAACCCACCAACTCACCTAGTCACCTCACTTAAATGATCCATTCAAACCTCATTAATGGCCTAAGACCAAGTCTAAGCCTATGCTAACAAACTAGGACTTAGCCTAAACCTAGACTTAACTCCTATTAATAACCCTAAAATACTCCTATTTATCCTTCCATGATCCATCACTTAATACTCAAAACAAGGTTAGAGATATAACGCAAAAATAAAAAAATTCTCGCTATTTTAAGCCAACCTAAATATTCCTACCTTGACCAACATCGGTTATATCTCAACCGATGTCGGTCAC
The DNA here is from genome assembly GCA_018340775.1 of Taxus wallichiana var. yunnanensis. Taxonomy (NCBI): domain Eukaryota; kingdom Viridiplantae; phylum Streptophyta; class Pinopsida; order Cupressales; family Taxaceae; genus Taxus; species Taxus wallichiana. The sequence continues at coordinate 865,975,692 of CM031239.1, read as the reverse complement.
CTAACCATTTTTGGTTAGGTTAAATACATTTCCAAAATCCTTTCCTAGGTTTTTCATTCGATTCAGGATCTCATAAAAACAAAGACTTAGAGAAATCAAATATCTTTAGCACTCGTGCAAAAAAAGAAACATGGGAGCACTACCAACATTAGTCACCAACAATCATTCTCTTCACAATCACGGACTCACAACAAAGATGCATAGAGGTTAGATCTGATGCGTCATTAATACAATGACTCTTCTCTCTCGGATATTTTCCATCAAAGTCCTTATCACCTACATTCTCAAAATCTATTTTTCAAGGTAAGTACCTAACCCCTCTTAATTTATCTCCATTTTATTTTAGTTAGATTTATTATTCATCTCAGTAATTTATCTTTCTCCACATCCATACACTTCCTTCCTCCTACCAACCTATCACCTTACCATACCTGGCTCTTTTCCCTATTTTAACCCTCTTCTAATCATCCCCGATTCTTCAAAACAATTTTATAGCCTCACCTTCATTTTTGCCACCTCTGTGTAATCACAGGATTTTGGAAAACCTATTCTAAGAAATTTCCACTAATTGCCCCTACCGACGCCTGGTTATCCAACCGACGTCGATCATTCTACCTAACCAAAATCAATCATATAACTGACATTGGTTACTGTGTCTGGAAATATAGCTCAGACCAACAAGATAAATACCCACTTCCCAATAGCCCAAAACCATTCTTAATCTTTACCAGACCTTACCCAGAGCCTGTACCAGACCTGTAACTCAACACCAACCAATCACCTGACCCATTTTGACCTCAATCACCTTTTACCTAACCTTTCTTATTGTTTTGTATGAGATACCTAAATCATTTCAATTTCAATAGGATATTTACTTCATGTATGATTTAACTAGCATTAATACTATTATATAAAAGTGGATTGACAACCCGTTATCAAGCATCAAGTTTATTGGTTCTAGCTTCCACTACGAATTCCAATCATTGTTTTGTTTAACTCTATTAGGAATATTCCTTAGATTAGTGCTCACATTATTTTTGTAATAGTTAAATGTAATATTCATATATTACATTAGTAAGTTTGAGTGATATTAGAATTTGTGTGAATGTGAGTTGTATTTACAACTCGGATATATTTGTAATATTATTATTATTACAGCTTGTCATGATAATACAACTCATTCATAATAATATAGGGTACAATTATATATGTTTTTACGCGAGTTTATCTCACCCTATAATAGGGGTTTGTTAAGTGAGATATTGGTGGGATTTGTGAGAGAATAGTGGGTGTGATTCTAGGAGAGATAATAGATATATGTGGGATTGAAGATTGGAGTTGAATCCTTGTTTTAAGGAGTGCATTCTCCTATGCATTCTAAACTCTCACTCTATGAAATTTTCTCCAAATATTATTAATCAATAACATTGTTGTGCTTATCTTCTGCAATATTATATTGTCCTTTGTAAATTTTTTGTATCTTCATTTCTCTATGAGTTTAATTTATCTTATTCTCATTTAGCTTATATAATATATTTATTTCACATCATCTGGTATCATATCGGGAAAAAACCGAGCCTCTTGAATGCGGATCGAGAGTTTTGAATCTTTCGTCACCATTTTCGTGGATTCTAATCTTTAAAAAAATGACTTATAATTCAGTTTTTCTCAAAAACCTAGATTATGAATTTTTGAAATTATTTGGGTTTATTTATTTGTATTATAAAAAATTATGTCAAAAATTACGAAACCCATTTCATATTTTAACTTTAATCATGGAAACAATTTTGACGTTTCTAATTATTTTCTACAAAAATAGTTACCGATTTCCAAAAATAAAATTTGACATGCTTTATTATTTTGGTTAAATAAAAGCTTATTATTATGATAAGTGTGCATTATCGGTTGAAACCGACACCTAATAGAATTGTAAAATTAGTCTTAAAGACAAATTCAGCTTAGTTAGCATCATCACGATGGAGGAAGGAGGCAATAGAGGAAAGAGGTTAATAAGTGACGCCTCGCTAGCCACAAGCGGCAGGGGCCACACAATGAATTTGTGGCATTTATTTTTGTTATGTGTCTTATTTTTATTGTGTGATGTAATAATAATAGATGATTTATTCATGTTCACTCTTGTATTAAGTGAGCTCCTGTGTGAGGGATATTTATTTTATTTTCCTTATATGTAAAGATCGTAATAGGGAAACATGTACGTTGATATGAAAGTGGTTGATGGTCTGCTAGAAAATCTGTGGAGTTGATGGTACTCTTTAAAACCATCGATTGTAGAAAATGAGTAGGTATTAGACAAAACATCCATGTTCCCACTAATGGGGGTTATGAGGAATATTCCTTGGATTAGTGGTCCCATTATTGTTTGTAATAGTTAAATGTAATATTCATATATTACATTAGTAAGTTTGAGTGATATTAGAATTTGTGTGAATGATGAGTTGTATTTACAACTCATATATATTTGTAATATTATTATTAATAGATTTTACATGATAATACAACTCATTGATAATAATATAGGTTAGAATTTTATATGTTTGCACATGAGTTTATCTCGCCATAAAATAGGGGTTTTCTAAGTGAGATATTGGTTAGATATGTGAGAGAATAGTGGGAGTGATTCTTAGAGAGATAAGAGAGATTTGTGGGATTGAAGATTGGAGTTGAATCCTTGTTTTAAGGAGTTCATTCTCCTATATATTCTAAAATCTCACTCCATGTAACTTTCTCCAGATATTATTAATCAATAACAATGTTGTGCTTATATTTTGCAATATTATATTGTCCTCTGTAATTTTTTTTGTATCTCTATTTTTCTATGATTTAAATGTATCTCGATGCTCATTTATATTAGCCAATCTATTTATTTCATATCAAAATCTATCTCGTGGTATTGCTTTTCATTTTACAAGTAGTTCCTCCTAGCCAAAATGGAGCTCTTATAATCAATTTGGATTAAGAAATTAGAACATGTGCACAACCTTTAATGGAAATTAAAAACATGTATTCCTCCTTGGCCTACTACCCCAAATTGTTTCATTAATTTTCTAAGAATCTCGTGAAACAGTAAAATATGCAAATAAAAAATGTAAATGGAACATGTGCACCTAATCTATATCAAGAAAGAGGGTATAGAAGGATATCCTATACTGTAGGGGGTTTTTGAGGTATCCAAGGCCATAGGAAAAAAACATATAGGGAGGAATTCCATTGTATCCTCTAACCTTTAACTACTTCCCTGAAAATGTGTGAAGAGATCTCTTTGCATCCTAGTTTTTAAAGAAATTTGATGTCACTAGCCAAAGAAGTAAAGGAAGGAATTCCATTTTATCCTCCAAACTTTAATTGTTTCTCAGAATGCTAAGGACTACCATGTCTTATAAAAGATATTGTGTATAAAGTTTGTATACTTTCGTGAGAACCCACTCGTTGTATGTGACCCATAATGCTAGGGGTAGAAAATACACCGAAATAAACCGGTGTTGAGCGTTATGCATTATGTAAAAATCAAAATGATAAAAATTATTAACTAAAAATGTGGTGTGGAAAAATATGGTAGTTAATTTAATGTAGAACAACATGTTTATATATTAAATAAATATACTAAGATACTATGAAAGATGACTTAGAAACCGAGCTAATGTAAATAGTAACCCTAATATGAAAGAAGAGTAAGGAAGTGACTAAAATAATCTATAGAATCTCGTTAGACTATGATCCGTAAAGGGACTAGATAAAAAGAAACATGAATGACTATGGAGATGTCTTCAAAAGGAAAGATCGAGCTATTTAGCTTGAATGTAGCACTGGAGAGGGATTGGGGCACCTATTGGCACCTTGGTGTATCGAGGGGCACCATGATCTATACAGAGGTCCGAATGTCATTTTTGTTGAGTTGTGGAGCTCAATTACTTAATTTTAGTATGTAATTGGAACTTTCTCGAAAACACAAGAATCGACATCGGTTAGGATAGACCCACATAATTCGTGGGAAGACCGACATCGGTCAACCAAAGTATGAACCAATGACAAGTTAGGCAAAACCAGAGTTGGTTACTCCGTGCGGACGAAGTTTTAATTAACTCTCAGAATTATATCTATTTTAGCATTAAAATAGATTTATTAATTGTAATTGCTTGGTTATGTACCCTAAGTCTATAAATGACTATATAAGCATAAAATCTAGTGTTTAGAAGTAAGAATTAAGATGATGAATCATAATTACAAGATAATTATGTGAGAGAGAATTCTTGGAGAAAGAGAAGAAAAGCTTGAGGAAGAAAGTACTGTACATCTGAGAGGTATGGAAGATTACAAATCTTCATTGTATATCTTGTCAAAGCTTTGGATAATAGATTGTCTTGTTTCTTAGTGGATGTAGCCCACATTGGGTGAACCACGTTAAATATGGTGTTTATTTATTTCTCTTGTTTTACATAATTCTTCTAGTAGAATATCTACTTTTATTTGCATGTATGCTTAGATCCGGTATATTGTCTCATACAACCAAAGTGTGTTAACCCCAACAACATGTATCAGTGCTTTGTTTGAGGGTTCTGTGTGTTCAAAAATTTACTCACAGAGAGTTTTTGATTGAGTGGGAGCTACAACAATGACAGAAGAAGAAAAATACAAGGTAGAGAAATTTGATGGCGAAATTATCAATTATGGAAGATGTAGATTGAGGAATATTTGTATCAAAGAGATTTGTATTTACTATTGGATGAGAAGTCTAGACCCATGAAGATGATTGATGAATAATGGAAGATTCTTGATATGAACACTTTGGGATCTATAAGATTGAGCTTGGCAACATCTGTGGCTTCCAATATTATAGAAGTGACTTCTATGGTAGAGTTAATGAAATATATTGCTAATTTATATGAAAAACCTAGTGCTTCAAATAAAGTTTATTTGATGAAGAAACTATTTAGTTCTAAGATGCATGAAGGTGAATCGCATCTAGTTATTTGAATGATTTCGATCTATGGTAAATTAGTTAAAATCAGTAGCAATATCATTTGATGATGAGTTAAAAGAACTTTTACTCTTATGTTATTTCCTTGATAATTGGGATAACTTGGTAATGGTTGTTAATAATACAATATATTCTAATAATGTTTTAAAGTTTGATGATGTGGTTAGTATAATATTGAATGAATAAATTCATAGGAAGAGTACAAAGGAATCATCATCTGTAAATGCTTTAAATGTAGAAAGTAGGGGTAGGCAGAAGGAGAGATATAAGAGTAAGAGTAATGGGAAATAAAAATCAAGGGATAGCAGATCCAAGTCCAAAGATAAGGAAATTACTTGTTGGAAATGTGTAAAGAAAGGACATGCAAAGAAATATTGTTGGTCAAAGGATAAAGAGAATAAACAACCAAACAAAGGTAAAGAGGAAAATATTGCTACATCAGAGGTAATGTAAGATGCTCTTATTCTTTCATTCTACAATAGAATTAAATCATGGGTTTTAGATTCAAGATCTTTTTTCCATGCAACTCCTAATAAGGGTTATTTTAGGAATTATGTCTAGGAAAATTTTGGACATGTTTATTTGGGTGATGATGAACCTTGCAATATTACTGGTAAAGGGGAAGTTCATCTAAAATTGCACAATGGAAATACATGGGTATTGAAAGATGTGAGGAATGTGCTAAGCCTCATGAGGAATCTTATTTCTACAGGGAAACTAGGTGAATCTGGTTGCATGGTTACTTTTACAGGAGACTCTTATAAATTCACCAAGGGTGCTTTTGTTGTGGAAATAGGTAAGAAGGTAAGAACGTTATATTTATCTACATGTGTTATTGATTCCTTTTCTGCATTATCTACTTCATATTCAAATGCATGTATGTGGCATAATCAGTTGGGTCATATGAGTCAAAAAGGAATGTAGATCTTAAAGGCTAAGGGTAAGTTGTCATATTTGAAAGATTTATATCTTGATTTCTGTGAGCATTATATTTTGGAAATCAAAAGAGAGTGAGATTTCTCAAATTTGGGGAAACTAAGAAGGAGCATAAATTAGATATTGTACACTCAGATGTGTGGAGACCATTTTAGTTAGCTTCTCTTGAGGACCCCGAGTATTATGTTACTTTCATTGATGATGCTACAAGAAAGGTATGGGTTTATTGTATTAAACATAAATCGGATGTTTTTGAGACATTTAAAATATGGAAAGCCCTTGTGGAGAATGAATCAAATTCAAATTTAAAGTGCCTTAGATATGGCAATGGTGGTGAATACTTGTATGAAGGATTTCAATGATTATTATTCAAAGAATGGGATATCAAGTTATCACCGAATCACAAAGACTTCCACATGCATGTATTTGAACTCACAGTGTGATTGGATAACATGGGTACTATCTCCAAGTTGTGGGACTTGCTACTTGAGATAGACCTCCAGAGAAAGCTGGTTCTTGCTCCTAAACTACCTGCCACAATCTACTCTAATGCAGGATAAGCTAACTATTCTAATCTAAATTTCCAAGGGACCAGGGAAAGAGAATACATAAAATGAAAGCCTACACTAAAGCGGTGATACACCAGAAAAGGAGGATGGGAGAGTAGTCTCCAAATGTGTGAAATACAGAGGCAAAGTGCACACTAGAAGAGGTGATGACAGTTCTCCATAATCTAGCAAAATGCATTCACAGTAATATTTCAAGCACACACAATGATAATGAATTCCTGCAAGAACATAATAGATAGACACAATATTCTCATAGAAGGATCAAAGGGGCAAGAAGAATGCAAGAAAGCACAGCAGGGGAAGATATATCCACAAACTGGTATTTTATTGCTTCATGATATGCACAGTTCAATCTATTACAAGATAAGGGCCTGGATCACCATGCAAGGAGTCCACTACAAGGGCCTGCAACACACTGGCTTCACAAAGCAATTTTGACAGAGCTTTGTTACCCAAAAACTCCCCTTTACAATGAGCCCAACACTCCAATTTATAGAAAAATGAGAAGGAAAAGAGAAGGGAAAATGGAAATCCCGAAATCTGTCCTTCAACCACCTGTAAGAGGCATTAAATTAAGTGGAATGGGTATAAATTTACTTGCAAAAGGCTCCCCATACTGTCCCATGTGCTGCAGCAGAGAAAGAATGATGACCATGCCTCTTAATTGCACTCCCAGCTACCAAATAAAACACTGTTCTGAACCCGGCCACGTTTCCTTAAAAATATCAATCAATTTCTGATCAAATCTAGAATTTCTTGATTTCTGTGCATCGGGCTCGGAACCACGATTCCAACGGTACCAATTTTGTGTGATTTCGTTGAGAAATGCAAAAGTTATGGCCTTCTGAGTGCGGGCAGCTGTTTTGGGCCTGGCAGGCGTTTTCTGTCATTTGACGGGAATGAGCATTGACTGACTGGAGCCGAATATGTTTCTTTTATTTAAATATATCTACCCTCATTAAAATTAAGAAATCCAGTTTTTGTGGCGTAGAGGACGTCGTGCTCGTTCCAGAAAGTCCAATTTTATGAAAATCGGAGCTCGGAGTCAAAAGTTATGGCCGTTTGAAGTTTCCGGACCAAACGTTGACTTTTCTTCCCTGCCTTCGGCCATTTCGGCTTTTCGCGTCCCGCGCGTCCCTTTGTCCCATTTAGCACAGTGCTCCTTGTGCTGATTTCGGGTGAACCGGCCGGTTCGCGCCCATTTGTCCCAAATGTCCCATTGTTTTAAACTGCTTGTTCCCATTTCACCCGGTTCGGCCGGTTCGCGTACTCGCAGCCCATATGTCCCATTTGCTTTCAGACCATCTGGGACAAATTCACCCGGTTCAGCCGGTTCGTGCCCTTTTGTCCCAACTGTTCCGGGACAAAAGTTCTCATTTCGGCCGATCTGGCCGGTTCATCAGATTTCTTTGGCCCGCGCCCTGATCAAGCTTTTGGCTGCCTTGACTCATTTCGCCCGGTTCGGCCGGTTCGCGTCTTTTTGTCCCGCTTGTCCCAAAGGCGACCCTCTCAGCAGTTAGCCAATTTTCTCTTTTGGCCAGATCAGATTTTCGCGCCCGCCACAGATTTCTTTTGTCCCGAGATGTCCCATCTCGCTTTGACTCCTCGGAGGCCTTTCGGCCGGTTCGCGCCCTTTTGTCCCAACTGTCCCAAATGCTGCGAGGACTAGGACTTAGCCATTTTTCGTGATTTTTCCTGGCCCGAGCTTGTTTTTGCAATTTTTTTCACATTTTCTCAGAACTTGCTCTCTTCTTGAGGGTGAATTTTGGATAACAGATACATAGAGAAAGAATGGTTCCAAGGACACCATAGGAGAATGATGTTGTAGAAATAATGAACAGACAATCATGGAACGTGATAGAAGTATGCGGATAAATTATGGATTTCCCTTAATGTTTTGGGCGAAGCAATTGATACAGTGGTTTATTTGATTAACAAGTGGTCCTTCAAGTTCACTAGATGGAGGAATACTAGAGGAATATTGGACCGAGAAAAGAGGTAGATCTTTCTATTCTTAAAGTTTTTGGTTTGGAAGTTTTTGTGCATGTTGATAAAAAAAATAGGAAAAAGTTGGATGCACAATTCAAGAGATTCACTTTTATTGGTTATGGATCAAGTGATTTTGGATTCCATTTTTAGGATTTAGAGAATTCTAAGATTTTTAGGAGTTGTGATGTTGATTGGAATGAAAAGATAATGTACATGGATCAAATTTTGGTACCCAAGGATGAGAAAATTGAGAAGTTTATTGATGAAAATGAACTCTCGGGTTTTAAAAAGAGACACCTATAGAAATACACAAGAAAATGTGGTCGATTAGGCCTGAATGACATCGGCTAGATGAAATTTCAATGGTTACAAAGGACTCAAACCAATATCGGTTAGCAAAACGATGTCGGTTGGAGGTGACTAGGGTCGATCACTGTCAAAAGTGGATACTAATGTCTAGGAGGCCCATTGAACCTTCGATACCCAAAACTCTCGTGAGAAGGTCACAAAGGGTAAGTAAACATCCAAAAAGACTTACACCTTCTCTATTTTTTTCATTATTAATCGATAATGGTGAACTAGAGAGCTTTGAATAAGCAATGCAAGATAAGACTCACGTCCGGTGGAAGCATGGCATGGATGAGGAGATGGACATCTTGAAATAGAACCAGACTTAGGATTTGGTTAAGTTGTCAAAAAGTAAGAGGAAATTATAGAACAAGTGGGTTTACAAGATCAAGGAAGAAGAGGGTGGATAGAAAATGTACAAGGCAAGACTTGTAGTAAAAGGATTTTCACAAAATCAAGTGTTGATTTTGGTGAAATATTTTCTCCTATTGTTAAGATGAATTTTATTCGAACCGTATTGAGTTTAGTTATAGTAGAATAATTTCATTTAGAGAAAATATATGTGAATATGGCTTTCCTTCATGGTGATTTGGATGAATATATATATATATATATATATATATATATATATCAACTACTTTGGTATGAAGTTAAGGGTAAGAAGAAATTGGTGTGCATGTTGAAAAAGCACCTATATGGGCTCCAACAAGCTCCAAGGAAATGGTACAAGAGGTTTGATAGTTTTATGCATGAACAAGGTTACTTGAGATGTGAATATGACCATTGTGTTTATTTCAAGAGACTTGAAAATGGGAGCTAGATTATTTTGTTACTATTGTGGATGATATGCTTATTGTAGGATCTAGTATGCAAGACATTGGTGAGCTTAAGGGAAAGCTAGCTCATACATTTTCTATGAAGGATTTAAGAGCTGCAAAAAGAATCCTTTGCATGCAAATACACAAAGACAGGAAAAATAAGAAATTCTATTTGTCTAAGGAGGCTTATATTAATAAGGTGTTAGAAAGGTTCAACATGTAAAATGCTAAACCTATTAGTACACCTATGGTTGGACACTTCAAATTGAGAAAATATCCATGTCCTTCATCAGAACAGGAGGTCAAATACATGACATGAGTGTCATATGCTTCAGCAGTTGGGAGTCTCATGTATGCTATGGTTTGTGCTAGACAAGACATTGCATGAGACAAAGTGGGAGTAGTGAGTAGATATATGGCCAATCTAGATAAAGAGCATTGAAATAACTCTAATGGATACTCAAGTATTTGAAAGGGACAAATAGCATGCGGTTATGTTATAGAGGTTCAAATATTTCATTACATGGATATGTTGATTCGTATATGGTTAGAGATCTGGATGGTATAAGGAGTACTACTTTGAGTATATTTTCATAGTACGTGGGAATACAGATTAGCTATATTTCAAGATTACAAAAGGTTTTGGATTTTTATACTATAGAGGAAGAGTATGTTAAAGCTACAGAGGCTAGAAAAGAGATGATATGGAAGAGTAGGTTCATGGAATAGTTGGGAAAGGAGCAAGATGATTGTAATTTATTCACCGATAGTCGAATGCAATTCATTTGGCACAAAACTCAATGTTTCATTTGAGAATGAAACACATTTAGTTGAGGTATCACTTCATATGACAGGTATTGGAGGATGGGTAGTTGAATCTTAAAAAGATTCATACAAGTGAGAACCGTGTGGATATACTAACAAAGATGTTAGCAAAGGAGAAGTTAGAGATACACTCCACTTCTATTGGTCTTCGAATTTGATACTTGATGAGGAATAAAAAAGATAACGAAGGATCCAAGAATGATGTTGTACATGTATGCTGCAATAATTAAACTCCAAGTGGGAGATTGTTGAGTTGTGCACCTTAATTACTTCATTTTAGCATGTAATTGGAACTTGCTGGAAAACACAGTAACCAACATCGGTTAGGGATAGACCAACATTAGTTAGGGAACACCTGCATCGGTCAAGGCAAGTATGAACTGATGATGGTTAGGTAGAACCATCATCGGTTACCTGTGCGATGAAGTTTTAATTAACTCTCAGGAATTATATCTATTTTAAGCATTAAAATAGATTTATTAATTGTAGTTTCATGGCTATGTACCCTAAGTCTATAAATCACTATATAAGCATAAAATCTAGGGTTTAGAAGTAAGAATTAAGATGATGAATCATAATTACAAGATAATTATGTGAGAGAGAATTCTTGGTGAAAGAGAAGAAAAGCTTGAGGAAGAAAGTATTGTACATTTGAGAGGTGTGGAAGATTGCAAATCTTCATTGTATATCTTGTCAAAGATTTGGATAATATATTGGCTTGTTTCTTGGTGTACGTAGCCCACATTCGGTGAACCACATTAAATCTGAGTTGATTTATTTATTTTTGCTTGCATAATTCTTCTTATAGAATATCCACTTTATTTACATGCATGCTTAGATTGATATATTGTCTATACAAACGGTGTGTTAACCCTAACAATTTCATAGGTTCGAAGGTTTTCTCAAACCCTCACTATTTGTCATATTAACTTCACTTTTGCACTACTTTAGGTGTCATTGATAATCCAAGATGATATAAATACCTGCAAAAACCACAAGCAGATCAAAACCTTAAAAAAAAGAATGTAAATGAACAGATAAGACGACCTCACTACCAAAAATTGGTCTTACTAAGTGATTTTTGCACTATATTCGAATCCAATTTTATTTTTTTGTGTGTGAATCATGTGCCCTAGGTGCTCTTGTGTCAGTCGCACTTTGTGAAGTAGTGAGAAATAACTAGATGTAAAAATATAATAGAATGGTGGATGGAATAGAATAGAACCCCATCCTATGCTTGTGTGGGTGAGATGAACCAGCCTTGTACTTTTGATGGAGCTAAATGTATGTAAATTCCTTAGATTAACACAACCCTAGGTGGATAATAGAAGTGACTAGTTCTTCGTCGCTCGTTATGGTATCAAAAAATTATATTTATAGGGTTCCCTTGATCTAATATCATAATTAACCCCAAAATGACCGACCTCCAAAAATATAAGAAGTTTAGACGAATATAAAGTGCTAAAAAGAGGAAAGAAATTTCAACAAGGATCGAGGCACCCCTTGTGGGACTAGGGCACCCATGGAATCCCTAGTATTAGCCCAGGCACCCCGACAAAATTTAAAATTACATGAAAAGACACAAGAAGACTATGCATAAAAGTACAAGAGGTTGCGAATGATGAAATAAAATAAACTAAGATGGCCAAAAGATAGGGGTTAATTAGTAATTTCTTCACAAAAAAACCTTCTAAACAATAGTAAGAGACAAGGAATATATATTGTCTAAAGTGCATGATTTTGTGTCTACATTTTCCATCACTTTATGTTGAACATAAAGTAGATAGAGTGACGTACCTAATAATTCATGCAGTGATGTAGAAATGCACCGAAGGACAAGAAAAAGTGTGGATTGACAAAAATATGATAAAGTGTGGAAATTAAAGATGAAAAAGTGCAAAAAATGATGAGAGTGAACCTATGGAATAAAGGTATTTGTAATTTCCAATGTGTGTAATGTACCGCATGGTTAGCATGGGGAGTGCTCTAGCAAGATGTTTTTTTGATGTTGTTGTTTCCCCTATTTGATTATTTTTTCTCATACGACCTGACCTACAAGTAGAAAACAATCAAGTAGTAAAATATGTACGTGTAAAAATGCAATGTAAAAGACACATGTATATGAATGTAAAATATGCAAATGTAAAACGTAAATGTAACATGTGCACTTGATCCATGTCAAGAAAGAGGATGTAAAAGGATATGCCATATTGTTAGGGTTTTTAGACGATCCGACACCATAGGCAAGACGTATAGGGAGGAATCTGTTGTATCCTTAAACCTTTAAATTCTTCCATTAATATGTGTGAAAAGATCTATGTACGTCCTCATTTTTTTGGTGATATGACACCAATGGATGATGAAAAATAGGGAGTCATTCCACTATACCCTCCAACATTTTATCATTTCTCATAATGCTAAGGACCAAGATGTCCTATTAAATCCAATATGTATGGGGTTTTTAGACTTGTCTAAACCCACTCTATGTATGTAACCCACAATGTGAAGGGCATAAAAATGCACTAAAATAAATCGGTGTAGAAGCATTCTATAGAATGTAAAACCACAAATGATGTCCCCCTCTTTGGGGGAACATTCATCGTCATTGATTAGAGAATGCAACCCTAAAAAGGGACCAAATTCATGAGCTCTTTAACACTTAATTGTAGGGCGAAGGGGATGCAATTTGTAGAAACCAAGGCACCAACAAATAAGAAGGCTAGATAAAGAAAAACATTAGTACAAATAAGCATGCATATAGAAATAAGTGTTTAACCTACAAAGCACAATAGTAATGTAAACATACAAGAAGACAAAGTAGACCACCAAAGTGGGTTGTAAAAATGGGACTCCACTCAAGATTTTGTAAGACACAAAATGACATCATGGTTGCATAAAAATAACAAGTTTGCACACCAAACAAAGGGCAATTCTGCACAAAAGAAAAACAATAGAAACAAATATAACAAACAAGTATGGAAGAAAATATCCATGCATGAAAAATGCTACACATGAAGCACCCATTAGCATGTTAGAAAGATAAATAGTATGTAAAAAGTGTGTGTACAAAAGTAATGTAAAGTGCTAATTACAAACTAAAATAATAACACCTATGAGAGATGAATATGGATGCCCCCAACCACCAAAAGTATAGGAAGGGTAGAAGACATGTATCCATAATACTTGCAAACTACATGTATCTGTAATCACAACCATAAAAATACTTGAACACACATATGTGGATGATATTGATAAATGACATACAATTAATCTAACCAACACGTGTAATAAAGTGAACTTGAATAAGTAAAAGTAAGGAGTAAAAGAAAGCATAATATGTAGTATGTTTTTGATGGATTTAATGGAATGCAATATGGATGGTAAGATCCACATACACCCTGAGTGAATGTAAATGTATGTAGTGAGGTTCATTTGATTTTCCCACTCAACATCCAACAATAAACGTAAATGAGAGCTCATCATCGGGAAAATTTTGAATAGTGTGTGTGGTGTCTAGTGTGTTGTGATGAGTATGTATGTGTAGTGATGATGATATGTGACATATAGTAGAGATGTGTGTGAACCTTATAGCCTAAGTGTATATCATGACAAAATGAAATTATGAGTGATGATTTAGCCGTAAATCATGTATCAAGTACAAGATGATAGAGGAAGTGATGATGTAGCCCATAATGTGTGTCACTATAAGATAAATAGTAGGGAGTGGGGATGTATCCTAAAGCGTACACCACAAGAAGATGATAAAGTAGGTGACAATTTAGACTATAACATATGTCATTAACCTAGGGATTTTTCATGATGAAAGGTCGAATGATAGATGTGTGAGTATGATAAGTCCCATTTGATTTGTAAACCCTCAACAATAGAGTATGGACCGAGGAACTAAAGTGCTTCATAGGTTAGTGAGTGCAACGCGTAGAAGAGGATGTAGTATATGTAATGAGGATGATAAATTACCATATGACGTGTATTTAGTGTATAGTATTGAATGAAATATGTGTAGATAGCCTAAATGAATGTTATATAAGATGCATAGGATGCAATGCGAGTGTCTTAGATAATATAAGTGTATAATAAAGACTACTATGATGTATGATGTATAACTATGCAATGATCGAAATGTTGTAGAATGTATGAGGTAGGATGCGAGTTGGTGGATGAAACAAAATGTGTAATGCATATTGTGTAGTGTGTGGGGTTCATGTGTAGTAAGCCCTCAATAGTCAACTGTGAACAAAATCACAAGATTTGGTCATCGAGTAATGACAACGCTAAAGTAAGAATGGATATGTGTATGCTTTAGGAGATTGATATATGAGGATGCCAAGATGATAGATGCTAGATGGGTGGTGAGTTATATGTTATGCCCCTATTGGTACCGAAATTGATTCTCCTCGAAGATGAGCAGCATCACAGGTTTGACAAGAAGATTAGAGACAAACAAATCTTGTTGTATGTTGTTTTGTAGCTAGGGAAGATATGCAACTTACTCTTTGTCACTCAGATGTGGAGAAATGGGTAGCACCCTCAAGAGGATTTTACCTATCCTCATTACTTTATGGTTGTGCCTTTCAATGAGGGTGAGAGGACCTTATTGTATCCTGTTGTTTGTAGAAGAGATTGAGATATCCTTCCTTGTGAAGTTATTAAAAAAACCTTGAAGAAAATATGATCAATACAACAAAACCTAACTCTCACGAGTTGTCACTCTAGGTAATGGAGATATTTTCTACACAAGGTTCATGATAATAAAGAAAATGAGAACCTTATTGATTATGCATGTTTTGGTAATAGAAATTATGCATTTATACACACACAGGACAAATAGGGGTAATATGGGTAAGATTGTTTGTTTTTAAGTGATTTTTGGTGGGAGGTGATGCAAAATAACTTGACTTGCTAGATCTTTGAGAAATTTTACAAAAATGGAAAGCTTAACAAACAAAATGGTACAAAATAGCTAAAATGCTCCTTTAACTAGAAGGTGTGCTTCAATTGAGGCCCACATAAGTATGTTTTCACACAAAATTCAATAATCCAAAATGAAGGCTCAAATTGAAATACCTAACTAAACATTATCAACCTCTATTTTATCACGCCTAAGATACCCTCAAAGGCTAACAAACAATCTTATAGTCATGCTAGGAGTTATAGTGATTTTAAATTATTTTATTTCACTATCAAATGAAATCTCTTTTGATCAATGAACTTTCAAATGCCACCAAACTATCACAAGGATAAGATCTTGTGTGATTCACAAATATTTCAATGTAAGTTTGCAATGGGAACAAGAAAAACTATTTTTAGACATTCATAAATGAAGCGGACACAATTTTTCCTAGAATCAACACGAATAACTCAAATTTGATTAAACTTATGAGCAGGGAAAGTTTTTATAAAAATCTCGAGCTTGTCAATGAATGTACACTCGTAAACACCTTGACATGATCAAATTTAAAAAAAAGAGATAAACATATTTCTCGAGAAAGATGGGCTCTATCAATATTTTTCTCTTAGAAAGACAATCCCGAACTCTAACACTCCAACCATTTGCATAAAATATTCATGCAATTGATAACATTTTAGAAAAGAGTATTCCCTAAAATAAAACATTGAATGTACCGGTGTTTACTATGATCTTGATTGCGATTCCAAGAATCGACTTGTAAAAAGTTTTCGGTGCTCGGGGATGTAAATATTTTCAAATATCTCAGCATTCAACTCTTTCATCTGGTAGATCACTCTCTATCTTATTCACCAACCACTTCCACCCCTAATTTGTCAAATCTGGTTCTTTGCATGCCCAGGAAGGAAAAAATGGAAGATCAAATCGAACCCGATATTCAAATCACATCTTTAATGGTAAAAGACATCTTCAGATCTTTCCCCACCAAACCAAGATATCAAATTTATTCTCCTCTCTATTTGGTGTGTAGGAGACATCAAGAAATTATGAAGACTCACATCTCCAAGAGATTTTGAGTAAAAATGGAAGAAAAATCAGATATAGACGCACAACTGCCGTTGATCTCTATTTTGAATTTGGACCATCCACGTGGAAGATCCAATTTAAAATGGGCTTGGGGGTTCCCTTTTACCTTTTACAATTTTTTGAAAAATGTAAAAATTTCTTATTTTGCTCCACTTGCTTCGCCTTTGAAAAATGGGCGTGACACATGTCCTAATGTTGGTCAAAGCAGAAATGTGCTTCTTGTTTACACCTTAACCCCTTTTTCCATAAAAGGAAAATTTTCCAATTTTCCCCGAGAAGTACACACCTCCACCGTTGACCATCAAATCAATTTTTTACTTATCCTTTATCGGGCTTGTGAGCCATTTGGATTATTTTAACCCTTTTGATGACAAGAGGCAAAATATCAAGGTTGCCCCCGATGGACCGCTTCCCCGCCCTTTTGACTTTTCAAATGGCCATGCGTCTCAATGGTGCATCTTTAGATGGTTCCCAAAATTTAAGACCACTGAATGAGTGTGGGATCACCATGTGTCCTAGCTTGGCGAGAACTTGTTTAAAAGTTGAGAACTCAACGGAAGTTGCCATGTGTCCATGGTTTGAGGTAGTCTTCTTTGGCCATTGAAAATTCCAAGTAAAATGCAAAGTGAACGGAATCCTCCAAGTGTCCTCTTGGCACTTCTTTCAAATAAAACTCAAGGTCCAAATCCCCCAAACATGCTCGGTCCCTCCACGTGTCCCGGGATGCTCAAATATTGTTTGAAAAAGTCTAAGTATGGGAAGACCCAACGAGAATCCTCCACGTTTCTCCATGGCATAATGTCAAAATGGTTCCCAAGAGCGGTGACCACTGGATAAATGTGTGCTCACCACATGTCCATGTCCCACCAAACTATACTAGCTACATGATATTTTTTCTAAGAATAGCGAAAGTAGTGGAAACCTCCACGTGTCCTCCCGGTCAACTCGAGGCAACTCCAAGGCCAAACTAAACAAAGAACTTTGAAATGAGTTTCGTTCCTCAACGTGGAAAAATTCTCAGGTCGATGCAATTCATATAATTTTTTACGATGCCCCATTGAGCCGCATATAACCCAAAGGGCCACGTTTCCACCGATGTAGAGATGTAAATTTGACCAAGAAAATACACCAGTCAAATCGTAAGAATGCAAGAAAATAACTATTTGTTCTAGAAATGAAATTTTCTCAAGGAAAGAGAATTTAGAAATGTTAAAAGGTTCAAAAACATCCAACGGGATACATCCATTCATTTTTCTTCAAGTATTTGGAACAAAAATGACAAGGAAAACAATTACCAACTGTGGAGAACAGAAAGAATGAGACAACCCAAGTTTTAACACCCAATTTACAAACTTTTTCAGATGAAAAGAGAAATGAGGAATCAACTATGGATCCATAAGTGATCCTTTGCCCATGAAGGATTGAATATGGAAAAAAATGGAAGACAGAGCCTTTTTAAGCACAATACGGGGAGATAAAATGTGAAAGAGATGACAAGTGAGGAACTTTAATGGAAATGGGGTGAGACTAATTTGAGCACCAACATCGGCTCTGACTTGGGGATGGGAAATCCTTACGAGTGCCACAAGAATCAGATAACAAACCAAGTGCCAAAAATATCCATTAGACAAATGAGTCACTTTGAGCACAAAACCATAACCATCTCCCAAAAACAAACCAAGAAACCAGTAAAACAAGGCCATCAGGGACCAGAACGAACAAAAAACACAAAAGACAGAAAACAAACCAACTAACTATACATTGTACAAATGATGCTCACTTTGATTCTAGGGAATCAATCCAGGAAATTTTTCAAATGCCTATCATTAATAGTAAATTCGAGCAATTCCCCATCCATGTCCTTCAATAAAAGGTATGTTCACCAATTCTAATATCAATGGAGTAAGGGTCCATCCATAATGCGTCAAAATTTCCATGTTTTCCCTTATCTTCATGCTATTATCCCATAGCAGCATAAGATCTCCAACATTGAAATCTCTTGGAGTGACCTTCTTGTCGAACAACTTATTCAACTTTTCTATGAACTTTACATGCCTTTAGTGGGATGCCCTCCTTTCTTCGTCAAGATCAACAATATTGTTAATGCGAGCATCATATGGACTAACTTCTTGATCTTTTAGTTATTGAATGAAATTATATGAGGATAGTTACATATGCGGGGGCAACAAGGATTGAGTTCCATACACAAACTCAATTGTACTCTTTCTAGTGGCTCTTTTAATAGTAATTGGTCAGCCAGATAACAAACTTCAATCGCTCACGCCATTTTATTTTGTTTAACTTGAAGGTTCTTCTTATAATCTTCGGAAAAATTTTATTCTGGGACTCACTCGTCCATTTTCTTGGGGATTTTAATTAGAAGCATATGTCAAATTGATCCCATATTCTTTGCAAATTTCCACCAAAGGTTTAGATTTGAATCTCATGGCATTATCAGCTATAATTTTAACTCGCACTCCAAACTCCGTAGATGATATGGTTGAACATAAAGTCCATGACAATAGTGTGTGTTTCTCTCTTGGTGGGGATTTCCTCCACCCATTTAGTAAAGTAATCAATGGATACAATAATCCACTTATGGCCAACACTTGAAGGGTCTAAAATCTCACCAATGAAATCCATTCCCCATTGCTTCAATGGGGCTTAAATTGATACATGCTATAAAGACAACGAGCCTAAAGATTTTAGTTTTCTAGAAAAATGTTGGTAGCTATCACATCTTCTAACCAAAAGAGTTTTATCCTTGAAGAGAATAACCAGCCCTCAAGATATTGTGTGTTGTGACTTTTATAGCAAAAATCCCCCACAAACTCCTCCACGGAGATCCAAAATTATCTTGGGGTCTTCATCTTTAGTAATGCACCTTAAGAGAACTCCCTCAGGGTTCTTCCAAGCTAACTCGTAATCAGTAATGACATATTTCTAGGAAGCCAACTTAAGAGCTCTTTTCTCATTCTTACTCAAAAACTTAGGGCAACATAAATGTCTCGAGATAAAAAACCACATCTTTGAACCACTCGAAACTCATCAAATTTTCAAAGAAACCTACCCTTTCTTCTTCCACCTCATTTACCTCAATATTTTACAAGTTTCTCTTAGCCATAAGCTTATCCAAGCCCAAACATCTCACCAACTTCGTGGTTTGGATATCCATGTCATATTATTTCCACTTGTTCACCCATCTACATATTTTTCTCAAGACCTCCATCTATGATAACATTTCCTTCACCATGATGTGGGAAGATAAGCTACAACTTTAGAGCTCAAAATGTAAGGCCAAATAAACTTTATTGCTTTTACCAAGGAAAATTCTTTCTTCTCCATAATAGTGTATTTCATCTTGCCCCCTACAATGCCTTGCTAAAAAGGAAATTTGCCACCACGCCCCTTCATCATCCTTCGCAACAAGACATATGCAATAGTGTTCTCTAAATAAAATGAAAACAATTGGAAAGGATTCTTATAAGCCGAGCTACTAAAACAGGGGCATGCTTTAATGCCTCTTTGATCCCATTGAAATCTTGAATGAAATCCTCTTCCCTTTTGATAACTTGGTCCTTATTTGGCATGGAAGTAATTGGAATGGTCAACTCAAGAAAGTTTGATATGAACCTTCTGAGTAAATTTATCTACCCAAATAAGGACTAAATTCCTTTCTTGGTTCTTGGAATTGGGACCTTTCGATGGCCTCTACCCTTTATGGATCAATCATTACCCACTCTTGTGACACAATGTGACCAAACAACTTTGCCTTCTACAGTCCAAAATGAAATTTCTTTGGATTGAGTGAAATTCCATATTCTCTACAAGTGATCACCTCTCTTTCTAGAAAATACAATCACATCATCTTGGCAAATAGCAATAAAATCGTTAATGTAACCAACAAAAGCAACATCCATTTATCTCCTCAAAGTGGCTCCAACATTCATTAGACCAAAGGGAATTCGACATATACATAAGTTCCCAAGGAGTAATAAAAGCTATCTTGATTCTTTCTTATTCCTTCACCACAACTTGGTTATAGCGAGAAACCATTCAAATTAGAAAGCAACTCATAACCGGTCACTAGTTGCAACATGTTTTCCATGTTTGGTAAGGGATGATTATCCTTCATCGATGCTCTATTCAGATTTCTAAAATCCAAAACTAGCCCGATATCACCATTCTTCTTTCTAACTGGTACTAGGTTCGCAACCCAAGAAGAATAGCTTATGGGCTGAATAATTCCACCATCCCTCAATTTCTTTAGTTCTTCTTGTATTTTAAGAGACAAGAGTGGATTTATTGGCCTCTGTTTCTTCCTAAATTATTTTACATTGGATTCCAAAGGAATCTCATGTTGAAACAGATCCTCTCTGTATGCTTTTAGTTTAGAATAAGACCAAGCCATGCAGTCTTGATATTTTTCAACAACTGGACATAAGACTATTTTTCCTCCTTGTTCAGGTTGCTTCCCAACCAAATCTTCCTTGGCTTCTCCTTTGCACCAAGATCATGCTCCTCAACATCCCTTGAAGCTACTATATATCTGTTAATAATGAAATCAACATTATCAAAGTTTGATTCAAGAGAAACCAACCCTCTAGGAATGGTATTAGTTTTTAGTTGGATGATGCCTTTGCCAAACAAGGTTTCTTTTCCCTCTACTACACACACCATTGGCTCCCAATCAATGTATTGATAAAAAAACTCCGCTTTGTTCTGTAGAAATCTTTTGACCTGAGCATCGTTATCAAAAACTTGCTAGTGTTTAATGTTGTCAGAGATAGATGGTCTTGTGAATACTTCAACATCATATTCACAATATGGGGACATTGTACAATTTTTAAACTGATATCCCAATACTATAAGTTTTTCTCCCAAATAATTTAACTTTTTATCATGATGCACAATATTAAATGAATCAAACATATCATTGAGATCCCAAATTGCATGCTTGTATTGTTTCATTCACTTATTTTTTGTGGAATAACATTTTCTAACTTGCATGACAATTAATTATGAATATCCTTTGAAAATGATGTCCTTAACACCATATTTCCAAGCAATTCTCAAACCTAACTACAAGTTCCTCATACTCAACAATGTTGTTAGTGCACTCAAAGTTGAGTTTGAAGGAAAAAACGAACTCTTCATGGCTGGAGAGATCATAACAAACTCTTCATGGCCAATGTTTCTTATTATTGTACCTCATCTAAGAAAATTGTACCCTACCAAATCATCTTTACCAAGAAATATCTTTAAGAAATTTTCCATCGATTCTAAAGTCGATTTTGAAGATTCTCCACCCATTATAAACTAATTTTTTAGAGGGGGGTCTTAAAATGAACCCTGAAAGAGGCCCATCACAAAGAGGTGAGTCCTCAATTTGTTGGGTTTTTAGTGAATTTTGTTGGTTTTTTTTTTTTTTTTTTTGATGTCGTTTTGTCACATACAAAGGTACGATTTTTAAAACATAGGAATTGTCAATTATTCCCATTGATCATGAATAATTCACTGAATCACTAGTGATTCAAGTGAATTTTATCGATTGACCTAGTTTTGTTAACAATTATGGATTTTAGTGTTCATAATCTATATTTTAGATAGAATTTTATATGATTTTGGTATTGTGATGGATTCTAATGTATATGAATGTGTGCGGTAGATGCAAAATTGACACTTGAGGATTAAATACCAATAATTTTAGAGCGGGTGTGGGAAGATATGACAGATGAGGATTGGGAGAATATAGAGGTTGTGGGGTTTGTGGGGATGAGATATTATAGGTCGATCCATATATGTCGGGGTTTGTTGTTAGCACTTGACGGAGAGGTGGAATCATGCCACATGTAATTTTTGTTGTCAACATGAGAGGTGCCTATTGCGTGGATGATATTCATAGGATTATGAGATTATTGGTGCTTGGAGAGGGGATTTATATGATTGAGGAGTCTGAGAGGAGGGTGTCATAAGGTAGATGATGTGAAGTATTCTTCAAGATATTTTTGTTATCAGGATTTGTATTTTCCATCGAGAGAGGGGTGCACACAGATGACTATGATGATGATGGCCATTTCATGTTTTTCCCTACCTGATTCTAGTGGAGGTAGGTTTCCTTGGATGATGACAGGAGTGGTGGTGGAGATGATGGAGCATCAGACCATTTTTGAGTGGGCACCAACACTATTGGCTCATATTTATAGAGAGTTGTGGGCTTGGAAGTCCCATAAGAGGTTTGGTATTGATGTGGCATTTGCATTAAACTATTGGGATAAGAGCACATATTTACTTCTCGTCTACGGGGTTTTTCGTGGAGTGGTTTTACGAGATAGACATGTTGGATTTATGAGGTGGAGAGAGGATATGTGTCTAGTGAAGAGGATGAAGAAGGTGGGTTTTTATAGAGATATTGTGACTGGATTATAGGTGGATGACGAGGTATAGAGGCCCTACTTGGAGTATCCTTGGTGGCGCGATAACAAATTATACTCATGACCTTGTTGGGACACAACAACACTTGCGGGTATAGGATAGGTGAGGAGGAGAGTATGAGATGTTGATATTTATCTACATTAGATGGTAATTCAGTCTTATATAGGATGTTCCTAAGGAGCAAGTTTTATATATACGCAAGAGATAGAGATACCAAGGCTGCTAAGGTAGTTTTGGATCGAGTTTTGTGATAGTAGAGGAGAAGGATGTTATGGATCTAGATGAGAAGGTGGAATCGATTCCTATTGATAATGTACAAGTTCTTGGTGGCTATAATCAATGGTGGAATAGAGTGTATTTTGAGTTTGAGATGACACAATTGACTAGGAGAGGGATACGGTATGTGCTCAAGTGGAGGAGGATCGGGAAGTTGTAGATGTGAGTGATGATGAGGAGGGGGAGGATGATGATGGGGATTTAATAGATGAAGTGACACAATTAACTACCAAGAAGGTCGCGATGGAGGCTGAGAGGAATACCTAGGGAAAGAGAGAGATGATTTATTTGTGGTGAGAGATACTCTAATTAGGGAGAATATGGTGTAATAGTTAAGTGATATGGACTCGGAGTATAGTTGGTATGAGTATTGGTTAATCAAGATCAGGTATTATTAGTATTGGGATTAATTGAGAAAGGCCCTAGGTATAACATAGTCTTCTATATCGGTGTAGAGTCGACATCTTGTACACATGCTACAAGATAGATGGGAGCATTGGGTATGATTAGTACAACTAACTATTAGTCTTTTCATGTGGAGTTGCCATATTATGAGGATATGGTGATACATAGTTTTACAAATGATACTTTGTATGGATATCATATATTGTAATGAGAGGTGGTGCCAAGTGTGATTTTAGAGAGCATGGTCCAGCCACTTATGTGGCCTGATGGAAGAGCCTATGGTGATAGAGGAGCTCGAGTGGTTATGGGAATGTTGTACGTGTGAGTGATTTTTGTAAGATATCCATTTTACTAGAGAGTGATTATATGTATTTGTATTATGGGTTTTGATATGTATACAACTCTTTGTGAAGCCTTTGATGATATATGGAGACTCTTTGATGATGTATTTTTGACTTTATATATATACGATGATGATTTTGATTGTGATTTGGCTTATGTGATTTATATGTATTAATGATGATTTTTAAACGTTTGGTTTATGAGTTTTTAAAATATGGAAATGTGAATTTATGATTAAATGTTAAAATACAACGTAGGTGATGATGTGATGATGTCACTTAATATGTGACCAAAAAATGTTAAATCAAAATGTTCCCTATCATTTTGAAGTAGGAATGGAAAATGGAATGATTTCTTTACTATTTGGATTTGATACGTACGTGATGGGTATACAAATTTGAAAGAAATTTCTCTTTTACTCTTTAATAATGTTAAGAAAATACTATTAGTGGCTAGTGATACATAAAACCTTAGATATAGAGATGAAATAATTATATGTACCTTCTTAAGACATAGAAGGTAATTGACATGTATAGGTCATGTTGGATAGAGGGTTCTCCTTTTCAACAATTTTATAGAGAAATGCCCCACTTTACATATTTTTATTTTTGACGTAAACCGATCGATGAGGAAGTTTTTATCAAAAAGTTGATAAATGTGGAAATCATTTCTAGGATTCTTTTGAGATTTGAATTTTTGATAGTTGATTGATGTAGGAAGCCTTTTTACATAGGTATCCATCCTTCGAGGGAGTGGTCTACAATTTTGATTTTTGACTTTATAGAAATAGTCATCCTTCGAGGGATCGGTTTATAATTTTGACTAGTAGTTGTCCTTCAAGGGATTAGTATACTTTTATTTGTATGATTTTGATATATTTGAATAACTTTACTTAAAGGGAACAATCTATTATTTTTGATTTTTTGATAAAGAGCATCCATAGATAATTTTTTTATATTTTGGTGATTATGAAAATCCCTACTAGATTGTTTCAAGGAGGGGAAAGATGTGTACATGACCTACACATATGTTCCCCATGACATGATTTTAGTTGGTACAAGGTTAGATGGATGTAATGATTATGGGGTTCTGCTTTAGGGAGTGACTTGTCTAGTAAAAGATGTGATGAAGAGAGTTGTGGTTCTCATCTTTAAGGATGTCAAGGATAGTGATAGAAAACCACATACTTTCAAATCATTACGATGATAAAAATGATTGGTTTAATTGTGGAATGAGGTTTTTAAATATAACCACTATCATGATGTAGAAGGGTTAAGAGTAGAAATTCCATAAACGTAAGGCATCCAAAGGTTCCTTTTAAAGTTCACCATGGAGGGATTCTAAATGATATGCTCCCAACCCATACTTATGAGTAATGGCGTATGGAACTATCAAATTAGGGGGAAAAATGTACATGTTTAGTCTTATCTATAGTAGTGACATTTTGATTTTATTTGAGAACGTGATCATAATTTTTGAAGTCACAGACATGTGACATGTTTATTGTAAAATCGAGACAAGCAACATGAAATTCCCAAAGATTCTCCTATGGATCACCATGCCCATTGAAAATTGAAAGCTTAGGGGTGATTAAGTTACGAGTAAGTGGATAAGTGGAGTTGGCGGTGAAAATGGAGTATTTAATAAAAGGTAGAATATAAAAATGGTGACACATATAAATTGGCCTATCTGACTTACAATTTGAGCTTGAACGTCCTCATAAAGAATAATTAGGTTTTGAGTATGGATGGATAAAAATTTTCATGTATGAGCAACGAAAGCTGGTATAAAGGTATTTATAGGAATAGTAATATAAACAAGAATGGTAGAAATATGTGAAAATGTAGAAGTAAGTGGTTTAGCGAAACGAAAGTGGGTATGTCCGTAAAAGTGGCGAGTTCCACGAAATTAGTAGCTTCTCCACGAGAAATGTGTAAAAGTAAATCTAGATCTTTGGGATACTCAAAAATGTGATCATTGATGGCCTTAATATGAGATTCGATAAACTATTCATGAGATTTAGCCATGCGAAAGAAGAATAAATCATAGAAAAATAGTTAATTCAAAAGTCATTTTCACCAAAATCATTAAGCTGAAATGTGGAATAATGGTAGTTAATGTAACTAGGAAAAATAAAAGATGAAATAAGTAAAAAATATAGAAAGTGACCAAAGTAACTAGGCTAATGAAAATATAACTCCTAATATCCAAAGAAGGGTTGGAAGGAGCTTAGGTGATCTAGAAAATTTTACGGACCAGTATCACGAGAGATGACTTGAGAAAAAGGAGGAGGAAACGACTATGCTTGAGGTCCGAGAAAATTACATATCTAAGATATCTGATTGTATTGAGGAGTTTATGGGCACTCTAGTCTACATTCTGGGCTCCTTGGTCTATGTAGGAGGTCCAAAAACTAGCTTTACAGCGTTGCTATATGATCTAAAGCCTTCACTTATCACACTAACTTCACGACATGTGTTGTATGTTGTTGGTAATCAATGATGAAGAAGAGACCTATAAAACCCCAAGACAAGCATCAAAACACTACAAAAAGAAAGATGTATAATAAGGGATCGGGTTGACCTCAACTCGCCACAATGGTGGACTTACTAATAGAGTGTTGCACTACATGTCGATGGATGTAGTTATATCTACTTATTTTTGTACTTATGACCTAGGTTTCTCTTGTACCAATAAAAATTCTTGACAAGTACAAATTAATAACTATCTGTAGAAAATGTAATACGAAGTAGTTGATGGAATAGAAAAAACTTCCCTCATATGCGGTGTGATGGAGATGAACAAGCCTTGTGCATTTGTGATGGAGCTAGATGGATGAAAATGAGCTCTAGATGGATGCAACCTTAGATGATGATAGTAGTGCCTAGTGCTTGGTCCCTCATTATGGTCTCGTAACTTTATATTTATATGGTTCTCTTGTTTTAATTTTGTAATTAACCCAAAAAAGGTAAACCACCAAAATGATAAGAATCTTGAACAACTAGAAAGTTCCTAAAAGGTTACGAGAAATTGTAAAAATAGTGAAGGCACCCAAACTTGGACTAGGGTGCCAACGGGAGCCCTAGTACTATCCCGGGTGCCCCAGTCAAGGCTAAAATGATCGAAAGTGTCAAAAATAGACTGGGCATATGTGCGGTAAAGGTCAGGAATTACGACTGAAAGTAAATAAACATGACCAAGAAATGGGAGAAAATTATTACTTTCCTCACTCAAAAACCATATGAGTATTAGTATAAGACCGGGACTAAACAATGTCTAAAGTGCATGAGTTTGGGTCTACACAAGCGAGATAGTTGACAATGTATATTCGAAGAAAATAAAGGGATGTATTTTTTATGTCATGGTTTTAATGACTATATGGATTTAAATGTGTTTATTATGGTTTATATATTTGAAACCATCATTTTTAGGTAATTATATTGTTTCATTCGTAAACTCGTAATTTTAATAGAAAATGTATCTTTTCTTCACCACCGAAATAAAGTGAGTATATAATATTGGTCATACCCTCCCTCTCAAAAAAATCCTTGATTAATTTTTGTAACATTATAATGTCCTAAGAATTTTTTTAATCCTCCCAATTTGTCTTCTTGTCCTACCCCTAAGAAAAGTCTTATAAAATACCTTTCCCTTAAATATTTTGTGAGGCAGTGACTATGTTATGTGAACCCTATCATATTTGGGTGAGTGAGACCTAATTTTTAGCTGTTGTAGATCTGATCATATCATGTATAAGTTTAAATATCATATATGTAATCTCCTTGGTATCCTTGTGAGTGGAAAAAATCTTCCAAAGGTAGTTGATGGGATTCTTGTGATTGATCTTGTGGTGATAATTAAATGACACGAATCGAGTCTACATGTCGAAATACCTATGAAAGAAACTCTTTTTTAAACCCCTTTTGTCCTTGTTAGATAAATGTGTTCCCTTAGTGTTTAGTAGTGGATTACCTCATATTTCTCGAATGTTATGTGAGTTATAAGTATTAGAACTCTCTCATATTGTATTGTACTAGGTTTTTTTTCCCCCTTGAATTCTTTTGAAGTTGATATATCGTATGAACTCTCTTAAGGAGATTGGTGAAATAAGGTTGATGAATAAATACCCAACGATGCAAATAGTTTATTTTTAAGGAATTTTTAATTCGTAATATAGTATTAGATGTCTTTCTTGTAATATGCATTTCACACTTTAGTTTATAAGAGAAATGAAATGAGTTTCCTTGTTCACAGTAACACTCCTCATAGTCATGAAACCCTAAATGTAAATTATGTGTTATTTTAATTACAATTATTCTAAAACAAATCCATTAGTGACACCAAAGTATGTCCCACGTGTAAAGAGTATAAGAGTAAATGAGATTTTATTTTAGGAATAATGTCATTCCCAAAGTCCTTTTAACTTAATTAGGAATTCTCATAGTGTTGAAAATGAATAGTAATTGCCATTTGTGAGATCAAAATTCTGATCAAACATAAACTCTTAAATGTGTGTGTGTGTGTGTGTGTGTGTAATTTTCAAGATGTGAAAATGTTGAATTGACTCAAACCAGCTAGTGAACTATATTGGATATAATAAAAATAAATAAAGGTTCTCTTTTAGAGGGAAGTTTATAGGAAGAAGTGATGTAAACCTTCATCTCCAATAATTCATCATATTTCTTTTCCCTTTTATTCATGTTATCTCCCTTGTGTAATGATAGTAAGATTAAAATTCAATTAAACATGTTTTGATAAACCAAACCCTAGCATAAGAATGGGCATCTGGATTTTTGTATGTGTTTAAAATGTGTAAAATAAAAAATGGATGTATGGAAAATTATTGTAAGTAATAGAGCCAAACTAAGTGTTTTGTTATAAGGTAAATATTAAGTAAAATTAAGAATATAAAGTTTGAGAGTTTGAATGTATGCTCGCGTGATAAATGATCTTGAAATTATAATTGTAAGTAATATGTGACCATGGTAATGATGTGTTGTGAAACATTCCTATCCTTGGGTTCTTTTATGGATTGATAATTGTTCATATTTCTTTGTTTGGATAAGTGTGGCATTGATGTGTGTCTTTTGTTATCATGTTATTTTGATGGTTATATGCTTGTAAATGTGTCTTATGTGATATTGAGTTACTCTATTTTAGACTGAGTGGTGTCGTATTACGAGGAATGAAAATCCGAGAAAAATTATTATCGTAATTTTCTTGTTGTATTTTGGTGTGGAAATTATGGGCATTACAATTGGTATAAAAGCTATGTTTTTAACACTTGAACCTTTGGGATAACTTGGTAAGGGTGTTATGCTCATGTTTTCATGTGAGATGTTTGTGACGAGGTTTATCGGTATTTTGTGGGGATCCTATGGGATTTTACTTGGTTCTAGTTTTTGTAATATGTATGTGGCTCCCGATGATCATATTGTAAAGGATTCCTAACCTTGCGCTATAGTTCATCACTTTGAGAAACCTATATAAGACATCATTGGATGGTTTGTGGATTTTCTTAGAGTTACTTTTGGAAATAGTGCTTTGGGTATTGCTAGAAAAGCTGTTGTCGAGATTATCCAGAGACTCGCTTGATAATTCCTGAGCCTAATATCATAAATGGTTTTGAAATTTATTTATTTTATGTGACAACGGCCATAGATATGGTCAGTTTTGGTGCCTAGGAGGATTTTTATTTGCTTGAGAAAGAAGAGCTCATGTCGATATCGTATTTTATCTTTACTACTTATTTATTCAAATGCACACTCAATGTTTTGTAACTCTTTAGGAAGACATGAAAGGCTTCATGGTGTTTTTTATGTGCATTTTTCATGTGTTATATTCATAAACTTGGAATTTTCATAGCCAACATTTTATTTATTGAATTATTAAAACCTCTAAGAATCTACTTGTTATTTTTAGTTTGTTTTAAGATTTTTGAATAATACTTAGCCATTTCATTGTTAGTTTTGAGATTTCACGTATTTTATCTCCTTTTTGTGACTTAGAGACGTATGTATTTAGGGACACTTGGTTGAACTTTCATAAATATTGTTACGTGGTTTTGGTGCCAGGTTGTGAGCCAATTCTACTTTGTTGGTTTTGTCCACTTTTGTTAGATAGGGGTATGTTCAAGGTGTCGTGAATATATGTTTTTGGCTACAAGACATGTCATTCGTTTTGAGCTGATAGGATCTACGATTCAAGGACCATGGAGTGACCTAAGCTCACTTTGATATTGGACACTCTATCTCATTTTCTCAAATAACACTTGTGGTATTTGGCCCTCCTTTCATAGAGATACATTATTGATTCTTAATAATTTTTTGTTGAGAGACTACTATGATTTATTCAATCCTTTTTAGTTGAGATACCCCTTGATGCTCTCATTTATATTCAATGGATTAAATTTGTTGATATGCACGATATGTATCAATGGTTTTCCTTTATGATTATGGAATACTTTGAATAGTAGATTGGGTAGTGATGTGTGCTTCTCTTTTTTTATGATGATATTCTTCACCAATGAGATGGATATGGTAATAAGTTTAGGATATTTTTATCATGTGTGGTATATTTCAGTCCTTTTAAGCTATGGATTACTTGAGGATAATGTATGAATGGGATATGATGATTCACTTTGTTAGAAATACTAGAAGTTCGAATGGCATGATGTTAGTATTCTTTAGGATAAGATTGATGTTTGAATAATATGATTTCCTTGGTAAGTGTTGATATAGTTAAAGTCCTTTTGGAATTGAGATTAAGGAAATGCATTTAGGTCATGGGGACCCATGTTCATAGGGATATAGGTCATACTCGCTTTCTTTAATTTTAAGTTTACAACACAATAAACCCTTGGTGCAACGTATATGCATTGCAGGTTATGTTTGAGTAAATTTTTATGATCTCTAGACTTAGTATGGAAGTGTTTTCTTGGAAAGAAATCATGATATATTTAAAATAATTTAACTATTTCATCTTTGAATCTTAATAAATTATTATGTTTTGACAATAGGGTTGATAACCACTCATTGAGTGATTACATATTGGGGGTTAGTCCATAAATGCTCGTACCTCTCTAGAATTGTAACAAAACTCCTCGAATGCTTAAAGACTAACTTTTGGATCCTTAATTTATCCCTCATCAAATCTCCCATAGTGACTTACGGAGAAATAATTTTGGATTTATAGGTAATGCATGTAGCTCTTAGGAATTACAATATAAGCTTATTATGTTTATTTCATTTAATAGTAACTTATATAATCCACCCATCTTTGGAATTTTTTGGGGAGGATTATGGAGAATTAGTAGGCATTTGGAGATGATATGTATGATTCATGAGTTACTCATGTTATTCATGTTATGTATTATGATTTTTGAGGCTTGATGTTCCACATTATTAGCATGTGATATTGGATCTTATCTTGCTATTGTGTAGTTACAATCATGGTTTTGAGTCATGTCAAACTTGTTGAATACATGTTCGATGTTTTCTTATTGTATGTTAGACACGTGTTGTGTGTATTGGATCTAAGATTGGGGCATGTGTGTTGAGTTCTATATTGTGTGGACCACTATTTTCATTCCCATGGTGGTGTTGGCAGTCTTGTTCTTATGTAGTAATGCAAATTGGTTAAAAGGGTGTTTTTTGGGTCACTAGTGTTATGGTTAAAAAATGGAGATATAGTGTCCCTCCTATATCCACATTCGCATATAATACAAAGGCATCCTCACATAACATTCACTCTATTTCAACACATCAAAAGACAAGTTTCCAATGGGTCTTTCCTTTACTAATGCACTGACAACATTTTCCATGATGGAAGCCTTGGACAAGTTACGGATGGTTATCAATGTATAAAGAAAGTAGAATTTTTGATTCAAATGCCATATATTGTGACCTGTACCCCGGTTTGTGGAAAATGGGAGCGTGGATCAGATTTTGGGTAATACGTCTATCATAAAGGATAGAGGAAGTTTCGAGAAGATGCAGTTGTAATTGCTTGGGAGGAGTCCTTTGATGGGATTCCTTGGGTAGAGAATGAAATGGGTTAAGGAACCTAGAGTCAAATAAATGCTAGGACACCCCAAGGGGAGTGCCTTAGGATATTCCTTTTCGCCAACATGTCATTTTGTATTATCCTTTCTAAGGATTTATTATTGCAAGTGTATTTGTAACTGTGCATCAATCTCTAACCTGCACAATTTGAGGATTTCATTGAATTTTGTTTCCAAAATGGAGAATGGATATTTTTGGTTGTTTATTGCGGTTGATACAAATTACATGGGTTTTTTTGATAAATCTTAAATGATATAATTTCTCATGGGATGCAAAGTGATATTTGGCCAAGAAACAAAAATTTTTACTAAAAAGGATTTAAAAATTAGAGCAAATGCTTTTAGAAGTGTTAAAACCATAGTTCACAGCCTTTGTGAGCACCCAACCTTATTTCATCTCCGTGGATACCGGTTTGGGAAGGTCAAAGGACCTTGTGATGTTTGGACTCACCTTGGTGAGTGGGCATAAAAAGTTATGGATTTCCCTTCATCTTGTATTCAAATTTCACATTTTATCTTTTATTGTTTGGGTTGTAATTGATTTGTAACAATAGAGGTTAAAACTAGAATGAAACAAAAATTGAAATGGTTACCCTATTTGAAAACATTAAAAAAATAGTTTAGATCCTGTACGGAGTGCCAAAAGGAATCATTTTACCAACCTAGAAATCTAGTACGATTCCTAATAGTTCAAAACACCAAGTAGGTGATAAATATAACTGATAAACTCAATTTGACACATTGGAGAAATAAATTTTGATTCTTGTTTTGCATTTTAGTAACTTGTGGCAACGCTTCCATTTTTAAGAAAATGCAATGGTTTTGGCTTATATTTTCCTATTTGATTTAGTGAAATTGATAACTACTCCTACCTACCTCTATAACACCTTGATGAGAATTGAAATAAACTCTCCATTGCTTAAAAATATTTCATAAGTTAGAGTTTCAAATGGGTTTTAGAGCTCATTGGTTGTTTTACATCAATATTGTTTGATGTCTTTACGATAATTGAACTCGAGTCTCTTTTGATTTGAGCCTTGTTTGTCATTATCGACATTCGTTGAATCTGCTGATTTATTTTCATATAAGGGAGTAAGTAATAAACATTGATATATATGTTTGAACTTAAAAAAATGTTTTTTGGACCCAAATTATAAGAACTTTAGTTATTTTGAAAACTTTTTGCAATCTCGCAACTAGATATAAAAATTCCTCATGAGGATCCCATTGGAATTTTTAATACTCGTGAACCCTTTTCATATTGTTTCATTGTTGTGTAGAGTATTATTTAATATATTCATTTCTATGAATGTATTTTTTAATTTATAATATTTTTGTCTCTCCTCCCTCTTCTCTCTTCGAAACAACAATGAGATATTGGTTGATCTTGAAAATTTAGATGGGTTGAAATAAAATTAAAATTAATGCAAAACGTAAAGTAGTTATGATATAGTTAATAGATATTAAAAATATAGTTTTCCCTCTCTTCCCTACTCTCTCTCTTGAATAAAAAAACATAAATGAATGTGGAAATGTGGATTTTCGAGAAAATGATTTTTTCTTCTTTCTCTCCTTGTCTCTATATATCTCTAAAAAGTTTTGGATTGCTTGAAAACAATGAAAGTGTTGGTTTTTTGCTAGAGTATATGGGTTTTCTATACTAGTTCTAGGGTGACCACCTCTGATGGTTATAGGTACTGCTGAACAATAAGGACAATGAGTGTGATGTGTTGTCATTAGTTAAATGAAATAGAAATATTTTACATTGACATAGTTTTCAAATGTTGAATGAAAGTGAGTTAAAAAGAATGCATTATTTAATTCTCTGTTGAAAACCATTGTTTTTCTTAAATTCCTATGTATTAAACATTGTATATGGAGAAAAAACATTGAATATTCATTTTTAAAACTAAATTTCTTATGTCGATAGGAGTGACACTGAATGGATATAGGATCAGCTATGTAGAAAACATTTTAATTTGACTAACCAAGAAGATATTTGAAAATGAAAATTGGAAGAAAATAAGGGGTTATACCATTTATGTTGTTGGTTTCATCACTATATGGATTTAAATGTGGTGCTTATGGTTTAGATAATTGTTTTTAGGTAATTATTTTGGTTCTTTCGTAAACTCATAATGTTGGTGGAAAAATTATTTTATCTTCATTATTGAAATGAAGTGAGTATATATCCTCGATCATACCCTCCCTCTCAAATAATCCTCGAGAATTTTTGTATCCACATAATGTCCTAAGAAATTATTTAATCCTCCCAATTTGTCTTCTTTTCCTACCCCTAATATAAGTCTTATAAAAGACCTTTCCATTAAATATTTTCTGAGGTGGTGACTATGTTATGTGAACCCTGTCATATTTGGGTGAGTGAGACCTACATTTCTAGGTGTGGTAGGTCTGATCATATCATGTATAAGTTTAATCCTCATGTGTGTAATTTCCATTAGTAACCTAGTGAGTGGCCAAATCATTGCAAAGCTATTTGATGGTATTCCTAGGATTGATCTCATGATGAGATTTAAATGAAACAAGTGAAGTATATGTGTCAAAGTACACACTTTTCTTGGAACTCTTTTTGTCCCTCTTAGAAAAATATGTTTCCTTGGTGTGTAGTAGTATATTACCTCATGTTGCTTGAAGGTTATGTGAGTTAAAAATATTGGAAATCTCTTTTATTTCCTTGGACTAGGTTGTATTTTTTCCCCCTTGAATAATTTTGAATTTGATATATCGTTGAACCACTCTTGATGTTATTGGTTAAAGAAACATTGATGCATGAATACCGGAGGATGGAAATAGTTTCTTTGGAATGAATTTTAAATGCATAAAGTTGTATAAGATGTCTTACTTGTAATATACATTTTGTACTTGAGTGTATAAGACTAGTGAAATGAGTTTTGTTATACATGATCACACTCCTCGTACTAATGAATCCCTAAGTGTAAATTATGTTTTATTTGAATTAAAATTGTTCTAAATCAATGCCATTAGTGAGACCAAACTATGACATAAGTTTACAAAGTTTAAGAGTAAATGATATTTTTGTTGAGGAATAATGTCATAAATGAAATCCTTATAACTTAATTAGACATTCTCATGTTTTTAAAAATGAATATGAATTTTTCTTGGTGAGATCAAACTTTTAATCAAACATAAACTTGTATATATATATATATATATATATATAATTTCAGGATGTGAAAATGTTGAATTGACTCAAACCAACTAGTGAACTATATCAACTATAATAGGAAAATAAAGGTACTCTTTTGGAGGGAAGTTTATAGGAAGAGGTAACTTAAAACTTCATCTCCTTAAACTCATAAGATTTATTCGCCCTTTTCTTCATGTTAGTTCCCTTACATAATGACAATAAAATTAAAAATTTGTTGAGAAACCGAACCGGAACATAAGAATGGGTTTCAATATTTTTTTTTGTGCTTAAAATGTGCCAAATAAAAATGAAGTCATGGAAAATTATTGTAAGGAGAGAGCCAATCTAAGTGTGTTCTTATAAGTTGAATCTTAAGTGAAATTAAAAATATATATGTTCGAGTGGGAATCTATTCTTGAGCGATAAATGATCTTAGAATTCTAATTGTAACTAAAATGTAACCATTTTAATGATGTTTTGTGGAACTTTTCTATCCTTGGGTTATTCTTATAGTTGGGTAGTTATTCGCATTTGCTCATCCGGAAAAGTGTGGCATTGATGTGTGTCTTTTGTTATCTTGTTGTCTAGGTGGGTCTCACTTGTATATGTGTCTTATGTGATGTTGAATTAATCTATTTGAACTGAGTGATGTTTTGTTAGGAAAAATGAAAGATAAAAAAACATTTTTGTAATTTTACTCAAGTAATGTCCCCCTTTTCGGGACATTAATATTTATTTTCATTTGCATTTGTACCCCACTGGCATGCCTAGTGCTACAAGTGGGAGTCTCTTTAGTTAGTTTAATGTGCACATAGGTTAGTTACTTTTATTTATTTAATTAAAAATAAGAAATGTGCACATAGTCTTAGTATTAAATATTTTAGTGAGAATTTATGTTTTCCCTCCAAAAGGGAAAGATCGGTATTTATTGGATATTACACCCCTTAGTTCTATAAAAAGGAGGTTACATTTCCTTAGAGGGTATGATGATTGATCATTTGATGTTCACTCCATGCTCGAGTTGGGATGCATGTCCATTAATGTTCTCTCTCTCTTGCATGGGAGTAATTGTGTTGGTTTGATATTAAATTGAAGTATTTTCATGAATTTTCAAATCTACTTGTTGGTAATTCTCTTTCTAGATTTGGCACCTTTTATTGAGAGTAAAATCTACATGTTATTGAATATTATGAAGGGTTTTATGGTGTTTTAGATCTGTTGGTTATTTCTGGTTTTATTCTAACTATGGCGACTTGATTAGGGTATCTTTTAGCATGCTTGAAGGATTATTAAGTGCTGGAAATTAGTTGTGCAATTTATTCTAACCCTAGCGACTGGGTTTGGGATTTCGGGGGCTGTTTTGAAGGGGTTTCAGTTATCATAAAATTAAGATTTTAATATCTTTTGAAAGCTCTTGAATTATAGATTAATTTGCACTTTATTTCATTGCAAAAGATGAAGTATTGAGCAAGTTATGAATTTTCCAAGTTTCAGCTATTTGTGTCAGGGTTTTATCTACATAGTTTCAAATTTCTTGGGTTGATTTGCATGCCTTCTACTTATCCAAAAATTGTGACATATAGCTTTTTAGAAAGATAAAAATATTAATAATTTTTTGGCATTAGTTTGATAGAAAAATAATGAATGGTAAACGAGTTATTAATTTTTGAAGTTTGCGGCAATTTAGTCCATTTATAAATTAATTACTATTGTAATTAATTTTAGATTTGAAGTGATTAATTTCTTAATTTTTTTCCCATCTAATCCACAACCTTGCCCCACTCTAACCCTTTTAGGGTTGTATTAAAGATAATATTGGATTATTTGAGGTCAAACTATGAGGGTTTAGTCCTTCTAGAGTTGATTCAAAAAGTAATTTTGCATATTTGGATAATATCAAAAAAGGGGATATTATAGTTGTATCAAATCTTCTTTCCTCTACTCTTGTGGGGGTTTATGTGGAAAAACCAAAGAGGAATAAGGAAAAATTAATTTCATAAATCTTCGAGTTGAATTGGTGCACTAAATGTGTTGGGTGACCTAATTTTTTGGGAAAAAAATAGGGTTTAGTGTTAGGCTAGTCAAAATATGGTTTTGGGATATTGTTTCTAATTTTTTTACCAAAGATCCAAAATATGAGCTTTGTTCGACTTACTTAGCCAAAGATAAAAAAATTAAAGTTCGCTTATATTTTTCTCCACTATTTCGTGTTTTAAAAATAAGATTTCTTTTATTTTCAAAAATTCCTTTTCAAAAAGTTGCTCCATAATATTATCTACCATTCCCCAATGTTTCATGCAATTTAAGGTTGTTTTGAGAAAGTTATGCCATTTTTCTAAATTCAACTACGGATAGTGACAAACTTACTATCTATACTAAGTCTCCCATTTTCACATTTAGAAAAAAATTGTTTTGGCATATTCAGATTGGAAAAAATATTTCAGAATTATTGCAAGTTTTTGAGCTAAATCAGAGTAGTTTTCTTCTTTTCGATGGGTATTGTTTTGCAGATCATGGAGCCAAAATGTGAGGGTTTGAGAACCAAGCTCTATAAGATTGGGAAATGGCTCAAAAAGAATTCATTTGAGAAGAGTGAATTGTTCCACACTATTAAAGAGATAGTGATTTTTTTATGTTTGATAGAGAAATCTAATTATAGCTCCTTTGGTAACACACTTGACTAGGACTAATTTGTTGAGACATGAGGATGTGGATGTGAGACTATTAATCATTGCATGCATTAGTGAGGTCACACGGATAGCAATCCCAATTTATCCATATGATGAGACAACTATAGAGGAGGTATATGATCTCATGGTTGGAAGCTTTCAAAAGATTTGGGACATCACAAACCCTCACTTTGATAAGACAGGTTAAGATCTTGAAGAACATGGATCAAGTAAGGTCTTGCATTCCAATGTTAGATCTTCATTGTAATGACCTCATTTTACACATGTTTGAGGTTTTCTTTGATGTTATACATGAAGAACATTCACATGAAGTAATGGATTCTATGCAAAAAATAATGTCTCTAATGTTGAATGAGTATAAAGAACCTCGACAACCTTTGTTGTCCATACTTTTGGAAGGATTGGAACAAAAGGAGTCATGTCTTGCTCACTCCTTAAAAAGAAGATTTGTGAATCAATGTGCAAGAAAAGAAAAGACATGCATCCAAAGTATGAGTAGTTTTGTTTTTATGGTGAATTTTTGGCATCTAATGATTGCATGGGTTTGAATGGGTGCAAGGAGAAATCAGATTTCTCTGATGGGGATGAAGAGGATATTAGTGTCAAGCATATGCATGATCCAGAAGAAACTATGGCAAAGGAACATGTGATGGAAAAATCAGATTTGAGGAATTTTTTCAACCCCACCATGAGCCATTTGAAGGGAAAGGAGAAGACCTGGTCAATAATATCACCATGGAAGGGTATACTCATTCATATAATACATAATTTGTGTCTACTTCTATGTGGCAAAAAGAAGAAATATTAAAGAATTCATTGTATGGCAATAATATTTTGATGTTTGAAAAATTATTAGTTCCTACTAATTGCATCAAGTTTAACATGAGTGCAAAAAGAGTAGGTTTTCAAGAGGACTATGAAGATGGACTTGTGAAGAGGTATGCTTATGAAGGAAGGACATCATGGAATGTTTATGGTAATTTGCAGTTCGCTGTAATTTTCCGAGCAGTAGAGCCCTTACGGGAAATTAAATGAGGTTTTTCATCCAAGAATGAGTCTCATGAATGTCCCAAGTCATTACCCACCAAGTGTGACAGCTTATGTGGATGAAAAAGGGTTTTAGAAAAAGAAAGTAATTAGGAACTAAGCTCCAAATATGCGCACTCAACTTAAGTTTCTTCTCAACACTTGTTTTTCTAATTAGTTTGCTTCATGTGTAGGATTGAAGACATATGATGGAATATTGTTGTCCTATTCATTTCATGAGGGCATTTTCAAGTGCACTGACTTTGGAGCTTAGCAAAGCTCATCATATTGATGCTTCTCTATGCCATGTTGAGGACACCATCTCTTGGAGCACATGTTGTAGAGATGATGACCCATATTTTTGGTTGACATGAGGGAAAGAAATTTGTTCTTTCAAACTCTTCACCACTAGGCAGAGCCTTGGATCAAGGCTTTGGATGCACCACCCCACATCTTCTTTTTAGGGCATGATGCATGGATCTATGAGCTTTCTATTTCTTGAGGGAAAGGAATTTTTGAGAGGGGAGGAGTGTAATGCCCCCTTTTTGGGACATTATTAATATTTACTTTTCATTTTCATTTGTACCCCTTGGCATCCCTAGCACTACAAGTGGGAGTCTCTTTAGTTAGTTTAATGTGCACGTAGGTTAGTTACTTTTATTTATTTAATTAAAAATAATTAAAGTGCACATAGTCTTAGTATTAAATATTTTAATGAGATTTTATGTTTTCCCTCCAAAAGGGTAAGGTTGGTCTTTATTGGATATTTCACCCCTTAGTTCTATAAAAGGGAGGTCACATTTCCTTAGAGGGCATGTTGATTGATCATTTGATGTTTATTCCATGCTTGGAGTTGGGATGCATGCCCATTAATGTTCTCTCTCTCTTGTGTGGGAGTTATTGTGTTGGTTTGATATTTAATTGAATTATTTCCACTGATATTTGCAAATCTACTTGTTGGTGATTCTCTTTCTAACTTTGGCACCTTTTATTTGGAGTAAACTTTGCATGTTATTGAATATTATGAAGGGTTTTATGGTGTTTTAGATCTATTGGTTATTTCTGGTTTTATTATAACAATGGTGACTTAATTAGGTTATCATTAAGCATGCTTGAAGGATTATTAAGTGCTGGAAATTAGTTGTGCAATTTATTCTAACCCTAGTGACTAGGTTTGGGATTTCGGGGTTGTTTTGAAGGGGTTTCAGTTATCATAAAATTCAGATTTT
Organism: Taxus wallichiana var. yunnanensis; assembly: GCA_018340775.1. Classification (NCBI taxonomy): domain Eukaryota; kingdom Viridiplantae; phylum Streptophyta; class Pinopsida; order Cupressales; family Taxaceae; genus Taxus; species Taxus wallichiana. The sequence continues at coordinate 865,935,564 of CM031239.1, read as the reverse complement.
AATATCTTTTGAAGCGTATTGCTTTATATATTAATCTACACTTTATTTCATGGCAAAAGATGAAGTATTGAGCAAGTTATGAATTTTCCAAATTTCAGTTGTTTGTGTGCAAGGTTTTATCTACATAGTTTCACATTTCATGGGTTGATTTGCATGCCTTCTACTTATCCAAAAATTGTGATCTATAGGTTGTTGAAAAGCTAAAAATTTTAAAAATATTTTGGCATGCGTTTGATAGAAAAAGAATGGATGGTGAAGGAGTTATTAATTTTTATGTTTACGGTAGTTTAGTGCATTTATAAATTAATTATTGTTGTAATTAATTTCATATTTGAAGTAATTAATTTCCTAACTGGGTCTCCCATCTAATCCATCGCTTGGCTCACTCTAACCATTTTAGGGTTATATTGAAGCAAACATTGGATTATTTGAGGTTGAACTATGAGGGTTTAGTCCTTGTAGAGTTGATTCAAGAAAGTAATTTTGCATATTTGGATAATATCCCAAAGGGGGATATTACATACTCTTATATTTTGGTGTTGAAATTGTCGGTATTACACTTCCATGCTTACACTTGGTGTTAGGCTTAGTATATTCCTTTGAATGTGTTTCATACCTTCTTTTGGTGGTGGTTTATTTATTTTATTTTCCATGCATTTCCTATCCATGTGGGAATCTTCATGAGTTTTGTTTTTTTATGTATGAGTACTCATATTTTTAATGAAAATTTTGACATATCATGTGTTCTTGGAGGTTCATTTCCTCTCCTTGAGTACGTAGATATGTTATTTCTCTAACACATTTCTTCAGAGCAAATAAAATTTGTCTTTATTCTCTATTGTTATTTTCAACTTTATTTTTATTAGTGCGCATATATCAAGATTTTGACACATGTTTTCTCTCGATAGCCATATGTGCAATATTTTTCTCCAATAAAATTTTATTGCTCCTTCATGGGCGCCAATTTTTTTGATTTCTTATAATGGAAACTTCATGTCTCCATTTATCCTATTTATGTTCTAGTGGGTAGTTGGGTATAGTTTTGCAGGTTTTGACTTCACACTTCTACAGTCTCCAATTTCCTTCTTTACCTTTCCTACTTATTTAAAACTATTAGAAACCTTTAAATTCTTAATATGGTTCATCATTTCATCAAAATTCCTTTATAATTACCCTTTGGTGAAGAACTTATAGTTAATTAATCATGAATTAATGAGAAAGGTGCATCAACTTTCCACACTTTGTGCATCTTTCACTCATTTGCATTTAACATATATCAACAAGATAACTTCCCACACAAGATTTTATTTCTCTTCTACAAGCATGCAATGGTTTCATGTGCTTTCTTCGTAGTTACCAATATTTTCCTTCCACATGTATGTGTTCTTGTTCACTTAACATGATTAGATCAACACAATGAATATCTTACGTTTCCTTCTTGTATTGTGGATTTGATTATACTATAATTTTCATTTGAAATGTAAGAACCAAAGGAACGAGATGGAAAAAAAGTGGGGAAGTGAGTTATATTTTTCAAATGCCAAATTTTACATTTGGCAATGACCTTCCAAAAAAATATTTAGAAATTATATTTTTAAAAATCCATTTAAAAGTAGAGTAAAATCCCACATTGCATCTCATTCAATAGCTAGTTCAACATTTAATTAACACTTTTTAAAATTCATATCATTTAGTGACTAATTAAATTAGGAATTTTATTAGAAAAATAATAACATCAATTTATTTTAAAAATAAAGTGTTAATTAGTTATATTTTAAGTTAAATTAAATTATTGAAATTAATTTAATTATTTAACATTAAATAAATAATAACATGAATTAACTTAATATTACTAATTAATTAATTTGAAATAATTAAATCAAAGTCATTAATTAAGCATTAGAATCCATTTTTCACATTTAAATGGATGTGAGAAGCGCAGATAAGGAAAGAACGGTGATATAAATGTGTCATGCAACATTAAAACTATTGAGAAATGAGTTGCGGAGTGAAATTACATCACAAAATAACGTGGGATGATTGATTGATGTGAATATGTTATGAAAAATTTGAAATTTTAGTAGTATAAGTTTGGGGATAACAATACGTCATCAATGATTTACTATCACTTTTCTTTATATCTTTCAATTCTTGCGTAGTTTGTCTATTACACTTTGTTTGTATTCTCAAGATAACACAATTATGACTTATTTTAGAGTGTCAATAGTCATGTCCATTATCTATATATATATATATATATATATATATATATATATATATATATATATATATTCCAAATCTCTTCCTTCGATGCCCCTATGGGTTTGAATCTCTTTATTCTATTATTAGCGACACCATCTTCTCCCTAATTTACAAGTAAAATATGTTATGTTATGGATTTGTACATAAGTAAAAGTGGTGTTATCACTGAATTACAACACCCTATGATTCGTCATGTGTGTGCGCATAAGCTACCAAAGGTGTAATTGGGAAACATGGGACCATCTCTCAAGTTGTGGGACCTCTTAGTTGATATATGAACCTCCACATAAGGTTGGTTCCACTTCCTAATATAATGCAACAACTACCAATAATGAATGCAAACTACTAACTAGTCCTAATTTATTATTTCAAGGAACCATAAAGAGGGAGAGCACATGAAAGAAGAGAAATACTACACTAACAAAGGTGTTGATAGCACCAAGTTAAGGGTGTGAAATATTCTATTGAGGGGGAAGGATGAAGGGAAATGTAGTTAAAAGAGGCATGGAAAGATTTAACATAGTCCCAAGATGTGTATTTACCACCAAATCTCCAATAAATAGAACAACACAGACCACCAAAAAGGGGAAGAATACATGGAAAGAATAGAAAAACAATAATGCGAGAGGCATGAAATTACAAGAAAAATGAGAAAGGGTGAAAGAGAAACTACTATATAAAGATTGATTGCTTGAATAATGCACACCACTATATTTGTAAAATAGAGGCATAAATCCACTTGCAAAGTCTATAAAAAGTATGGAACTCAATTAATTTGAAAGAAATATTTGAATGTCTCCCTAAGCTCCCATAATATCTCCTCTTCTCAAATGAGAAGGATTACATAGTATAAAAGAAGTGGGAGAGAGAGAGAGATTGAATCCCATAATTTCCATTTCACCCACAAACAAATTACATTGATTAGCTGCAAAACATGATGGAGCACCTCTAAAACCCATGCTTTATTGTATTATAGCTTACTGCAGAAGAAAATGGCTACCCATGGTTCATTTATTGCAATTTCAACCACCTAGAAGTGATTTTTTGAATCTGGGCTACTTTTATACATTTTCACCTACTTTACTCCACCAAATCTATGATTTTTTTATTTTTGAGTATAGACTATGAAATTATGACTCCAATGAGTATAAATTATTCCAATTTGGTGAAAAAATGAAGAAGTTATGGTATTTTGAGTGTAGGTCACTCCTTATCTCATCTTTGCTTTTCAGATGTGTAATTAATTTGTAGCTCGAAATAATCATTCTCAATTTTACCTCAAATTCATAAAATTTATGTTTAAGTGTTTTTGGGAAGTCATTTTCAAATTTATTGGGGGGCCAAAGTATTTAGAATTTTCCAATAAGAGGATATTTATTGTTCTGATGTGGCAAATAGGAACCAGCTAGTTGGAGCAAGCTCACTGACTTACTCGCCATGCTAGATGTATGTGTTGTATTATTTTCCCACCATTGGGGCTCTCGATGTCCATTCCCGAGCTCTTGTAACTTGCCAAGTTAGATCCCAAAGACCCCATCTCCTCAAAGACTCTTCTTAGTGTTTTCTAGCTCAGCTCCTCCCCTTCTAGCTTGGTGGGATTCCTTCCTCCATGTCGATACCTGCTTAGATGTTTCCTTTCATAAGCTTCACCTCATTGGGAAACAATGTTCTATGGGAACATTGTTTCTTGCACTCACATTATACCCACATCAGAAATGTACATCCCAAAGATACCCCATTCCCGTGAGGGCCCCATCAAACTCGAGTTCTCTCTTATCCCAAATTCACGCCCCTAGAAAATTTGGTCACAAAGAGCCCCACACATAAAGAAAATATGAAAGGAAATTAATCGGACCCACGAGCTCACATTTCGAACCGAGGCAAAGTGAAATAGAGGACCGAGAGAGATAAATTCGACCCTCCATAAGAAGAATTATAAGAAACGGCTCTTTTGAGAGTTTCCACATCTTAAATCTATTTAAAGGGTCAACGGAGGACTCAATAATGGAATGGAAAGGAAAAGAACGATTAAATGAACCTATGGAAATAAAATGACTTTTTCAAGCCGTTTCTACATCTAAATCCATTCTCCAAGTCATAGGTAGGTAGAACTATAAAATAGTAGGGTCAGAAAAGAAGGGAAGATGCAAAAGAAGAGACAAAAGCAAGAATAAGGAAGAATGACGAAGATTCAAGTCCTTGGGCTAAAAAGGTTCGGAAAAGGGCGAAAAATTGACTAAGTATAGAGGAGACGGTGGAGAGAGCCACGTGTCTAAACGAAACTTCTCCAAATATTTATCAAAATAGATAGGCTCAAACAAACACCGCATCTCTACGTGTCTCGAGGGCGGAATGAAGGAAGGGTCAAATGTTCAAACAAAGTCAAGGGGCGGGAAAAAGGGCTAAAAATTTACTAAGTATAGAAGTGCAAGTGGAGAGTGCCAAGTGTCAGCTTAGCGCATTTCCAAGAGTCGGTCCAAAGGCGGAGACCCAAATGAGCGTGAGCTCACCACGTAGCCCAAAGTCTAAAAGTAAGAGGGACCATTGAAAAGTCCACAAAGCAGTGGAGGCTGACAAGTGTCAACTCGATGCTCCTCCAAAGGAAACTTTGGGTTGGGTTTACAAACAAGCGCGATGGATCCACGTGTCCTCAAGGGGGACAACGTTAGTTGAAAATTCAAATGCATAAGCGAGCTGGTGGAAGCTATAAAGTGTCTTAAGGGCATTGTTTCAAGGGTCAAATGGAGATAAGGTTCCCGAGAAGCGCCATACTAATGCGTTTCCTAGGGGAAGGCGGGGTGTCGGGAATTTTTTTTTTTCCTTTTATCCCAAAAAGAGTAAAAGTTATAAAAGGACCCGTGAGTCCACTTTGAAGAGAAAAAGTCAACACATAGACCCGAGTCAAAGCCAAAGCATGGTGTTGGGGAGAAAAGTGAAAATTTTCATTTTGTCCAAAAGGCATAAGGTAGTAATGGAAGCGCATTTCCTAGCCAACCAAAAGGTGCCGCGTGTCAAGGCGGAGTTTTGGGGCATGGAGGTTTTTGAGTATTTTGCATTTTTGCGCAAAATACAAAAAGGGAAAAATAGGGGCCCGTGGACCTAAATTTTTTATCTAATCTAGCTGCCACAAGTTCCAATCAATAGGGGCAATTTTTCAAAATTTTTCCCACCCATTTGTGCAGAAATTGATGCAAAACTTCAAAGGGGCATATGATGAAGAAGAGATTTAAAAACCCCAAGACAAGCATAAAAACCCTACAAAATAAAGATGCGTAATAAGGGATTGGGCTAACCTCATCCACCACAATGGTGGACTTAGTAACAAATTGTTGCACTACATCTCAAACCGGATGTAGTTATATCTACTTTTTGTGTACTTATGACCTAGGTTTATCTTGTACAGTCAAACTTCTTGATAGTACAGATTAATAACTATCTCAGAAAATGTAATACATTGGTTGATGGAATAGAAAAAACATCCCTCATATGCAAGTGTGATGCAGATGACAAAGCCTTTTACATTTTGATGTAGCTAGATGGATGAAAATGAGAACTAGATGGATGCAACCTTAGATGATGATAGTAGTGCCTAGTGCTTGGTCCCTCATTTTGGTCTCATAACTTTATATTTATATGGTTCTCTTGTTTTAATTTTGTAATTAACACAAAAAGGGTCAACCACTAAAATGATAAGAATCTCAAACAACTATAAATTTCCTAAAAGGTAACGAGAAATTGTAAAAATAGTGAGGGAACCCAAACTTGGAACAGGTGCGACGCGAGAGCCCCAAGACTATCCCGGTTCCCAGTCAAGGCTAAAATCATAGAAAGTGTCAAAAATAGATTGGGCATATGTGCGGTAAAGGTCGAATTACGAAAAAAATTAAATAAACATGACCAAGAGATGGGGGTAATTATTACTTTCCTCACTAAACAACCATATGAATATTAGTATAAGGCCGGGACTAAACAATGTCCAAAGTGCATGAGTTTGGGTCTACACAAGCAGAGATAGTTGACAATGTATATTCGAAGAAAATAAAGGGATGTATTTTTTTATGTCATGGTTTTAATGACTATATGGATTTAAATGTGCTTATTATGGTTTATATATTTGAAACTATCGGTTGTTAGGTAATTATATTGGTTCATTCGTAAACTCATAATGTTAGTAGAAAATGTATCTTTTCTTCACCATCGAAATAAAGTGAGTATATAATATTGGTCATACCCTCCCTCTCAAAAAATCCTCGATTAATTTTTGTAACATCATAATGTCCTAAGAATTTTTTTAATCATCCTAATTTATCTTCTTGTCCTACCTTAAAGATAAGTCTTATAATATACCTTTCCCTTAAATATTTTGTGAGGAAATGACCATGTTATGTGAACCCTATCATATTTGGTGAGTGAGACCTAATGTTTTAGCTATTGTAGATCTGATTCATATCATGTATAAGTTTAAATCTCATGTGTGTAATCTCCTTGGTATCCTTGTGAGTGGCCAAAACCTTCCAAAGGTAGTTGATGGTATTCTGTGATTGATCTCGTGGATAATTAAATGACACGAGTCGAGTCTACATGTCGAAATACCTATGAAATAAACTCTTTTTTAAACCCCTTTTGTCCTTGTTAGATAAATGTGTTCCTTTGGTGTTTAGTCTTGGATTACCTCATATTTCTCGAATATTATGTGAGTTATAAGTATTGGAACTCTCTCATATTGTATTGTACTAGGGTGTTTTTTTCCCCTCGAATTCTTTTGAAGTTGATATATCGTGGAACCTCTATTAAGGAGATTGGTGAAATAAACATTGATGAATAAATACCCAATGATGCAAATAGTTTATTTTTAAGGAATTTTGAAATCATAATATAGTATTAGATGTCTTTCTTGTAATATTCATTTCACACTTCAATTTATAAGAGCAATGAAATGAGTTTACTTGTTCACATAACACTCTTCATAGTCATGAAAACCTAAGTGTAAATTATGTGTTATTTGAATTACAATTATTCTAAAACAACTCCAGTAGTGACACTAAAGTATGGCGCATGTGTAAAGAGTATAAGAGTAAATGAGATTTTGGTTTAGGAATAACGTCATACCCAAGTCCTTTTAACTTAATTAGGAATTCTCATAGTGTTGAAAATGAATAGTAATTGCCATTTGTGAGATCAAACTTTTGATCAAACATAAACTCCTAAATATGTGTGTGTGTGTAATTTAAAGATGTGAAAATGTTGAATTTACTCAAACCATCTAGTGAACTATATTGGATATAATAAAAAAATAAAGGTTCTCTTTTAGAGGGAATTTTATAGGAAGAGATGACTTAAACCTTCATCGCCAATAATTCATCATATTTCTTCACCCTTGTATTCATGTTATTTCCCTTGTGTAATGATAGTAAGATTAAATTTCAATTAAACATATTCGATAAACCAAACCCTAGCATAAGAATGGGCATCTAGAGTTTTGTGTGTTTAAAATGTGTAAAATAAAAAAGGGATTTATGGAAAATTATTGTAAGCGACAGAGCCAAAATAAGTGTGTTGTTATAAGCTAAATATTCAGTAAGATTAAGAATATAAAGGTTGTAGAGTCTGAATTTATGCTCGTGTGATAAATGATCTTGAAATTATAATTGTAAGTAAGAGGTGACCATGGTAATCTTTGTGTTGTGAAACTTTCCTATCCTTGGGTTCTTTTATGGATTGGTGATTGTTCATATTTCTTTATTTGGATAAGTCGGCATTGATGTGTGTATTTTTATCATGTTATCTTAATGGGTCCATGCTTGTAAATGTGTCTTATGTGATATTGAGATACACTATTTCAGATGAGTGGTGTCGTATTACGAGGAATGAAAAACAAGAAAAATTATTATCGTAATTTTACTTGTTGTATTTTGGTGTGGAAATTATGGGCATTACAATTGGTATAAAAGCTATGTTTTTAACACTTGAACCTTTGGGATAACTTGGTAAGGGTAATATGCTCATGTTTTGATGTCGATGTTTGTGTGAGGAGGCTTATCGGTGTTTTGTGGGGATCCTATGGGATTTTACTTGGTTCTAGTTTTTGTAATATGTATGTGGCTCTTGATGATCATATCGTAAAGGATTCCCAACCTTGTGCTATAGGTCATCACTTTGCTTGAAACCTATATAATACATCATTGGATGATTTGTGGGTTTTCTTAGAGTTACTTTTGGAAATAGTGCTTTGGGTATTGCTAGAAAAATTGTTGTTGAGATTATCATGAGATTGGTGGATAATTAATGAGCCTAATATCATAAATGGTTTGAAGTTTAGTTTTTATGTGACAACAGCTACGATATATGTCGAGTTTGGTTCTAGGAGGATTGTTTTTACTTGAGAGAGCATAGCTCATGTCGGATCTCATATTTTATCTATACTACTTATTTATTCCGAAATGTGCACTCAATGTTTTTAACCCTCTAGGAAGACATGAATTGCTTCATGGTGTTTTTAATGTGCATTTTTCATGTTTTATATTCATAAACTTGGAATTTTCATAGCCAACATTTTATTTCTTGAATTATTAAAACCTTTAAGACTCTAATTGTTGTTTTTTTATTAATATTTTTGAATAATAATTATCCATTTCTTTGTTACTATTGAGATTTCACTTATTTTATCTCCTTTTTTTGACTTAGAGACATATGTTTTTATTGCCACTTGGTTTTACTTTCATAAATATTGTTACATGGTTTTCGGTTCTGGTTGTGAGCTAGTTCTACTTTGTGTTGGTTTTGTCTACTTTTGTCATATAAGGTTATGTTCAAGGTGGCATGAATATATAAATTGGGCTACAATATATGCCATACATTTTGAGATGATAGGATCTACAATTTGAGGACCGTGGAGTGACCTAATCTCACTTTGATATTGGACACTTTATCCTCCTTTTCTCAACAAACACTTGTGGTATTTTGCCCTCCTTTCGTAGAGATACATTCTTGATTCTTAATCCTTTTTGTTAAGAGAATCCTATGATTTATTCAATCCTTTTTAGTTGAGATACCCCCTTGATGCTCTCATTTATATTCAGCGGATTAAATTTTTGATATGCAATATATATCAATGGATTCTCCTTTATGATTATGTAATCTTGAATAGTGGATTAGTTAGTGATGTGTGTTTCTCCATTTTTATGATGATATTCTTCACCAATGAGATGGATATGGTAATAATTTTAGGATATTTTTATCATGTGTGGGATATTTAAGTCCTTTTTATCTATGGATTACTTGAGGATAATGTATGAATGGGATATGAGGATTCACTATTAGAAATACTAGAAGTTTGAATGAGGTGATGTTAGTATTCTTTAGGATAATATTGATGTTTGAAAAATAATATTTCCACTGGTAAGTGTTGATATAGTTAAAGTCATTTTGGAATTGAGATTAAGGAAATGAATTTATGTCATGGGACACATGTTCATAGGGATATAGGTCATACTCCCTTTGTTTAATTTTAAGTTTACCACACAATAGACCCTTCGTGTAATGTATAGGCATTGCCGGTTATGTTTGAGTAAATTGTTATGATCTTTAGCCTTAGTATGCAAGTTTTTCTTGGCAAGAAAACATGATATATTTAAAATAATTTAATTATGTCATCTTTGATTCTTAATAAATGAGTATGTTTTGACAGTGGTAGGGTTGATAAACACTCATTGAGTGACTACATATTGGGGGTTAGTCCTTAAATATTTGTACCTCTATAAAGTTGTAACAAAACTCATCGAATGCTTAAAGACTAATTTTTGATCCTTAATTATCCGTCATCAAATATCCCATAGTGAATTATGGAAAAATAATTTGGGATGTATAGGTAATGCATGTAGCTCTTAGGAATTACAATATAAGCTTAGTATGTTTATTTCATTAAATAGTAACTTATATAATCCACCCATCTTTGGAATTTTTGGGGAGGCTTATGGAGAATTAGGAGGCATTTGGAGATGATATGTATGATTCATGAGTTACTCATGTTAGTCATGTTATGTATTGTGATGTTTGAGGCTTGATGTTCCTCCTTGTTGACATGTGTTATTGGATCTTATCTTGTTATTGTGTGGTTACAATCATGGTTTTGAGTCATGTAAAACTTGTTGAATACATATTCCATGATGACTTATTGTATGTTAGGCATATGTTTTGTGTATTAGATCTAAGATTGGGGCATGTGTGTTGAGTTCTATATTGTGTGGATCACTATTTTCATTCCCATGGTGGTCTTGGCAGTCTTGTTCTTATGCAGTAATGAAAATGGGTTAAAAAGGTGGTTTATTGGTCACTAGTGTTTTGATTTTAGACTTTGTGTGAGAATGTGATATCAAGTGCTTTTGGTAACCTACTAACAATTTAAAAACCAAAATTCTTAACAAGTGATAACATTGTGAACTTTGAATAATTGAATGGTGCAATCATAAAAGTAATGAAGTTTGAATATAATTATGAGAAAAAACATGCAAACGTGATTCAAAATGATTATCAAATTCATAATTGAACTCACTATGGATTTTAGATTTTGAAGAAAGAAATTTGTTGAGTATTGAAACTTAGAAAAGATAATAAGGAAAATATTATTTTAGGAAAAAACTTAGAGAAATGCTAATCACCACACAACATTGAGAAATTGAGTAAATTTTAATATGTGTTTAACTTTCTTAAGGTCACATTTTAATCGACTAATGTTTGTCGCTAAATAGAATTGTTTTGGTTGACTTTCATATTTTTCTTATCTTTCTTGAAACCTAGTGTTATGTCACATCAATGATGATGCTCATATAAGGGGAGGGAGATGTAGTGTCCCTCCTATGTCCTGAATTACATATAATACAAAGGCATCCTCACATAACATTCACGATGTATTTCACCACATCAACAGACAAAATTTCACCGGGTCTTTGCTTTACTAATGCACTTTGAAAACATTTTCCATGATGGAAGCCTTGGACAAGGTGAGGATGGTTATTAATGCATAAAGTAAGTAGAATTTTAGATTCCAATGTCATATCCTATGACCTGTGTACCCGGTTGTGGGAAATGGGAGCATGGATCAGATTTTGGGTAATACATCTAGCATATAGGATAGAGGAAGTTTTGAGAAGATGCGATTGCAATTGCTTGGGAGGAGTCCTTGGATGGGATTCCTTGGGTAGAGAAACAAATGGGTTAAGGAATCTAGAGTCAAATAAATGCTAGGACACCCCAAGGGGAGTGCCTTAGGATATTCCTTTTCTCCAACGTGTCATGTTGTATTATTCTTTCTAAGGATTTATTGTGTTGTCTTTTTGTATGGTCGATTTATTGTTGCAAGTGTATTGGTAGCGTGCGTCGATCTCTAACTGCACAATTTGAGGATTTCATTGAATTTTTTTTCCAAAATGGAGAATGGAGATTTTTGGTTGTCTATTGCGTTCTTCAAAGTACATGGGTTTTTTTATAAAGATTAAATGATATAATTTCTCATGGGATGCGTTGATTTTTCGCCATGAAACAAAAAGTTTACTAAAAAGGATTTAAAACTTAGAGAAAATACTTTTGGAAGTGTTAAAACCATAGTTCACAGACTTTTGAGCACCCAACCTTCTTTTATCTCCATGGAGACCAGGTTTGGGAAGGTCGAAAGGACCGTGTGATGTTTGGTACTCACCTTGGTGAGTGGGTGTAAAAATTTATGGATTTCCCTTCATCTTGCACTCAAATTTCACATTTTATCTTTTATTGTTTGGGTTGTAATTGATTTGTAACAATATAGGTTAAAACTAGAATGAAACAAAAATTGAAATGGTTACCTGTTTGAAAACATTAAAAAAAATTTCTCAGATCGTATACATGGAGTGCCAAAAGGAATCATTCTAACAACCTAGAAATCTGTATGATTCCTAATGGTTCAAAACACCACGAAGGTGATAAATATAACTGATAAACTCAATTTGACACATTGGAGAAATAAATTTTGATTCTTGTTTTGCATTTTAGTCACTTTTCGCATACGCTTCCATTTTTAAGAAAATGCAATGGTTTTGGCTTATAGTTTCCTATTTGATTTAGTGAAATTGATAACTAATCCTACCTACATCTATACCACCTTGATGAGAATTGAAACAAACTCTCCATTTTGCAAAAAATATTTCATAAGTTAGAGATTCAAATGGGTTTTAGAGCTCACTTTGGTTGTTTTATATCAATATTGTTTGATGTCTTTACGATAATTGGGCTCGAGTCTCTTTTCTTGAGCCTTGTTTTCATTATCAAATTTCGTTGAACCCGATGATTTATTTGTATATAAGGGAATAAGTAATAATCATTGAAATATATGTTTGAACTTAAAAAGTTTTTTTCGGACCCAAATTATAAGAACTTTAGCTATTTTGTGAACTTTTTGCAAACTTGCAACTAGAGATAAAAATTCCTCATGAGGATCCCATTTGAATTTTTAATACTCGTGAACCATTTTCATATTGATTCATTGTTGTGTAGATTATTATTTAATATATTCATTTCTATGAATGTATTTTTAATTTATAATATTTTGTCTCTCCTCCCTCTTCTCTCTCTGTACAAACAATAATGAGATATTAGTTGATCTTGAAAATTTAGATGGGTTGAAATAAAATTAAAATGGATGTGAAACGTAAAGTAGGTATGATATAGTTAATAGATATTAAAAATCTAGTTTTTCGTCTCTTGCCTACTCTCTCTCTCTTGAATAAAAAAACATAAATGAATGTGGAAATGTGGATTTTCGACAAAATGATCTCTTCTTCTTTCTCTCCTTGTCTCTAAATCTCTCTAACAAGTTTTTGATTTTTTGAAAATAATGAATGTGTTGGTTTTGTGCTAGAGTGTATGGGTTTTCTATACGAGGTTATAGGACTTACCTGCGATGGTTACATGTAAGTTTGAACAAGAAGGATGATGAGTGTGGTGTGTTGTCATTAGTTAGATGAAATAGAAATATTTTACGTTGACATAGTTTACAAAGCTTGAATGAAATCGAGTTAAAAAGAATGCATTATTTAAATCTCTGTTGAAAACCATTGTTTTACTTAAATTCCTATGTAATAAACATTGTATATGGAAAAAAAACATTGAATATTCCATTTTTAAAACTAAATTTCTTATTTCGGTAGGAGTGACACTTTGAATGGATATCGGATCAACTATGTAGAAAACATGTTAATTTGACTAACCAAAAAGATAGTTGACAACATAAATTGGAAGAAAATAAGGGGTTGTACCATTTATGTTGTTGGTTTCATCACTATATGGATTTAAATGTGGTGCTTATGGTTTAGATAATTGAAACCATCATTTTTTAGGTAATTATTTTGGTTCGTTTGTAAACTCATAATGTTTGGTAGAAAAATTATCTTATCTTCACCATCGAAATGAAGTGAGTATATAACCTTGGTCATACCCTCCCTCTCAAAAAATCCTCAAGAAATTTTTGTAACACCATAATGTCCTAAGAAATTCTTTAATCCTCCCAATTTGTCTTATTTTCCTACCCTTAAGACAAGTCTTATAAAATTCCATTAAATATTTTGTGAGGTGGAGACTATATTATGTGAAACTTTTCATATTTGGGTGAGCAAGACCTACTTTTCTAGGTGTGGTAGGTCGATCATGTCATGTATAAGTTTAATCCTCATGTGTGTAATTTCCCTTAGTAACCTAGTTATTGGCCAAATCCTTGCAAAGGTATTTGATGGTATTCCTATGATTTATCTCATGATGACATTCAAATGAAATGAGTGAAGTATATGTGTCAAAGTACCTATGTAATAAACACTTTTTTTGGAACTCCTTTTGTCCCTCTTAGATAAATATGTTTCCTTGGTGTGTAGTAGTATATTACCTCATGTTGCTTGAAGGTTATGTGAGTTAAAAATATTGGAACTCTCTTTTATTGCCTTGTACTAGGGTGTATTTTTCCCCCTTGAATAATTTTTAATTTGATAGATCGTGGGACCTCTCTTAATGTTATTGGTTAAAGAAACATTGATGCATGAATACAATAGGATGGAAATATTTTATTTGGAAGGAATTCGAAATGCATAAAGTTGTATAAGATGTCTCACTTGGAATATACATTTAGTACTTGAGTATATAAGACCAATGAGATGAGTTTTGTTATACATGATCATACTCCTCGTACTAATGAATCCCTAAGTGTAAATTACGTGTTATTTGAATTACAATTGTTTTAAATCAATGCCATTAATGAGAACAAATTATGAGATAAGTTTACGAGTTTAAGAGTAAATGATATTTTTGTTTAGGAATAATGTATTACATGAAGTTCTTATAACTTAATTATGCATTCTCATGTTTTTGAAAATCAATATGAATTTATCTTGGTGAGATAAAACTTTTAATCAATAATAAACTATATATATATATATATATATATATATATATATATAATTTCAGGATGTGGAAATGTTGAATTGACTCAAACTAGCTAGTGAACTATATCAACTATAATAGGAAAATAAAGGTACTTGTTTAGAGGGAAGTTAAGAGGAAAAGGTGACATAAAACTTCATCTCCTTAAAATCATATGATTTCTACGCCCTTGTCTTCATCTTAGTTCCCTCACATAATGATAGTAAGATTAAACATCATTCAAAAATTTGTTGAGAAACTGTAGAAACATAAGAATGGGTATCAATATTTTTGTATGTTCTTAAAATGTGTCAAATAAAAATGAAGTCATGGAAAATTATTGTAAGGAGAGAGCCAATCTAAGTGTGTTATTATAAGTCCAATCTTAAGTGAAATTAAAAATATATATGGTGAGAGTGGGAACCTATTCTTGAGCGATAAATGATCTTGGAATTATAATTGTAACTAAAATGTAACCATGTAAATGATGTTTTGTGGAACTTTTCTATCCTCGGGTTCTTTTTATGGTTGGGTAGTTGTTCGCATTTTCTCATTTAGAAAAGTGTGGCATTGATGTACGTCTTTTGTTATATTATTGTCTAGGTGGGCCTCACTTGTATATGTATCTTATGTGATGTTGACTTAATCTATTTGAACTGAGTGATGTTGTGTTAGGAACAATGAAGATAAATTTTTTTTTTTTGTAATTTTACTCTATAATGTCTCCCTTTTTGGGACATTAATATTTATTTTCATTTGCATTTGTACCCCTTGGCATGCCTAGCACTACAAGTGGGAGTCTCTTTAGTTAGTTTAATGTGCACATAGGTTAGTTACTTTTATTTATTTAATTAAAAAATAAATAAAGTGCACATAGTCTTAGTATTAAATATTTTAATGAGATTTTATGTTTTCCCTCCAAAAGGGAAAGGTCAGTATTTATTGGATATTGCACCCCTTAGTTCTATAAAAGGGAGGTCACATTTCCTTAGAGGGTATGTTGATTGATCATTTGATGTTCACTCCATGCTTGGAGTTGGGATGCATGTCCATTAATGTTCTCTCTCTCTTGTGTAGGAGTTATTGTGTTGGTTTGATATTCAATTTAAGAATTTTCATGAATTTTCAAATCTACTTGTTGGTAATTCTCTTTCTAGCTTTAGCACTTTTTATTGAGAGTAAAATCTACATGTGATTGAATATTATAAAGGGTTTTATGGTGTTTTAGATCTGTTGGTTATTTCTGGTTTTATTCTAACTATGAAGAATCAATTACAGTATCTTTTATCATGCTTGAAGGATTATTAAATGCTTGAAATTAGTTGTGCAATTTTTTCTAACCCTGTGACTGGGTTTGGGATTTCGGGGTTATTTTGAAGGGGTTTAAACTCAGATTTTAATATCTTTGGAAAGCTCTTGAATTATATATTAATCTGCACTTTATTTCATGGCAAAAGATGAAGCATTGAGAAAGTTTTGAATTTTCCAAGTTTCAGTTGTTTGTGCTAAGGTTTTATCTACATAGTTTCAGATTTCGTGGGGATATTTGCATGCCTTCTACTTATCCAAAATTCTGATCTATAGCTTGTTGGAAAGCTAAAAATATTAAGAATATTGTGGCATGAGTTTGATAGAAATATCTTTGGATGGTTAAGGAGTTATTAATTTTTTGAATTTTGCGGCGAGTTTAGTGCATTTATAAATTAATTACTGTTGTAATTAATTTCAGATTTGAACTAATTAATTTCCTAACTAGTTCTCCCATCTAATCAACCACCTTGGCTCACTCTAACCCTTTTAGGGTTGTATTGAAGCTAACATTGGATTATTTGAGGTTGAACTAGGAGGGTTTAGTCCTTCTAGAGTTCATTCAAAGTTAAAGTAATTTTGCATATTTAGATAATATTCAAAAATGGGATATTATAGTTGTATTAGAGATTCTTTCCTCTACTCTTATGGGAGTTTATGTTGAAAATCCAAGGAGGAATAAGGAACAATTAATTTTATAAATCTTCAAGTTATATTGGTGCCCTAAATGTGTTGGGCGAACTAATTTTTGGGAAAAAAATAGGTTTTAGTGTTGGCTACTCAAAATATGGTTTTGGATTATTGTTTCTCATTTTTTTTGACCTAAGATCCAAAATTTCAGCTTTTTTGGACTTACTTAGCCAAAGTTATAGATTTTTAAAGTTCTTATATTTTTTCTCCACTATTTCGTGTTTTAAAAATAAGATTTCATTTATTTTCAAAAATTCCTTTTCAAAAAGTTTCTCCATAATATTATCTACCATTCCCCAATGTTTCATGCAATTCCAGGATGTTATGAGCAAGTTATGCCATTTTTCTAAATTTAGCTACGGATAGTTATGAAATTACTATCTATAGTAAGTCTCCCATTTTCAGATTCAGAAAAAAATTATTTTGGCATATTCAGATTTGAAAAAATATTTCAGAATTATTGTGAATTTTTGAGGTAAATCGGAGCGGTTTTACGCTTTTCTAACAGTATTGTTTTGCAGATCATGGAGATTGTCGGTGTGAGAGGTTTGAGAACCAAGCTCTATAAGCTTGGGAAATGGCTTAAAAATAATTCATTTGAGAAGAGTGTATTGTTCCACACTCTTGAAGAGATAGTGAGTTTTTATGTTTGATAGAGAAATATGATTATAGCTCCTTTGGTAACACACTTGGCTAGAACTAATTTGTTGAGACATGAGGAGGTGGATGTGAGACTTGTAATCATTTCATGCATTAGTGAGGTCACATGGATAATAACCCCAATTTATTCATATGATGAGACTACTATGGAGGAGGTATATGATCTCATGGTTGGAAGCTTTCAAAAGATTTGGGACATCACAAACCCTCACTTTGATAAGATGGTTAAGATATTGACTAATATGGCTTAGGTAAGGTCTTGCATTCCAATGTTAGATATTTATTGTAATGACCTCATTTTGCACATGTTTGAGGTTTTCTTTGATGTTATACATGAGGAACATTCACATGAAGTAATGGATTATATGCAAACAATAGTGTATCTAATGTTTAATGAGTATAAAGAACCTCCACAACGTTTTTGTCCATACTTTTGAAAGGATTGGAACAAAAGGAGTCATGTCTTGCTCACTCCTTAACAAGAAGAGTTGTGAATCAATGTGCAAGCAAAGTAAAGACATGCATCCAAAGTATCATAAATTTTGTTTCTAATGATGAATTTTTGCATCTAATGATTGCATGGGTTTGAATGGGTGTAAGGAGAAATCAGATTTGGTTGATGGGCATGAAGAAGATATTAGTGTCAAGCATATGGATGATCTAGAAAAATTATGAAAAAGGAACATGTGATGGAAAATCTAGATTTGAGGGAAGTTTTTCAACCCCGCCATGATCCATTTGAAGGGAAAATATAAGACATGGTCAATAATATCACCATACAAGGGTATACTCATTCATATAATACATCATTTGTGTCTACTTCTATGTGGAAAAAAAGAAGAAATCTTGAAGCATTCACTGTATGGTAATAATATTTTGATGTTTGAAAAATTATTAGTGCCTACTAATTGTATCAAGTTGAACATGAGTGCAAAAAGAGTAGGTTTTCAAGAGGACTATGAAGATGGGATTGTGAAAAGGTATGCTTATGAAGGAAGGACATCATGGAATGTTTATGGTAATTTGCAGTTCGTTGTAATTTTCCAAACAACAGGCCCTTATGGGAAATTGAATGAGGTTTTTCACCCAAGCATGAGTCTCATGGATGTCCCAAGTCATTACCCACCAAGTATGAAAGCTTTTGGGGAGGACAAAGGGGTTTTAGAAAAGGAAAGTAATGAGGAACTAAGCGCTGTTCCAAAATCATAAATTCTAAGTTTTGTAGATGTTGGCAGCCCAAGGTATGATCTTTCTTGTTTTATTTGTCCTCATATGTGTAACTTCATGTCTCCATTTATCCTATTTATGTTCTAGTGGGTAGCTGGGTATAGTTGTGTAGGTTTTGACTTCACACTTCTACGAGTCTCCATTTCCTTCTTTACCTTTCCTACTTATTTCAAACTATTAGAAACCTTGAACTTCTGAATTTGGATCATCAAGTCATCAAAATTCCTTTCTAATTACCCTTTGGTGAAGACCTTATAGTCAATTAATCATGTATTTATGAGAACATTGCATCAACTTTCCACACTTTGTGCATCTTTCACTAAATTGCATTTAACATATATCAATAAGATAACTTCCCACACAACTGTGCATCTTTCACTCAATTGCATTTAACATATATCAATAAGATAACTTCCCACACAACCTTGTATTTCTCTTCTACAATCATGCAATGGTTTCATGTGCTTTCTTCGTAGTTACCAATATTTTCCTTCCACATGTATGTGTTCTTGTTCATGGAACTTGATTAGATCAACACAATGAATATCTTATGTTTCCTTCTTGTATTGATGTATTGTGGATTTGATTGTACTTTTATCTTCATTTGCAATGTAGGAACCAAAGGAACAAGAGGGAAGAAAAAGTTGGGAAGTGAGTTCTATATTTTCAAACGCCAAATTTTACATTTGCAATGACCTTCCAAAAAAATATATCTTGAAATTATATTTTTTAAAATATATTTAAAAGTAGAGTAAAATCCCACATTGCATCTCATTCAATATCTAGTTCAACATTTAATTAACACTTTATTAAAATTCATATCATTTAGTGACTAATTAAATTAGGAATTTTATTAGAAAAATAGTAACATCAATTTATTAAAAAAATAAAGTGTTAATCAATTATATTTTAAGTTAAATTAAATTATTGAAATTAATTTAATTATTTAACATTAAATAAATAATAACATGAATTAACTTAATATTACTAACTAATTAATTTGTAATAATTAAATTAAAGTCATTAATTAAGCATTAGAATCCATTTTCACATCGAATGGATGTATGAAGCACGATGAGGAAAGAACGTTGATATAAATGTGTCAACGCAACATTAAAACTATTGAGAAATGAGTTGTGGGAGTGAATTGACATTGCAAAATAACATGGGATGATTGATTGACATGAATATGTTATCAAAATTTTGAAATTTTAGTAGTATAAGTTTGGGGAAAACAATACGTCATCAATGATTTGCTATCACTTTTATTTATATCTTTCAATTCTTGCATAGTTTGTCTCTTACACTTTCCTTGTATTCTCAAGATAACACAATTGTGACTTATTTTAGAGTGTCAATAGTCATGTCCATTATATATATATATTCCAAATCTCTTCTTTTTGATGCCCCTATGGGTTTGAATCTCTTTATTTTGTTATCAATGACCCCATCTTCTCCCCAATTTACAAGTAAAATATGAAATGTTATGGATTTGTGCATAAGTAAAAGAGGTTTTATCATTGAATTACAACACCCTATGATTTGTCATATGTGTGCGCATAAGCTACGGTGTAATTGGGAAACATGGTACCATCTCTCAAGTTGTGGGACCAACTACTTGATATGAACCTTCACATAAGGTTGGTTCCACTTCCTAATCTAATGCAACAACTACCAATAATGAATGAAAACTACTAACTAGTCCTAATTTATTATTTCCAATGGACCATAAAGAGGAGAGCGCATGAAAGTAGAAAAATACTACACTAACAATGGTGATAGCACCAAGATAAGGGTGTGAAATATTCTATTGAGGGAGAAGGATGAAGGGAAATGTAATTGAAAGAGGCCAGAAAAGATTTGACATAGTCCCAAGATGTGCATTTACCACCAAATCTCCAAGAAACACAACAACACAAACCTAAAAGTGGAAGAAGACATGGAAATAATAGATAAACAATAATGCAGAGGCATGAAATTACAAGAAAAATGAGAAAGGGTGAAAGAAAAACCAACATATAAAGATTTATTTCTTGAAATAATGCATAGTCCACTATATTTGTAAAACAGAGGCATAAATCCACTTACAAATTCTATAATTTTTTTAACTCAATGAAGTTGAAAGAACAATTTTGACAGTCTCCCTAAGCTCCCAAAGTATATCCTCGTCCCAAATGAGAAGGATTACATTATATAGAAGAAGTGGGAGAGAGAGAGAGATTGAATCCCATAATTTCCATTTCACCCACAAACAAATTACATTGACTAGCTACAAAACATGATGAAGCACCTCTAAAACCCATGCTTTATTCTATTATAGCTTACTACGAACAAATTGGCTACCTATGTTTCATTTATTGGAATTTCAACCACTTAGAAGTGATTTTTTTGAATCTAGGCTAGTTTTCTACATTTTCACCCGCTTTACTCCACCAAATCTATGAATTTTTATTGTTGAGTATAGACTATGAAATAATTATTCCAACCAGATAAATTTGTCCAATTTGGTGAAAAGAAGAAGAAGTTATGGTATTTTGAGCGTCGTCACTCCTTATCTCATCTTTGTTTTTCAGATCATGCAATTAATTTTTAGCTTGAAATAATCATTCTCAATTTTTCCTCAATTTCATAAAATTTATGTTTAAGTGTTTTTGGGAGTCATTTTACAATTTACTAGGGGAAAAAGTATTTACAATTATCCAATAAAAGGATATTTATTGTTCCGAGGTGGAAAATGGGAACCATCCAGTTGGAGCAAGCTCACCACGATTCAGCATGCTAGATGTATGTGTTGTATTAGTTACCCACCATTAGGGCTCTCGTTGTGCATTTCTGAGTTGTTGCGACTTGCCAAGTTAGATCCCGAAGACCCCATCTCCTCAAAGACTCTTCTTTGTGTTTTCTAGCTCATCCCCTCCCCTTCCACTTGGCAAGATTCCTTCCTCCATGTCGAGACCGGCTCAGCTATTTCCTTACATAAGCTTCACCTCATTGGGAAACAATGTTCTACAGGAACATTGTTTACCGCACTAGTATTGTACCCACATCAGAATGTACATCCCGGCACACCTGTTCTGTGAGGTCCCCATCAAACTCGAGTTCTCTCTTATCCCAAATTCACGCCCCTAGAAAATTTGGTCAGAATGAGCCCCACACATAAAGAAAACATGGAAGGAAATGAATCAGACCCATGAGCTCACATTCTAGAACTAGGAAAAGTGAAACAGAGGCCCGAGAGAGATAAATTCGACCCTGCAAAAGAAGAAATATAAGAAACAGCTCTTTTGAGAGTTTCCACATCTTAAATCTATTTAAAGGGTTGAGGGAGGACTCAATAATGGAGTGGTGGGGGAAAAGAATGATTAAAAAAACATATGCAAAGAAAATGACTGTGTCGAAGCCGTTTATATCTAAATCCATTCTCAAAGTCACATGCATGAAGAACTATAAAATAGTAGGGTTTGAAAAGAATGGAAGATGCAACAAAAGTTCTAAAAGAAAGAAGAAGAAAGAATGATGAAGATTTGAAGTCCTCGGGCTCAAAACGGTTTAGGAAAAGGGCAAAGAATTGACTAATTATAAAGGATACTATGGAGAGAGCAACATGTCTAAACAGTGCTTCTCCGAAGATGGATCCAAATAGATAGGCTCAAACAAGCACCGCATCTCCATGTGTCCCAAGGTGGAACAGAGGTAGGGTCGATTGTCAAACAAAGTCAAGGGGCAGGTAAAAAAGGGCTAAAAATTGGCTAAGTATAGAAGTGCAAGCGGAGAGTGCCAAGTGTTAACCTGGCGCATTTCCAAGAGTTGGTTCAAAGGTAGAGACCCAAATGAGCGCGAGCTCACAACGTAGCCCAAAGTATAAAAGTTGGAGGGACCATTTATAAGTTCACAAAGAAGTGGAGGCCGACAAGTTTCAACTCGACGCTCCTCCAAAGGAAACTTTGGGTCGGGTTTGCAAACAAGCGTGGTGCCTCCATGTGTCCTCAAAGGGGGCAAAGTTAGTTGAAAAGTCAATTGCATAAGCAAGTGGCGAAGCTACCAAGTGTCTTAAGGTCATTGTTTCAAGGGTAAAATGGAGATAAGGTTCTAGAGTGAGCACAAGACTAATGTGTTTCCTGGGGAAGGTGGGGTGTCGAGGAAAAGTTATTTTTTTTACCTTTTACCCCAAAAAGAGTAAAAGTTATAAAAGGACCCGCGACTCCACCCAAGGGAAAAGTCAACACTTAGACCCGAGTCTAAGCCAAAGCACAAAGTGTTGGGGAGAAAAGTGAAAATTTCCGTTTGTCCAAAAGGCATAGAGGTATTAATGGAAGTGCATTTCCTAGCCAACCAAAAGGTTCTACGTGTCTAGGCGGAGTTTTGGGGTGTGGAGGTTTTTGAGTTTTTGCGTTTTTGCGCAAAAGATAAAATTGTGAAATGCGGGCCCGTGGACCTGAATTTTTAATACAATCTAGCTGCCACATGTTCCAATCAATAGGGGGGGCCATTTTTCAATTTTGTTTCCCACCCATTTATATAGAATTGATGCAAAACTTCAAAGGGGCATATGTTTTGACTCGGGCTCGAAATATTGAAAATCGACACCGTTGGAAGCGTCTTGATGTCCTCTATGCCATGGAAGGATAAAAATCATTTTTATTGGCTCGTAGGTAAAAATGAAGAAAAGTATTCCATGCCATTAACGCAAAATCTAATGTCTTCAACTACCATATCTGATTCGATTTGTTTCGGTCATTTCCTCTTCTTTTAAGGCACCTTGAACCAAGGATCAATGCAAAAAGATAGATTTTGGGGAAGATTTCAGCAAAAGGAATTGATTTTCAATGGTTGATCTTTCTAAATGGGATTCAATGCGTATCTCGAGTGGTTGGAGCCGTTCGATTCTTTCCTTCTTCTCTCTCTTTTCATTCTATATATGTTGTAACACTTCTCGTTTGAAAGGAGAGACATTCTGGGCATAGAGAAACTCTATCAATTTTTTTCTCAATGCAATGTTTGAGCAGCTAAAGTTCTCCCATGCACCGGAAAATGTATTTTACCTCTATTGCAGAAATGTAATGGTCTCATGCACCTTCTAGATCTATAAAAACATGTTTTTGTGGTGTTCTTCAACCCTTTGCATCATTTTGTTGTTTCTCTCGTGCCTCTCCCTTTCATTATTTATTTTATATGCATGTATTTCACATTTGTAGGTGTAGGATGTTGTGTTTCATGGAGTTTAATGGATTATTTTAAGATTTGGGCCATGTCACTTCTTTTGACCTCCCTCATCTCTATTTTTTTGTTTCTTTCTCCCTCAACAAAATATCTCTCTTCCTTTGCCGATGTATCACTTTGCTTTAGTGTAGGCTCTGTTTTCCCTCTTCCTCTTTCCTTGGTCCCTTGGAATGGCTAGATTAGGTTAGATTTAGTTTTCCCGCACCGGAGTAGCTCATGGCGGGTAGTTTAGGAACAAGAACCAGCTTTCTCGGAGAGATTTCCCACTTTTGCAAGGTCCCACACCTTGGAGAAAGTTCAATAATATGCAAT
Source organism: Taxus wallichiana var. yunnanensis (assembly GCA_018340775.1). Lineage (NCBI taxonomy): Eukaryota > Viridiplantae > Streptophyta > Pinopsida > Cupressales > Taxaceae > Taxus > Taxus wallichiana. The sequence continues at coordinate 865,911,450 of CM031239.1, read as the reverse complement.
CACACCAAATGAGTCTACCTTAGAAAAGAAGATCCATACCACATTTGGGGTGCTATGATTTTGTAGTAACAGCTTTTGGCATGCCCAGTGGGACCGGTCTTAAGCACCTTACCACTTCACTTCAAAAGGTTCGATGTGTTCTTTGTGGGATTCAACCTTTTGAGGCACATGCAAACACATCCGCAACTCCATCTAGTCAAAAACCCATTCTCTGAGTTACGACCTTTTCCATCTAGTTCCACTCATTTTTCGTCCATTTTCTTCTTCCATCTCTTTCATTTTCTCCCATTCCATGAGGTTGTGCAATCATGACTTCATTTCCTTCTTGGGACTCACACTTACAATAGCAAAGAAATCCACCTCCAATATGTTTTACAACTCCTTGAAATCAACATTTTGAGGAAAGGAAAAATCAATGTCTACCCCGAAGAGAAGCAATGCCAAAATCAGTTTGGCTATAGAGCTTTCCAAGAGCAGGGGTATGTAAACAATGAAGACAATCAAATACAAGATGTTTATCTACTGGAGAAGATCTAAAAATTTGAGTTTGGAATGGTTCAGTCAAGGGGAATAGCACAAATGAAGGTATTTCATATTGATTTTAGGGCACCTTGTCCATGGGAAGGCCCTTTTCAAAAGTATTACACCCTCAGGAGAAGCTAGACTTCATGGTTGAAATGCTGCCCCAACTTGCACAATGGACCGAGGAGATCAAGGCTTATGAGTTGAAGTCAAGAAAACCTTGTTAATGGGTAATTCCACCATCTCATAACTTTTCTTTTTCTCCTTCTCAGGAAACATCATTTCAACCCAAGCCCCAATTTCAAAAATTCCCATTCTTTTGCCCCAAGTGTTGATTCCATTTCTCCATTCCCTAGTCTTCCACCCCATTTCAGTTCCTCTTCCCCTTTCCCTTCCAAAAAGTCATCCCCTCCAAACAAACTAGAAGTTACACCTCCCTCCCCACAACAAATAATCACAAATATTGTTGAACCCCAACCTGTCACTCCTCTTGCTCTCCAAAGTCCATGTTGGGAAGAGACCCAAGAAACCAATCAAGGAGAACAGCAAGAAGAGGAGCCCAAAAGAAAAGAAGTGATAGACAATCTGAAGATTTGGGATGCCAAATTTGGGTTTACAAAGATACCCTTGATGGTAAAACCAATGGAGGAGGTTAGAGTTGAAGAACCAAAGGTGGTCAAGGATGAGTTTTGCAGTAGAAGAAGAACAAAGACAAAGGGAAGAAAATCAGCAAGATTTTTACTTAGAATATAGTGCCCATGTTGGCACTCTACTTGAAGAAAATGCTGATCCAATAGAATTTTCACAATCAGCCATGGAAGAGAAAGAAAAATCAGCTCAAAGCCCCATTGATGAGGAGAAAATGGAAGAAATCAAATCACAAATTTTGTAGTAGCAGAAGAAGAAGGCATCATTGGAAACTTTTTGCTTTCATTTAAAGGGCCTGATTTGGTTAATGAATCCATCATGGGGGAGGAAGAACCAGAAACTCCAAGTTCAGTTAGAGAGGAGCACATGAAGGTGGAAAAAACAAATTCAGAGGCATGGAACCATGAGCTAGTTGCACATAAGATAGCAGATCTCTCCCCCATTCAATCTCTCCCAAATTTTGACTGTGTGGAGGAGTTTGAACTCACTAGCTTCATGTTTGAAGATGAAGCTTCATATGGTGAAAAGAATGCATATTTTGAGACCACCATGAAAGAGGGAGAAACTTGGTTATAACAACACAACATCGAGTTCGATTTTTTATCAAACTTGGAAGGATGTTTTGATAGGGAGCATCTAATAGAAGTTACAATATTTTCTTCCCCATCATTCACCATTCAAGAGCCTACTCCCATAAAAGAAAAATTGCAACCACAACCACCATTTTCCGCCATGATCCTTGAATCAAGGTTGGGAGATTTTGATCTTCCAAAGGCCACATCCATCATGAGAGGGAACTACCAAGAAGAAATTGTTGTCACAAACAGTCCTCTAGAATAAAAAAGTATAAAGATTTATTTGACAAACTTCATGCTAGAAGAAGGGGTTTTCCAAGAGTAGATTGATCTTCAAAAATCAGTAGAAGAACTCCAAAGCCAACAATGTATAGCAATAGAGTATGATGATGCAAAATCAGCTCCAATGGATGTTGCAATTAGAGATGAAGAGCTACAAATTGTAGAGGAGTTTTATGCTGCTATGGAGGAAGAAAAAGAGTAGAAGAGTTCCACCACTTCTTCCACACCATTCATCCAAGAAGGTCTATAAGAGGACTCCATTTTTGGAGTTGAAAATCAAAGCTATGGGCATATCAAATGGACCAAACCTTTACTAATTAGGTATTTGGAATCATTAAAGCCAAAGGAGAATCCAAAACCAGTCATGTCCAGATTCGGGGCATGAGGGTGAGCTACAAAGCACCAAGGATCAATCACATACCTCTTCAATCCCAATGAAGAGTAACTAAAAGAGGTATTGGTTTTGTCTTTAGTTGATACATTGGTGATTTAGGTGGACAGGATTAGAGTAAAATTTTCACTCATTCTAGCAACTATATTTAGTGTGAAATCATTTGCATGGCTGCCATTTTTTAGGAAGGGAGGATATTTCTCCCTGCCAATTGCAGGCTTTGTTTGAGTTCCCATTACTCTTGGTTAAATTAGTGTAGGTAGGTTTGTTTTTAGCATAAGAAGTGCTTATGCACACTCTACATGTCTCATTTGAGGCATGTATGATTTGATCTTTATATATAAGTTTTGTTTGCATTGCTTCGAGGGGAATGAGGTTAGGCTCTTAAACTATTTAAGGTAAGAAGGCTCATTTTTACCTATGATAGTTGTAAATTGCAATAGGAAACAAATGCGGAGAAACTAAAAGCCATTTCAAACTAGTCCATTTGAGGAAAATATGAAAACCACGGGTCTAATAAATTTTATACTCTCAGATATCATTGTCTCAAGGTTTTCTAATGAAAATTAAGAGTGAAAATGCATGGGCAGGCTTAGAGATAGGAAAAACATAGAAAAGGCTTGCAATCGGTCTCACATTGGCTCAGAGATCAAGACTTCAAAGTTCATATTAGTTTCATGTTTATCAAGCGACTCCATGCCGAATGGATGCTTCCAGTGGCACTGGTCTCTTCATCTAGTAGGCAGATGTCCCCATGAGTCACCAAATTACTATCACAAACTCACGCCCTCGTAAAATTTGGTTAGAACGAGCCCCACGCATAAATAAAACATGAAGGGAAATGACTCAGACCCATGAGATCGCATTCCAAAACCAGGAAAAGTGAAACAGAGGCTGAGAGAGTCAAATTCGACCTTGCACAAGAAGAAATAGAAGAAACGTCTCTTTTGAGAGTTTCCACATATTAAATATATTTAAAGGGTTGAGGGAGGACTCAATAATAGAGTGGCAGGGAAAATAATTATTAAATGACCATATGCAAAGAAAACGACTGCTGTCACAAGCCATTTCTACATCTAAATCCATTCTCCAAGTCACATGCAGCATAACTATAAAATAACAGGGTCGAAAAGAAGGGAAGATGCTAGAGAAGAGATAGAAGAAAGAAGAAGGAAGAATGACGAAGATTCGAAGTCATCGGTATTGAAACGGTTCAGGGAAAGGGGAAAAAATTGACTAAGTATAGAGGAGACGGTGGAGAGAGCCACGTGTCTAAATGACACTTCTCCAAAGATGGATATAAATAGAGAGGCTCAAACTGGCGCCGCATCTCCATGTTTTCCAGGGCGGAACGAAGGCGGTGTCAAATGGTCAAACATATTCAATGGGTGGGCGAAAAGGGCAAAAAATTGGCTAAGTATAAAAGTGCAAATGGAGAGTGCTAAGTGTCAACCTGGCACATTTCCAAGAGTTGGTCCAAAGGTGGACACCCAAATGAGTGCGAGCTCGCCACGTAGACCAAAGTCTATAAGTTGGAGGGACTGTTTAAAAGTCCACAAAGCATCGAGGCTGAAAAGTGTCAACTCAACGCTCCTCCAAAGGAAACTTTGGGTCGCTTTGCAAACAAGCGCGGTGCCTCACGTGTCCTAAAAGGGGAAATTTTTAGTTGAAAATTCAAATGCATAAGTGAGTTGGTGGAAGCTACCAAGTGTCTTAAGGGTGTGGTTTCAAGGGTCGATGGAGGAAAAGTTCCCAGTGAGTGCCAGACAAACGCATGTCATAGGGGAAGGCGGGGCTTCGGGAAAAAGCTAGTTTATGCCTTTTACCACTGAAAAGAGTAAAAGTTATAAAAGGACCGGCGACTCGTGTAAGGGAAAAGGTCAACACTTAGACTGAGTCAAACCCAAAGTGTGGTATCATGGAGAAAAGTGAAAATTTGCCTTTTTCCAAAAGGCATAAAGGTAAAAATGGAAGCACATTTCCCAACCAACTAAAAGGTGTCGCGTGTCCAAGTAGAGTTTTGGGGCTACAAGGGTTTTGAGTTTTTGCATTTTTGCGCAAAAGAGAAAAAGGGAAAATTGCAGGACCGTGGACCCAAATTTTTGATCCAATCTGGCTGCCACATGTCCCAATCAATAGGGGGGCCCATTTTTCAAAAAAATTTCCTACCCGTTTGTACAAAATCGATGAAAAACTTCAAAGGGGAATATCTTTCGACTCAGGGATCAAAATATTGAAAATATGACACCATTGGAAGCATCTCGACGTCCTCTATGCCTTAATTTTTTGCAAGACTTGGTAGGTAAAAAATTGATGAAAATTCTTCTAGGTCATTAATGCGAATCCAATGTCTTCAACTACCGATCTGATTCGATTTTTTTCATCCATTTCCTCTTCTTTTTCAAGGCACCGAACCAAGGATCAATGCGAAAAGATGAATTTGGGGGCAGATTTAAGTAGAAGGCATTGATTTTTGATGGTTAAGCTTTTGAAATGGGATTTAATGGGTATCTCAAAGTGGTTGGAGCTAGATTTGATTATTTTCCTCTTCTCTCTTTTCCTTCTATATATGTTGTAACACTTCTGTTTGAAAGGAGAGACATTCGGGAATAGAGAAACTCACAAATTTGTTTCTCGATGCCATTTTGAGGAGCAAACCTTCTCCCACGCCCGAAAAATGTATTTTTTCCTCTATTCCAAAAAAAGTAATGGTTCAGGCACCTTCTAAACCAATAAAAACATGTTTTTGTGGTGTTATTCAATGTTTTGCATCGTTTTGTTCTTTCTCCATGCCACTCCCTTTCGGTCTTGGGTTTCGTGCATGCATTTCACATTTACAGTGTAGGATGTTGTGTTTCATGGAGTTTAATGGATAATTTATAGATCCGGGGTAGTGTCACTTCATTTTGGCTTCCCTCATCTCTATTTTTCTTTTTCTTTCTCCCTCAACAGAATATCTCGCTTCCATTGCTAGTGTATCACTACTTTAGTGTAGGCTTTGTTTTGGCTCTTCCTCATTCCTTGGTCCCTTGGAATGGTTAGATTAGGTTAGATTTAGTTTTCCTACACTATAGTAGCTCATGGTAGGTAGTCTAGAACAAGAACCAACTTTCTCTCGGAGAGCTTTCCCACTTTTGCAAGGTCCGACACCTTGGGGAAAGTTCAATGTTATGTAATCACACCAAATTAATCTTCCTTAGAAAAGCAGATCCATAACTCATTTGTGGGTGCTGTGATTTCGTGCTAACATTCTCTTCAATGACCCTTTGCCCACACTTCATCATGTTCCATCAACTCACCCATCATCCTCATTGACCCATTCTTTACCGACTTGTTGAGTGTGCAATTCATGCCCGACCTAGATTGAGTTGGATTTCCTTTATTTTGTGGTGATATCGATGCTCTATGGAACTCATGACCCGAGTTCTCCCAAGGCCACTCGACGCTAAAAACCCAAAGCGGCCACACTTTATTTTCTCGAGAACTTACCAACTCACCCTACCTTGTCTTGACTGGACTTTCCATGCAACTTGGCAAGATTCCCCTTCTGTCGACCACTAAATCATTCTCAACTTTCTACCATGTCACCAGTATAGAGTCCAAGCTCCTTCCCTAACCCAACTAAACAACTCAACTGCGCTAGAAATAGCTCACCCAATAACAAGGCGAGTTGTTTTGAGACCTTAGACAATTGTTTTCACATTTTAAGTTTTGTTTGAATTCCTCCATTTTTTTGGATTTCCTTGGTGTTCCATGGACCATAAATATGGATTAAAGTGTCCCATAACCCTTTATATAAATTTTTTCCATTTTTAAATTAATTTGGTCTCCAGGACCAACCTTCTCAATCTAAACAACTCTTGAACCTCTCCAAACCCGGAAGAGTAAAAATGCTCCAAATGATCCCGAACCTTCCTAAAATACTTCAAATGATCTCAAAACCTTAAAATTTCCTATAAAATTTAGAATCATCCTTGAATATTTTTAAACTTCTCAAGTGCAAGTTTCTCTGTAGTCCATTTCACCTATGGGTGAAAATGGATAACAATTTGGTGATTCACAGGGACATTTACCTACTACTTTAGGCCTATAAGTAGCATGAATGAATCCATTTGGCATGGAGTTAACAAGGTAAACATGAACTGATCTTATCCATCAAAATTTTCTTTTGGAATCTTCTTGAGGCAATCGTTTAACTTAGATTGGCATGCTTATTCCTAAGTTATCCAACTTTTATAAGAAAATCTTGAAATTTTCATGAGCGGAAAATTGTTTTAATCTAAGATTTTCTTTTCTTCTTCATCTATGTAAAATATGATCTGTTGGAACTAAATATATATTTCTTAACCTACCCCAAATATGATTGCTTTCCATGTACGAAACACAAATTACTCGATGATTTATTGATAAATATTGAATACTTTGCAAGGCCTGAAATTCATGTTGACTTAGGAAGAAATTTGGGTCCATTGCGAAAACTGATTTTCTTCATTATTTTCACCGGTTGGAACACTATTAAAGGTTGAATAAAATATATAACTATCCAAGATTCCCACAGAGACTCATAAGACTCTTAACCGAACAAGGTGTAATGAGTGAGAAGGAAGGATTTGAGGTTGATATTCTTCCAAAACCAAAGAGAACCTTAAATGACATGTGGGGAGATATTTACTAGAATCGAAAACATGTAAGATGTTTGTGAGACCTACCATCTACAAACCAACAAGCTATCCTCGAAATAATTTTTGAATTTTGCAAGAGCCATAAGAAGCTCAAGCCATGACTAAACTAAAGAGATGAGAGGTTGAAAAAATTGAAATCTTCCCCTAATCTGATTTAGTTGCTCTAAATTTGAAAATTCTTAAGGACCGCCATTGTTTCATGCAGCTTTGAGCTTCGTCTAGCCATAGACTTCTAGAAAACATAATAAAATTTTCAAGGAGACCAACCAAAAGCAATAGAACCCATGAAAACACTTAGGAAAGCAAAAATCTTCAACTAATAATAGCAATATGCTATAAAAGAGGAATTAGAAATCCCGAACTAATATGTATAAATATAAGAATTTACATTAGTAATAAAGTGCTTGAGATAGATTCCATAAAATTGAATTTTCACTCTTCACTATCTAGATTTTCCAACAAAAAGCATTGTTATTATTGCACTAAATGATCATGTGTGGAAAACTCTAGATAGCTTCAAATTTTGAATGTTTTCCCGCTTATTTCCTATCATAATCCCACTATAGTACCAACTCTCCCTCTTGGAAACTCCTAGCTTTAGCTTTCTTGTCAAAGGATATCTTGATTTTCACTTCTTGATCCTTCTCCATGGTTTGCACATCTTGGTTTCTCATCTCTTCCAACTTCATGAATTATGCATACCTAACATCCATGGGCTCAATTTTTTATAAATCTCGTGGTTTGAGAAGCTCCAGGTGGTGGTAACTCATGGGAGATTGGTAGCCTAGCCACTTTATGATATACTAACTTGTAGAGAGAACTTTTAGATGACCAATTTTTCGTGATTATATCAACACATAGAACTGATTTGATTTTGGTGTGCCATGTCCTTAAGTCTTCATCTATATTCCTTTTGATAATCATCATCAATTTCTTTTTATGGACTCAACTTTTCCATTACCATGCGGGTAATAATTATATGAGGTGCTCAAGTATATCCCATTCCTAGCAACCCATTATGAGACCTTATTTCCAAGGAATACTATATAATTATATGATATGATAGTGGTTGGGACACCAAATCTATTAAAAATTCCTTCATAGAATTCCAATATACTAGACTCATTTTCTTCCTTCAAGATATTACTACTTCAGTCCACTTAGTGAAATAGTCCCTTCTTGTGAGAATCTTATTGTGGCCTTGACTCAAGTTCAGATTGATGACCCTAATGAAATCTAGTCCCCATTACTTGAGTGATTGTTCAACTTAAATTAGGCAAAGTGGTAGTGCTGCTAACTTTTCTTTCCCTATGAAAATGCACATTTCTTGCACTTTTTGATACATGCATAGCAATCACTAAACATTTTGGACCAATAATAACAACCCTTCATTATATTAAGGTTTGTTACTCATGGATAAAAATGACCTCCAACTTATTCATCATGGAACTCATGTAGCAATTTCTCAAATTGATATGTTGGAACACGCCTCAAGAGAAAATCATTCATGTCTTTCTTGAATTAGATACCATCAACAAGAACATATGGAATGGATTGGAGTGTAAAATACCTTCTCTTTGCTTTATTTAAACCTTGAGGGCATATGCATGTTTGAATAAAATGTATTATATTTTGAGTCCAACAAAGAGTGGGAATACCATCTGCTGGTTGTTCTTGATTAGCTTACATCATTAAAACAACTTATTCTTGATCACTTATCATAGCATGTTGATTAGAAGTCAACTGTTTGTTGACACAAAATCACAACACCCCCGAATGGCCTGGGTTTGAATGGGTCATCGGGTGTAATATGCATAACATGGGACCATCTCTCATGTTGTGGGACTTGTGAACTTGAGATATTCCTTCAGAGAAGGATGGATTCCTCTACCTAATCTTAATGCTAAACTACTCCTAAAGAAAAAAATATGCCTAACTACAACTATTCTAACAATGCCAAGGAGACAAGGAGAGAGAGAGAGAGAGAGTGTGTGTGTAAAAGGGGAAATATTACACTAAGGGGGTGATAGCACCAAGAAAAGGGGTAAGATACTCTATTGAGGGAGGATGAAACATGGAAAATGGGGCTGAGGGAGGTCAGACAAATGTGACACATACCCGCATCCTAATCCACCATCAAAACTCAATGAAACACAACATATTACACCCGTAAATGTGAAATAAATGCACAAAAAAAATCTGAAATGGAGAGGAGAAAAGAAATAACAAAACATGAGAAAGGGTTGAAAATTTATAAAAAATATGAGTTTATTGCTCTATAAGGTGCATATACCATTACATTGATGCTCGTGAGGTATGAGTATGCTTGTTAGGCCAATAGAAGGATTACACTCGATGGAGTTGAGGGAAAAATTTCAAGAGTTTCCCAGCTCCCGAATGTCTCCCTTAAAAATGAAGGGTGTAAGTTGTTTTTGTAGGATATTTTCACCCACCCTCATTAAAGAGGTATGGTAACCCATACAAAATCACTTCTCGAGGGTACTTTTGTCAAATTAAGACATGGGTGCCAAAGTACATTAAATCCAATTGTTGAGTTGTCTTTCACCCACCTACCCTCGTATGTCTTGGGACTCATGAGCTGCTCAACAATATGACTTGTCCAACTCCGGTGACCCATCCAACCTCTAGGTATCCAACCACCAGTGTCTAACCATGAGCCTTCCAACCTCTAGGACACCAACCTATCATACCATCCAACCCGTAGCCATCAAACCCACTATCGTCCAACCCCTGGTCATCCAACCTATAGCCATCCAACTTGCCAACCAACCATGAGACGACCAACCTTTGTATCGACCAAAATTCCTATACTTGACCAACCAGGTTAACCCCTCGAACCATATGACCATATGACCACCAAACTGGAGCTATCTAACCCCCGACCGTCCAACCTACCGTCCAACCTCAAGGCATCCAATCTGTTGTATCGTCCGAACCCTAAGCTTTTTCGTGGAAATCCATCTTGCCACGAGTAAGGACCAAATCAGCCGAGCCAAAACACAGCCTTTCTTTCCTCTTCCAATGGGGTCGAACTTTGATGATCATCTGCATGTCTAAGAATTATGAGTGGGTAAGTCCGTTTATGATGATTTATCCAAATTAAACCGGGGGGTAAATTTGGGATAACAATATTCACATAATCCATTTTCAACATGTCAGCTTAGTTACCTTTATCTCTATGGTATACTCCATGAAACAAGAAATCCAACCTACCCTTTTCTTATTCAAGTCGTTGTTTAGAATAAAATCCTTAACTCTAGAATGAGACACTAACAATGAATTTTGCTGTTTGAAACGAAGTTTGTAAATTTCTTCAGATCCTTATAATAATAAGGAAATGCTTCTAAATGAAGGAGTATATTGCCTCATTCTCTTTTAGGGTATTCCGTAAGAAAGCTATTGGTTTTTTTAATCCTTCCTTGTTCAGCTACACCAAGATTGCATATATTGTGTCTAAACCACCAAAGGCATATCGATGGAGTCCTTTGAAAAATATGGATTAATGAGAGTTGGAGCTTGGGATATTGCATTTTGATATCCTAAAACTCTCTTTTACCTTTGTTTTCCATTTAAATGTCATGCTATTTTTCAACATCATTTGTAATGGCTTAAGAAGAGTGGAAAAATCAGGCATGAACCTTTGGACAAAATTGATTCTCCCAAGAAGCTCTAAAGAGCATTTTTATGACCTAGTACAGGGTAGAGTGAGGATATCTTAAAATCTTTCCGTATAAATTTCCAACCCATATTTAAACAAAATGTGGCCTAAGATCTTTTCTTCATGTGTCAATAATATACATTTCTTAGTATTCAAGGTTACTCCAAATTACTTGCATCTCTTGAAAACCTCCATGAGGTGAGAAAGGTGATATGTTGAATTCTTGGAGAATACAATAATGTCATCTAAGTATTTAAGAACCATATTATTTATCGACCCCTTGAATTCCATGTCCATATGCCTCTAGAATCGTGCTCCATTATTTGATAACCTGAATGACATCTTCCTATAAGATTACATACCCTTTTTATGGTGAAGGTTGTCTTAAACTTATCTTCCTCTTTCGCCGTGATTTGATTGTAGCCTAATTAGCCATTTAGTAATGAAATTATTGCTGATCCATTTACTACTTGCAATATTTTCTCCATGGAAGGAAGCAGTAATGATCCTTGAGTGATGCTATGTTTAAGTCTCAAAAGTCCACACACAATATGATTTCTCTGTTATGTTCTTGATTGGTACAAAATTAGCAAACCATAAGGATTACTTGATTAGAAATATGATGCTTGCCTCTATGAGCTTGTTCAGTTATTTCTTCATGAGAGGCTCAATATGAGGGATCACCGACCTTTTCTCCTTCCCCGACGGGCTTAGATTCGGATCCAATTCAATAGTATGTTGTGCCAACCTTGGATCAAAACACTTCAAATCTTCATAACACCAACAAAAGATATCCAAAAATTCTTGAATAAGTTGAATGAAATTAGATTTTTCTTTATGAGTAATTACATTTAAAATTTAGAGCATCTTTCCTTCACTCGGTGAAATGGAATCAAATCTTCACCCTTGACTTGAATGTTAGATTTTTCCTCTCTGGAATTGGTCATTACGATTGAAGATTGCCTCTAGAGTTACCAAGCCTTTTGGGAGTTTTTTACTTTTCAGGTTGAACTATTTTGTCAATAAAACCCTATGATTTTTCATGTGTGTGTGCATGAGCTACCGGTGTAATTGGGAAACATGGGACCATCTCTCAAGTTGTTGGACTTACTACTTGAGATGGGTCTCAAGAGAAGGTTGGTTTCTCTTCCTAATCTAATGCAACAACTACCGATAATAAATCAGCACTTCTAAGTACTCATAATATATTATTTATAAGGGACCGAGGAGAGGGAGAAAGCATGAAAGTAAAGAAATCATATACTAATGGTGGTGATAGCATCAAAAGAAGGGTGTTACATATTATGCTAAGGGAGAAGGATGAAGAGAAATGAAGTTGAAATAGGCTAGGAAAGATTTGACAAAGTCCAAACATGTGCATTTACCATGAAATTTCCAAGAAACACAACATCATAGACCTACAAGTGGAAGAAGACATGCACATAACAGAACAACAATAATGGAGAGGCATGAAATTACAAGAAAAATTATAAATGGTTAAATAAGATACTACAATACACAAATTTATTATTTCAAATGATGCACAATCCATTATATTTGTAAAATAGAGGCATAGATACACTTGCAAAGTCTATATGAAGGTTTGCAATCAATGAAGTTGAGACAACAATTTGACAGTCTCATGCAAGCTCCCGAATATCTCCCCTTCTCAAATGAAAATGATTACATTATATATAAGAAGTGAGAGGGAGAGAGAGATTGATTCCCTTATTTTCCCTTTCACCCACTAAAAAATACATTCATTAGCTGCAACATATGATGAAGTGCCTGTAAAACGAATGTCTTGTTTTACCGTAGCTTGATGCATAGTAAAATGGTTGCATATGCTTCATTGAATGTAATTTCAATAACCTAGAAGTGATTGTTTAAATATGGGCTTCTTTTCTACATATTTCACCCACTTAACTACACAAAATATGTGATTTCTTGATTATTGAGTGTAGGGTATTGCATAACAATTCCAACAAGTATAATTTTCTCCAATTTGGTGAAAAAATGAAGAAGTTATGGTAGTTTGAGTGCAGGTCACTCCTTATCTCGTCTCTTCCTTATGGGACTGTGCAATTAATTAGTAGCTAGAAATAATCATTTTCACTTTTTCACTCAAATTCATAAAATTGATGTTATAAGTGTTTATGGGAAGTCATTTTAAAATTTCATTGGGGCACATAGTATTTAGAATCATTGAATAAGAGGGTGTTTACAGTGCTAAGGTGGAAAAAGGGAATTGACCAGATCGATGCCAGCTCATCAACTGGTTGTGTGTGTTTCATTGTTAACTCACCATGCAGTATTTCCTTATACCTCCCCGTGCTCATGTGACTTGCCACATCATCTTCCTTGGACCTCATATCCTCACCAACTATGCACGTGCTTTCTAGTTCGTCACCTCTCCTTATATCTTAGCAGAGTTTCCTTCCTCCATGTTGGCGAGTGGATTGCTCTTTGTGTTGCGAAGCTTCACCTCGATAGAAATTTTTTTTCCCCACACTCTCATTACACCCACAATGTTCTATTAGAACCTCGGCTTACCCTGTTCCTTAAAGGCCTTATCAACCCCCATTTCTTTGCACCGAACCTTCACCCACACTTCTTTATGTTTCATCAACTTGCCCATGGTCTGCAAAGTGACCCATTCTTTCTTAACTCACTAGTGCCCAACTATGGCCCAACCTACATTGATTTGGATTGTCTTTATTTCACGTAAATTTCATGGCCCTATGGAACTCGTGACCCAATTTTCTCTAGAGCCACTCGACGCTAAAAACCTAAAGCAACCTTGCTTTATTTTCTCAGGAATTCACCAACTCACCCCGTCTTTTCTTAACTTGCCTTGCCGAACAACTTGACAAGTTGCCCCATTTTTTGAATTCCTTTCGTGTCAATCAAGGTTGATCGACCAATTATTCATTCCCAACTTGCATCCATGTCACCAATGAATGACCAATCTCCTTTCCTAGCTTTGAATTACAAGCTCGCAAATCCATAAACAACTCGCCCAATAGCTTAGTGAGTCGTTTTGAGCCCTTAGACAATTTTTGCACAATTTCAATGTTCTCTTAATTTCTCCGAGTTTTAGGATTTCCTCGGTGTTTGGGACCATAAAGATGAAGTAAAGTTTCCCAGAACCCTTTATCAAAATTGTTATATTTTTAAATGAGTGTGGGTCCTGGGCCGACCTTCTCACTCTATATAACTCTTGAACCTCTTGAAACCTAGAAAAGGAGAAAATACTCCCCAAAATCATAGAAAATGGTCCCATAACCTTGAAATTATCTAGAAACTTCATATTCATCCCTGAATGCTTTGTCAACTGCACAAGTAAAAGTTTCCCTGGTTGTCCATTTCACCTTGGGGGTGAAAATGGATAACAAGAGGGTTAAGTGGTCCAATCCCTGCACATAATAAAAACCCACTTAATGAGAAAGATTCATTATAGTCCATAACCCATTGAGTAAAATATTAATAGATACTAAATCGAACAACAAAACAAAGTTCAAAATAACAACTAATAATAACCATAAAAAGAGCAATACAAAAATAAATAAAAAAGAGCCAACAACTAAGGCACCCATAATAATTTTGAATCATTATTATTTTCAATATATTCTAGGAGGGTATTCCATTATTTAGCCAAAATGTTGAATGAGGAACCAATATTTTAAATATTTGACTCAAGGTAAATCCACATTTCATTTTCTTAGAGGCCTCCTCATTATTGAATTTTCTATGTACATTAGTAAGTTGGGCCTTCAGATGAAGGTGATGAATAGTGGAATTTATGTGACGCATGTTCTAATTAGTCACCTATTTAGGTAGATATTTTAATAGGTCCACATATTATTCCATGAACTTATATCCATCTTGTAACATTTACATGTTGTCATCGTCATGATTAAAATCATGTTATCAACCTTCTCTCTAATTGTATGTCGGTATTTAAGTATGAATTGAATCATTCTTTTTTTATGTTAGTTTCATTCCCTAGAGGTTATAAGATCTCCTATTTGTTGACCTACTCCATCTGAGAATTTTTCCTTTCCATCTTCCCTCTATCCTCCATAATAGGGTCCTTAACCCCTTTTTTCTCTTACATCTTGTTAAGACAAAACACAACTTCAATAGAATCCTTGGGCTCGTCGTGCAACTCCTTCGAATAAGGATTTTCAATCCATTCCTCCTCGTCCCGAGAATCTATTTCTTTCTCGCTCTCAAACACACCCAACGCTTCCAAAAATGGGCCAAGATATATGATTCACCTTGGAGTTAGTGGAAAAGTATGATTTTCTTTACTTTCAAGATGATAATTACTAGAGACTTAATTATTTCCAACTATGGCTATGTTAGGATTAAAAATGTGAAATAGTTAAAGGGGTATGTATAGTTATGTAGAATCAAGTAGGTAATTTTATTAGAGGTAAAACATAGGGGAAAATCTTCTCAATTTGAGGATTCAAAACTACAACTTGAAGAGATAGGAAATTTAATTCTTTATTTGGACCTCATGTTGTTTTTATCATCGACTTGCTAGATATAATCAAAATTTTAATTGACGTTGTACTAATATGAGGTTGTGGACAAATGAAAAGTTATAATTGGGTTCCAAATGTTAATATGTAACAAATTTTGTAGTTTAGCACTATTTATTTTTCACAATGATAGTAGATCTATCTTGACCTAACTTCCACTTTATTTGTCTTTTGTAAATTATTTTTACTATTCTCCAAATACCCTACCATTTTTACTAGTCAATCCACTCAATCGAATCTATTATTAACTAGAATTGAACGTGCACATCATAGCTAGTAGAGGATATTAATTATGTTCTACGAGTATTTATCATATATTGATATTAGAATCAATTACTTCTCTTTTGTACTCTAGGTTCCTTGTAGAATAAACCACTTAGTACAATGTCAATACTTCACTAGTGTCTCCTTCTTCCATAGTCACTTAGTTTCTCTCCTTTTAAGGGTGGTATACTCTTTCCTTATTATCTACTCACTTAATTCATTTTTTCCTTTGTCTACTTCAAAAATATTATAGGTTTTATTCCTCCTTACTCATGTGCACTTTCTATGCAACACGTACTTGTAGTAGTCTTTGGTATTCATTTAATGGATCTTATTTATCTTGATCTTCTATGTTTAGTCAAATATCATTAATGTTCATATAACTTCTTTATTTCTTCTTGTTTATTGTTTTCAATCCTCTTCAAGGCCACATTTCCATAATCATTTCCCTTCTCCTCCCATTATATAGGTCGGTGTCCCCTTGTTCCTACCTAACCACTTCATGCCAAAGTTAGCTTGGCCCATCTAATTTTCTACTTGTAACATATTTAGTAGCACAAGAAATTATCCTATGAAATTTTCCCTTACCCTGATTAAAATAAAAAGCACAATAATTTTGAACTAAAAATTACCTAGATGTAGTTTTCGATTATTGTTTTCATCTACGAGAATTGTTTATCTTGAGGAAATTTTTGAGCTTCTCCTTCGTCCACTTGATTTCTTCATCTAAATTAAATTGGCAGCAATAGTGTTTCAAAATTGTGAAGAGGATAATTTACTTATAGAATCTCATACAAAATGTATCTCATAATTATCCCTATCAATATTATCATCGCTTATTTTTTGATATGGATTCATACATTTTATAGATTATCTTTTCTCTTAAAATTCTGAGATAGTTAAATTTAGTCTTCTTTTATTCTCTAAGAGTGTTACATTTTTCATTCTCTTTTTCTATTAAAATATCATAAACTTATTACATTACACAAGCATTATGCTTAATCCAAAATGCTACTCATAGTCATCACTGGTCCTAAATGATAGTCCGAAATGGTTGATGTAGTGAATTTCCCAAATGTTTTATTTCTATTGGTGTCTACCATGAGGAGTTTGAATAATTTAACCTCAATGAATATAACCATGATATGATGATGTATTTTTGTATTAATATTTTGTATTGTCTATCGACAGATCATACTTCATTCCCCCTAATTCATACATTCCTTTCTATGTTTTTGGCTAGCTAAAGGCCCACGATGTATTAGAGTTTCTATATTTCCCATACTTTACAAAGGCATAAAGCTTATTATTGTTCCTTATGAGATAATTTTGTCACAAGGTCATCTATTTCGAAGAGCATATAAAAATACTAGTTAACCTTGTTACCATATATAACTTGAGCAACATTAATTATAGTATGGTTGATGGTGTGGGTAACCTAGTGTCTCTAGATCTTGCCATTATGTTCCACACTAACTAGAATGTAGTGTAAGTGGAGAATTTGGTATAAAGATAGTGACAAGTGGGAGGTGTCAGCGTTGATGATATATGTCTGGTGATATTAAAATTAGTATGGCTTGCAAGATCTAAAATATAAAAGTGATTCGTAAAACTCAATCTCAATAGGATGCTACTACTTTTATCAAAGTCCATAGGGAATACAAGGTTAATGCTAACAACGTGATGAAAAATGGTAAACATATTATTTTATATTTTCCTCCTCATTGCGTACTCGCCCTCAAAATAGTTCTTATTGTATACTTCGCCTTAAATAATGCAAAATTGAAGATATTACTGAAGTGCCTATGTATAGGTTCTCACATAATAGTGACTCGGCTATAATAGTGACTCGAGGTGAATCCTTCCAAACAAATAGTTTGTAGATATGCAAATCAGTCGGATGTGCCTATTTGTATAAAGATGAATACCTTTTGTGTTTTCCACTATATAGATACGTGTGTTCACGTCTCTAGCCTATCATATTAGCCTCACTTACCTATTAAATATGTAGCGGGGCTACAGCTGAAACCAGATTATTCTATCATGCTCAATAGAAATTATACCCTCATATTCACTACAAACCACATTATATAGGTGAGGTGCCAAAGCACGTGCGTTATAGACCACTAAACAAAAAACACATTTTCGAAAAGAATTGAGAGTGCTTCACGAAGGAAAAGACAAAAGAAAGGATTCCGTCGAGAGCGTGCAATCCATAATAAGTCAGTGTTGTTCACGGAGCCAAATCTATGACAAGTCTACACTAAACACGACATGAAGTGTGGAGAACAACTCAGACATTGAAAAATCAATGGTATTCGAAACTATATTGAGCGAATAAAAGGGATATAAAATTGTAACAACTAGTTAAGAGCTTCTTTGTAGGATTAGGGAAATGCTTAATTGATATAAAACATACCTTCAGCCGAATTTTAGTTCGATGCTAACACCTTTAGGAATTCTATTTATGGAATATGATTGAGAATAATTGTAATGAAGTTCTCGGAAACATACATAGAAAACCGTTATATATAGTTTATGTTGTATTTCTTGTTTATGGAATGAATACTATGTCTAATTTTAAATTTTTGTTTTATGTAAATAAACGTTACTTTTGGTCTATGTTAAATGTAGGTTTCTATAAATATAATTGGATTAATAAGGTTTTATTAATGAACTTAGGACTTATTTAAATAAATAAAAATCTAAAACGGCATTGGATTTATAACATCTTCTCACTTTTGGGGAGCACTTAAAGAGAAACCTTATGTGAAATGTTCAAAGTTGAAGTAGTGTGAGTGCATGTTATCGAGGACTAGAAATTTAGTATTATTTATAATGTGTATAGTTTCTTAGTTATGCATTCTCTCGTTTTGTAGCTCTTCAACGTGTTCATATTTTCGATAGCTTGTGTATTAAAACTTCCGAAAAACATTTTATACTATGTGCTCATTGTATAGTGCAATAAACATTGTTAATCAACTTTGCCAATCCGCTTTGTACATCAAAATCCTAAACAACTATTTTCTACCTTCACGCCTTGTTTACTACATAAAAGAACCATTGTTCTCAACTTCAAGACTCCTACGCTCAAAACTCATGTGTCCATCTTATTGTGGCCTATGCATTATGTGTAGCAAAAGAACCATTTCACTCCACTTTAGAGACCACAATTTATAAGCACACACATTCACTTTACCGCCTACTAGGATTTGAAACTAAGAGGTGCATTTATTTATTTTTCATAAAGTGAGGAGAGAACATGGAGACTACCTTGACAAGAATTTACTTTCATCAAAATCTTGGTTGCGTTATTATTATATAAAAATAACATCATTATATCATTTATAACGATAAAAGTAAAAACTACACAAGTGATTTATAAAAAATCGAATCGCATCCCTATTGTATATCCCCCAACAATTTACCCAATTAATATTAGTATGATTTACTAGAAATAATAGTAATAACATACTAATGTTAGGGTCGTAAAGGTGAAAATAAATGATTAAACAATTTAATATATCTCCAATATACTTAATAGTTTAACCATGTGAAGATTGAATTTTCGTAACTTTTATAAAGTGATGCCAACAAAAATATTATAAATTATTTAAGTGGATATTCCATAACTAAAAAAAAACCATGCATTATAAAATTTGTACTTTACTTATATTAATAACCATCATTCTAAGTTGACAAGGATTATATTTCTAACTTTATTTAGCTAACAGAGTAACTTAGATGATAAAATAAACTAGATTAATATATTAACTCTAAAACACCCAAATGGAGGATTAAATTAATGCCCTTAGATCAAAATGGTCTAGGCCATTAGAAATCGCAACCCTAAAGTTTCCTATTTTCTCTTTGAGAAAATACAAATGATAAATTGTTCTCGCCATTCACTTGATTGTAAGGTTGAGCAAGAGAATGGTGCATACACGAAGACCGGTTACAAAATTTTTGAAAAATTTCGAAATAATAGTAATGTGCACATTTTTTTGCCTAGTAATGCGTACATATTATTCTGATAAGGCTTAAAATTTAGCAATCCTAAAATGTGTATGCATTATTTATTAATACAAATTGAGCATTGATTGCATTCAATATATAATGTGTACATATTATAGCATGTATGCATTACTTTTACTAACTTCACTAGGTAACCTTTTAGGGTTGGAAATGGGATGAATTTCAAATCCAAAGGTGTGGGCCTATCATTTTTCTATGTAAAATTTTTTCAATGTTGAATTTCAACTTTGAGTATGGAAAAAAATTCAAATTTCATCCAAAAAGTTATCAAATCATGACTATAAAGAAGAGAAAAATTTCCTCTTTACGAGGATAGAAATTTTTTTTTTTTTACAACTATAAGAATATTAATTTTAAATATTTGTAAATGTCTTCCTATGTCATTATGTTTACAAATCATAAATGATTAATTATTTTTAGATAACTTGTGATGCCCACATCCAAAATTATTTTAAAATATACTCTCACATACTTGACCTAATTCTAAACACATTTACTAAACCAATCTTATTTTCAATTAATTTTGCGGTAGTTATGGGGATGGAATGGGCAACTATATATTTTAAATTTGTTTTATGACCTATTTACTTGTAAAATTAATTAAGAAACTATTATTTATAATTAAATTTAGAAAATTATCCATAACATACTAGATAATATTATCTAACATTTAATTGAAGGATTTAATAAATAATAAATGATGCTAAAAATGTGAGGGGTTAATGATCACCTATCAACTATGTTTCATCTAAAAATAAGAATACTTACTTATATTCTAAAAAATTCTACCACATATACTATAGAATTCTCAAAAACATTCACCGATTTGAAACTAGACCCAAAATACAACAATTCATGTATTTATACCTTGTTCAAATTTTGAGTGTAAGTACCTCAAATAATCAATGAAAATAATAGTTTCTAAAATTTTTAAGAAAACGTGTACACTAAAGACCCCCTTTCTCAGTAACCAATATTCATGCATTTAACAAAAAGGAGGTAGTTTGTAGATCCATGCTTTGAAATGGGGATTGTATTGGGTGAACTCTTTTTGGAGTATTCTTATTTTTTCTCTCAATGAAGATATTATTATCATTTTGATCTATTGTTTGCATCTTGTTAAATCTACAATTTTTTTAATAATAGATTAGGTTATGGATTAACCAATGGATTTCTCCATCGAAAATTTGTTATAGTTTTCTACTTCTAGATATTTTATTTGTTGAAAACCTATGTAGGTATACACATATAACATATACATTCTCTCTCTATATGTGTGTGTATAATCATAACACTTATAAAAGGATGCAACTAAGTTTTTCTAATTTTTGGTTTTTCCATACAATTGTATGTTGTTATTATATAATAGGAAGAACAATTTTGGTTGGGTTTGAACCTCCACTCCATTTATATTTTAAAATCCAAGAGGATGAGGTAGCATGCCTAAACAATCTAAATGGATGGGGCGGAAAGACCCCTACGTCCCCATGAAGGTAGTGGGGATGAGTAAAACATTATGTATCCTCCTCCAATACACCATAGTCGGTCGATTCGTACATGATCTAGCCATTGAACAAGAAAATAATTTCGCACATTATTAGATCTACTACATGTGTATTTGACTTTCGTTTCTACATTTTATTGTTCAAATAAAAAGACATATATACATGTATACATGCATATCTCTCTCTCTCTCCTCCATCTTCGTGTGTGTGTGGGTGCGTGTGCATGTGTGTGTCTGGGCAGATGTTGTGTTAGTGTGGGTGTGTGCATGGAAATCGAGTTCGAAATAATCCAATGATCCACTTTTTGTCCATATTGTAATGTAGTCATGTAATAGCTTAGATACATTATAATGTGGTTATGTAATGAAACAAGTCCATTATAATCGTAGACTCAAAATCATGCACTTTAGACACTATTTCGACCCAATCTCATACTCCTATTCATATGATTTTTGAGTGAAGAAAATACTAATTAACCCATGTCTTTTGGAAATTTTACCTTGCTTTCTATCGTAACTATTGACCTTCAGACAAAGACATACTTTCTAAGTATGTTTTTGTCGTTTTGTGTCACTTTAGCATTGATTGAGGCACCTGTGCTTGTCTTGAGGTACCCACAAGCACCCTTGTCCCAGTCGGGCTACCCCCGATCCATTTCCATCTTTCCCACCACATTATGGGAACTTTTTATCCATTTGAACATTTCATATTCATTATCGTCAACCTTTTTGAGGTTAATTATGAAATTAGAACAAGAGAACCATATAAATAGAAATGTATGACACCATAATAAGGGATCAAACACTTGTCAATACTAACATCACCTAACATTCAATCCATAAAAGGATCCATTTGCATCCATCTAGCTTCATCACAAAGTGCAAGGTTGGTTCATCTCGCATCACACCGCATAGGAGGGAAGTTTATTCTATTCCATCCACCACTTTATTACATTTCTACACATAGTTATTGATCGATACTTTCAAAAAGGGTGACTGGCACAAGATAACCTAGGGCATGATTACACACAAGAACATAGAGCTACATCGGGTCTAAGATGTAGTGCAACACTTAGTTAGTATGTCCACCTTTGTGGTAGCGAAGGACAGTATGACCCCTACAAATGAATTTTTTTTTAGGGTTTGATGTTTATTTTGGGGTTTTGCAGGTCTATCTTTCATAAGTGATCATTGATGAAATATTGCATGTAGAGCGTTGAATTACATGTGACAAAAAGTGTGGGATTCACATCATCTTCCAACCCTATAAGTTTTGTTTCGGACCTCCCGCATAAGCCAGTGTGCTTAGAACTCGACTAGGATGCCCACAAGTGCCTTGATCCTCTCATAAGTGCTCGAGTCCAGCCAAAAAAATCAAATGTATCCTTTTTGAGACATGTGAATGTTTTTTTTGCTTCAAGAATATTTAGTTCATTTTACGACATAATCCGGAAAAGCCACCAGGATCACCTAAGTCTTTTCCTTACTCTTCTTGCACATTAGGGTTTCTATTTTAATTAGCCTCGTTGCTTGGGTAACTTTCTATATTTATTTACTATTTTTTACTACTATTCCTAGTTATATTAAATACCATTATTCTACATTTTAGTTAATCATTCTCGTGAAACCAACCTTCAAATCCACCGTCTGCATGCTAGGGTTTATTCTCCTTTTACCATGACTCAATATAATGAATATTTTATCAAGCTCATCTTAAGGCCATTAATGATCATATTGCTGAACATCCACAACATCTAGATTTATTTTTACATGTATCTCGTGAGGAAGCTACTAATATGATGGAGCTCACTACTTTTGTAGCGATACCAATTTATGTCAAGTACTCAATCACTTACTTCTAGTCTTCCACCTATTTCTACCATTCTTGTTTTTGTCACTACTCCTACCAATAACTTTATACCACCTTTATTTTCTCATATATAATAATTTTCATCTGTTGGTACTCAAGACTTAACTTCTCTTTATCAGGACCTTCAAACTAAAATTCATGAATTGCAACAAGGCACTTCTCACATGTCGTCATCTTTAGATTGCACCATTTTATTGAATATTCCATTCACACCCGCTATCTCCACTTATCCACTTCCTTCTATTTTTTTCGCCCCAAACTTCCCATTTACAATGAACATAGTGACCCACAGAACATATTAGAGTATTTCATATTGATTATATTTTTTTCTTGATGATCATGTTTGTTTGGCTGAAATATTTCCTATCGACTCCAATATTATGCGATGCATTGGTTCCATGACCAACCAACCTGTTCACTTGGTTACTTCATTTACGCATTAGGATAATGATTTTCTTACTCATTTTTTTATTAATATTGGCTCTAATATCTCTTATGTTTAATTGACACAACTAAAATAGGGATGTAATGAACACATAACCAATTATGTTTTGACATACAAAAATAGTGTAGCTAAGATATCTTATGTGCAAGCGTAATCTGAACTTTACGATTTGTTTATTTAGAGTCTCTTACCACTACTCCAAGAAAGTTTTCTCTTTGATACCTCTCCATCATTCAACCAATTGTCACATTCTTAAGCTTCACGAAACTAAAATCTTATCCCGAGGTAAACTCAAGTATCAAGAGAATTATTCTGCATCCACTCATTTCTAAAATAAGGCACCATTTAAACCATCTACAACTAAGCCTACGACGCTAAAGTTATCACACGATGTAGTCACTACTCCTAAAGAGGTTCAATCTGCCCTACCTAGACAAGCATTTACTAACTTTCCTATGGAATCACATCTCATATGACACTAACTTCTCGAGAGTAATATCATCATGCTCCCTCCACCACTCGAATTAGATGTATCATGACCAAAATGTAGGAATTACATAAAACAATTGATTTCATTATCATATATGTGTGGGAAAATCTAAAAATCAATGTTTCAATCTCCTCACAATCATTCAAGATCTTATTGACTATAACAAGATTGAATTTCTACAACCCACAAACTCTAAACTAGTCAATGACAAGGATGAACTCAAATTATTTAATAATAAATCCAAACAACATGATCATAAAAAATCTTATTGTTCTACTAATCATACATTTCACATAATGCTTCTTTCTGCATTAGGGGTCTTGATTTGTTAGTGGCACATACCAATGCTTTTCCACCGATCATCTCTTTCTCTAACTATGATTATCAAATGATTTTCACATCCAATCATTTACATATCAAGGGATCTGTTGATTTAGTCCCCATTAATAATACTAAGGTTGACACATCATGGATATTTAGTGCATGTCCCATTCCACTTCTTAAAGCTATCGCCTGCCCTCTATCAAAAATTCAAAACCCTATGAACAAGCCCTTTAGTGTCATCAAACTACATGTTACGGTTGGTCTACTTACTATGCTTATGCCTTTCTCATTGGAAACATAGTTGTGGTGTGACATGCTTCTCAATCTCAATTGAGTTCATTGATCCTAATCTATTATCTCTACGAATCATTTACGCTTAAATTTATCTCAGTAAAAATCAGGTTATTTCTATTGATGGTGTCCCTCCATATACTCCATGGCTATCATCTCAATGTACATATGTTAACACACCACCTACATCATCTAAAACGTCATACTCCATGTTACTCAAAGCACAATATAATCCTAGTTTACCTACTAATGCATTTTCTACATGAAATCACCACTCCGCTAGTCCTACATATATGTATAGGTCCATTCCAAGATAATTACTACATCTCATAGTAGATCACCACCTCGGTTTATTCCACGTGGGTTTCCATCACCTTCATGCTCAACATCATGTAGATCTCCATAAGTAAGACATTTTCTCCACCACATCCTTCATCATATATTCATCCATCGCATGCACATAGACTTCATTCACCAAATACAGTTGTCTGTCTCATATACCACCACTCTTAGAGTAGGGTCATATGCTTTTGGCACCACATGCATCGGATGGGGGACATTCATCCTTCATTATCATTGGATATTTCATTCATTCATTTACACTTGGGGGCATAACATCTAAACACATTCACCCACCAACCCAAATCATCATCCATCAAAATATAGCATACTTCCATCATACACATCTCGCATCCTAATCACATTGTGCACTCATCACACTTATACCATGTGCATCGTAGTAACCCGATGACACAAAGATTTTGCTCCAGCTTTACACTTGAATATTGAGGGCATACTCCACATAAACCCCATACATTGCACATTAGTTACTACACACTATGTCTATTCACACATCAAGTATCTTACATTAGACATTAGATAGTTAGTCTACATCATTACATATCTAGACATAATATATCATACTAGTCTCATCATACATGTGTCATAATTGCATCTAGCATTACATACTACTCATCACACCTACTACTATCAATCTCCATAAATATATTACATTGTATTTCATACATCGTACACTACACATCCTACACATCACATGATCTTCTCTTACAATCACACTTGCTACATATTATTCTAAACACTGCACTCACTACCCCGTGACACACTTTAGTTCCTTAGTCCATACTCATCTACCAATGTTTTAAAATAAAATGGACCTTATCATACTTAGACGTTTACCATTCAACCTTCCATCATGTGACATTAATAGGTTAGTGACACATGCTTTAGGATAAATTGTCACCTTGTAGTGGTATACGCTTTAGGCTACATCACCACTGCCTCTATTCATCTTGTAGTGATATACGATTTAGGCTAAATCATCAATCTGATGCTCATATTGTCGTGATATAGTCTTTGCCTATAGGATCATGCACACACATCATATCTAGGTCCTATATCATCATCCCTACCTATATAAATCCACCATAGTGCATTAGATAAAACACACACTTCAACCATTTCCTGATGACGCACTATTTTTAACGAGTTCATGCTATATTGATGAGGGGGAAACCAAAAGACCCTCACTCCATAAATTTCCATTCACTTAGGGGAAACACAGGATCGTATCATTCCATCTTACATACGATTCCACCCATCCAAAACATTCTACATATCTTTGTTTCTTTTATTCTTGTTTATAGTTACTTGGATATTTTCACTCTATTACATGCTTATTAGATCTCATGTATGTCATTTATCTATACCATACACACATGTGCATTCACTCTTTTTCTTAGTGGTGATCGCAGATACAGGTATTTTGTAGCCGATTTGTCCCTCATGTATGGTATTGTTTCATTTTGTACTTAACACTTTATATTACATGGTTATACATGATTTTGACATACTAATTATCTTTATAATAAGCTAACACGTGCTTCATATGAAACATTTGTTTGCAATATTACTTTCTTCCATGGTTATTTGTTGTTTCTACTTGTATGTCTACTATTTTCTATTATATATGGGCCTTTCCCTTAATTTTATGTGCACACTTGTTTTTATATATGCATCATGATGGCCTTGCATGTCTTGGGAAATTGTGAGTGATGTCGCGTGTTTTCAACCTGATTTGTGTGGCTTAATTTGTCTTCTTTCCTTTTTACACTAGTATATTGCTTGGTAGCTTATACACTTTGTTTTTGCGTAGATTACACATTGAATTATGAATGGATGCTTGTTTATACTAACACTTATATTTGGCTAGCCTCTTATTTATGGAGGTTTATACGAAGTGCTTTCCCTTCACTGTACGAAGAGTTATAAATTTCATGTAGTTGGTCATTTTTTGGGCCTCATTCTCATATCATCGATATCGTGTGTGCCCCCAAAGATAGAGGCATAATTTGCGCTTACATATTATACAACGCTTCTACACCAGCTTCAACTCAAATCATTTTCTGCCTTGGAATTATGGGTTCTATAACGAGTGGGTTCATACCATTCTACAAACCCCATACACAATGGAATTTACAGAAATTGTTGTCCTTAGCATTCTTGGGAGCGATTATGTGCCGGAGGATACAATGGACTTCCCGTATGTAGTACTCCGGATAGTGGCATTGGATTTCCCAAAAGAACCAGTAGTAAAGAGACATCTTCATACATTTTCAAGTAAGTAGTTGAAAGTTGAAGGATACGAAAAAATCCTCCCTATAGTTCTTTTTCCTTTCGTGTTGGATCGCCCAAAAAAACAAGGACATTATATCCTCTTTCTACACCCTTTTTCTCATCATGGATCAAGTGCACATCTTCCACTTTTAATTTTTATATATTACATTTACATACTCTTACAAACATACACATGCATCTTTTACATGTGTTTTACATATATACATGCATATTTGAATTCTTGATCATCTTCTCCTTACAGTCCGAACGTATGAGAAGGAAGTAGTCAACAACAATAAAATGACGTTAACAAAAAATTTGTGGCATCACACACCATACTAACCATGTAGTTACTTCACACATATTAGTAACTACACATGCGTTTATGTCCTAGGTTCACCCAAATCACTTTTTTCATGCTTTTGCATATTTATTTTACACACCATCATTTTTTGTATTGCGACACTTTTTCTAGTCCTTCGGTGCATTTCATACATCACTCTACATGGACATCAAGTACGCATTCGTATCTACTTTATGTTACCAAGTGTCCCACTCGCCAACATAAAGTGGGGAAAATGTAGACACAAAATCAAGCACTTTAGACATTATTTTTCCCAGTCTCATACTACTATTCATATGGTTTTTGACAAAAGAAAATACTAATTAACCCTCATAGTTTTTCAATTTTTCTTTGGTTTCTATTGTTACTACTGACCTTCAAAAAAATACTTTCCAAGTATGTTTATGTCATTTTCCATCATTTTATCCTGGATTGTGGTTCCCAGGCTTGTACTATGGTGTCCATGGGCACAAAGGTGCCAATCGGGAACCCTAATCCTTTCCTATTTTCCCACCACTTTTTGAGCACTTTCTCTTCATTTGAACATTTCTTATTTCTTGTGATTAGCCTTTACAGGTTAATTAAGAAATTAGAACAAGAGAACAATATTAATACAAAGTTATGAGACCATAATGAGGGACCAAGCACTAGTCACTACTATTAATACAAAGGTGGTTGGCCAAGTCCGAACTCCTACTAGTTATACAGGTGATATCAATAGCACCATCGGTGTTAAACAAGGCTGCCCACTTTCTCCTACTCTATTTGGTCTTTACATTGATGAACTAGAGCACATCATTGCAAATTCTGGTCTTAGAGATGATGGTTGTCTTTTATATGATATCATCATTTCTATTTTATTATTTGTGGATGATATCATTCTCATGTCACATATTGTTGCAGGCCTACAACAACACCTTGACATCTTAAGCTCTTTTTGTGATACTCATGGTTTACAAGTGAACTTGAGGAAAACTAAGGTCATGGTATTTAATACAACCAAGAGGGTTGCCCATGCAACTAACCTCATGTACAAAGGAAACTTGGTGGAAGTGGTCTCCTCTTACACTTATCTTGGAGTGACTTTCATGGGCCCTCCTTTGAACATGCTTCATGCAGCAGAAGAGAGATTATGTAAAGGTTATGCAACCCTCAATACACTTGAGAGACAATGTTTCCAGCTTCAATTTCAAGATGCCAAAGCAAAATTGTGCATTTTCCAAACTCTAGTGACACCAACAGTGTTGTATGGTTGTGAGATTTGGGGCCCTGATCTTTGACACATTGGTTGGGCTCGTGTTGATAGAGTACTCATCTCCATGTTATCTAGGACTCTCTGGGGAAAATGCTCAGTTCCATATGCAATCATCTTGGCTAAATTTGGCACGTAACTTGTTTGTATCTCAACTATATTTCATCTTGTGATGATACTTATTTAACTAAGATGTATGATAGATACACCAACTAGGAATAAAAAATATCCCTTAAAGGCTCTCTAATCATCCATGAGGCTATGTGAATCAGGTATCCAAACCACTTAGTATGCACATTGTATAACTTTCCTCAAAATCATCGGACTTGATATTAATCATCTTCCCCTCTCACATTCTCTATTAATTCTCCCTACATGCTAACAAGGGAAATTCATAGAGGAATTAGAGAGGATATCTATAAATCTTACATAAAATCAAGTTGGATTGAACCAATAGAACCATTTCCAAAGAAATGCACCACTATTTGGAGCATTATATCCAAATTGATTATGGACGTGTCATTTCCCCCAAATATACCAGGATTCCACTTGGTTTGAGATTCCCCTTGGGCCAACTATGATTTTTTTCTCATCAAATTCACATGGAGATAGACCATTACATTCCTAGAGACCAACGCACTTGCAAACTTTGTGATAATGAAATTTAATTAGATGAGCACTTTATATTTTGTTTTCTTGTGTACTATGAGATCCATGGTAGGTACTATTGTATCTTCTAAGAAACTCAAGGCTCATTATGGGCCCTTATCCATTCTAAACACCAAAGGTGTGTAGCTTTATTTATTAGGGAGATTACCCAACATGGATATGGTCTACTCAAACATCATCATGATATCCTTGGGTCTCAGAATATTGTTTCATTCCATCATCCTTCTACACAACATCAGAGGCATAAATGAGCTCATGACTCCAAATAACAGTCATAATCTACCAAGAATAAAACTGCTTAAGCATGGCACACATACTTGTTGTATCTTGTCTCTTTCAAGTTGCTTCTTGTATTTTGTCTTTGTTTTTGTTTTCCTGCATTGTCTTGTTCTCTTTTCTCCTCTTGTAGTCCCATTAACCTTTTTGGTTACTAGTGGACATTAAATTTATTTTATTTTTAAATTTAAATTTAAATTTATCATAACCTAAGGTTAGATCCATTAAAGGTTCTATTTTCATCCATTTAGCTCCACCACAAGGCACAAGGTTGGCTCATCTACATCATACTACATAGGAGGGAAGTTTATTCTCTTGCATCCACCATTCCATAATCTATTACATTTCTACACATAGTTATTGGTTTTTAATTTCACAAAGTGTGACTGGTATAAGGGCACCTAGGGCATAATTCCACACACAAACGCTTATAACTACATCAGCTATGAGATTAGTGTATAATTTAGCTAGTAAGTAAACCATTGTAGTAGTTGAGGACAATTCGACCCCTTCATTTGCATTCTTCTTTTCAGGGGGTTCACTACTTACTTTGGGATTTTGTAGGCCTATCTTTCATAATTCATCATTAATGACATTTGGCATAGAGAAAAAAATTATATGTGACATAAAACAAGGGATTCAAATCATTTTCCAACACTATAAGTTTTGTTTCTATACCTCATGCATAAACCAAGGTGCTTAGAACTGAGACTAGGGCACATACAGCACCGTGATCCTCTCCTGAGCACCCCATTCCAGCCAAACAACTTAGATATGTCCTTTTTGGGACCTCTACATGATTTTTTCATCTTATATAATATTCAATTCATTTTTGAAACAATAAAGATTAACTTCCTGATCGGTTAAGTTGTTCCCTTATTATTCTTGAACATTAGGTTTAGTCACAAAATCATGCACTTTAGAAATTATTTAGCCCAGATCTCATAGTACTATTTAGAAGGTTCTCAAGTGAAGAAACTAATAATTATTCCCACTTCTTGGCCATCTTACTTTGAACTTTTATTTCGTCATTCTCACATATTTTCCTATACATGCCCAACTATATCTTCACTATTTTGTCATTTTAGCCTAAATCAAAAGTCTTTAAGGCCTATTAGGCGCATTGGTGCACCCCGATCCTTGTTTTACTTTCACACCTCTTTTTGGGATTTTTTGGTTCATTTTTCATCCTTATCTTCTACCTAGTAATCCATGTCGTGGGTTAATTATGAAATTAGATCAAGAACCCCCTCTAAATGTAAAGTTATGATACCACAATGAGGGTCCTAACATCACTTACTACTACGAATCCATCTAGAGTTGCATCCATTGCATCACTTTCATCCACATAGTTCCATGCATCAAGGCTAGGAGATCTACATGAACACACAAAAAAAGGTGGAGGGATTTTATTCTACTCCATGCACACACACTTTTCTATTTTCAACATTTAGCTATTACTCTATTTCAAAAGTGTGATTAGCACACGAGTACCAAGGAAACGACATGCACACACACATCAAAACTACATTTGGGTCCGAAATGTAGTGTAATTCTCAGATTAGAAATCCCATTTTTGTGGTAGATGAGGTTAGTCTTACCAACTCATTTTTCATATTTTTAGGGTTTTGATACTCATTTATCTTTTTTGCAGTCATTTCCTTCATCTTGCATTATTTCATACATTCGGCGTAGCTCAACATATCCAATGCGAAAAACAAAATATTTCAAGGTATTTTATGACCTTTGGACAAACTAGATTATGAGCTTTTACGAAAAAAGGATGCCTATTCTGGGACCAAGGCACCCCGGAGTTCTCCAATACCTTCCTAGGTGAACCAGGTCTCCTTATATATTCAATATCTTACCTTTTTGGGACCTCGGATTGATCATTCTTTCTCTGATATCCACAACAAAACATGCAGAAAGTTATGCTAGTCTCCAGTAATCAGCTATGTCCTTTTCCTTTAAATCCTTGCATACATAGGGTTTTATTTAATTTAGTATAATTATTTACAATTATTCCATTCAGCCTAGTGCATTTTTATAGCATTTTAGTCATCTTATATTAGATCATTTAGTATTATACCTTTTTATAGTTTAGTTTATTATACTTGGTGGAACTCCATCCTTAAGTGTATATACCAGCTGATGTGGCCACTCAACCACCTACTTCTATGCTTCCACCCATCGTTACTATTCCAGGTTTCTATCCCCACACCTACCAACCACTTTATGCATCCTTTAGTCTCGTATGAAAGGAGAGTCTCCTCTTTTAGGTAATTAAGATTTAACCTCTTTTTATCATGATCTTTAGGCCAAATTCCTAAGTTGCAACAAGATGTTTCACCTCCATCTTTAGATTCTACCTTGTTATTACATACTCTATTTCCACCTACCATCTCTACCTATTCGCTTCCTCCTAGTTTTGTTACCCCCTAAGCTGCTCATTTTCAATGGGCATGGTGACTGCGGAGCATCTTCGTGCCTTTCATGTGGCTTTCCAATATTTTGCAAATGGTTATACTCTCTTAGGTAAAATCCTTCCTCGTAGTCTTCATGACTATGCCATGCATTGGTTCTACATTTTACTTTTCCACTTTGTTGTTTAATTAACCCATCCAAATCGATGCCTTCATTACACATTTCTCCATCAACATAGGATCTAATATTTCTTACTCTCAACAAGCACAAGTTAAACAAGGATCTAATGAACAATTTGCTAACTACGTTTTATAGTATAAAAATTAATCTCGTGAAAATGACAAATGACATTGTTGATTCTTGAGCTACATGATCCATTTATCTTGATTCTTTTATAACCTCCA
The DNA here is from genome assembly GCA_018340775.1 of Taxus wallichiana var. yunnanensis. Lineage (NCBI taxonomy): Eukaryota > Viridiplantae > Streptophyta > Pinopsida > Cupressales > Taxaceae > Taxus > Taxus wallichiana. The sequence continues at coordinate 865,878,896 of CM031239.1, read as the reverse complement.
CAATAAATTTTTATTTTTGAATACTTTTCTTCATTTGATCAACTTTTTCATACTCTTAATCTATGTGAGTATAAAATTTTATCCATCAGTAAGATTAAGTATTGGGAACAACCTCTATCCTCCACTCATTTTCAACATAAGACACCATTCAATCCATCTACCTTGAACCCACCCGATGCTAAAATATCCATTATCACAATTACCCCCTCTAAATAAGGAAAATCACAATAGCCTAACAACACATTAAGAAACCTTACCCTTACTCCGGATCTCATATTAAAACAACTCCTTGATAGTAAGCTTATTCATCTTCTTCCACCCCTTGAGTTAGACCCATCACAACCAAAAGAATGAAATTACAATGAAAACTTCCATTGTGATAACAATCGATGTGTCGGACATTCTACAAATAGATGCCTCAAACTCTAAACAATTATCCAAGACCTAATTGACAACGATAAGCTTGAATTTTTATACTCTAATAACCTCGCTTCCGCTAATGATAAGGGTGAATTCAAATTTTTAATAATGACTCCTATAACGTGACAAACATACTATAGATTCTTCTGCTAATCATACATATCAAGGAATGCCACCTCTAGACACTTTGGAGCTCTCAATTTCTTAGTTGTTAACATTGAATTTTCACCACCCGTCATTTATTTTTCCAATGTCGATTATCAAGTTGCATTTACATCTAATCATTTACACATACACGCATCTATTTGTTCGACCACCGTCAATAGTACTAAGTTTGATATATCCTTGCCTATTAGTGCATGTTCTATGTCACTCCTTTCGGCCATTGGTTACCCTACATCGTAAACCAATTATCCATTTCGCAAACCCTTTAGTTTATTTAAGCTATATCTCACAATCGGCCCCCTTACCATGCTTGTCCCTTTCCTTGTTCGAAATAAAGTGGTAGGTTGTGACTTGATTTTGGACCTTAATTGGAATCATCATTCTCAATCTATCATATATATGAATCCCTTACAATTTCAAGTCATTCACAATTCATAAGTTATTTTTATAAATGGTGTTCCTCAATCTCCTCCACTATCGCCATCTCCTCATACAAATGTTTCGTCCACCACTCTTAAAAAAATTCACTCTATGTCATTAAAAGTACAATCTTCTCCTAGTTCACTTACATGATTATCCTCTATTCAACTACTTCACTCCATTAGTCCTACACACTAGCATAGGCCTATTTGTATGATAACCACCGCATCCCGACGTCGATCACCACCTCACTTTATTCCACATAGAACATCCTCCCCTTCGCACACGAAATTTCCTTGATCTCCATCGCCAATGCATTTTACTACACCATGATATTCATCTTATATCCATCCCTCACATACATATCGAATTCAGTCCCTCATGCAGCGTTTATCTCCTATACCACCATTACTCGATCATGGTCCTAAGCTTTCATCATCGCAGGCATTAGTTGAGGGACCTACGTCCTTCACATGTATTGGTTCATTCATTCATACTCACTTGCGGGGCATGACATGTCATATCCTCCCCATTCTAATATATGCACATAATCATTTTTCATTATTATTTCCTATAAACATACCATATCACACATCGTAACCCAATCAATACTCGATGATGCACTCTTGTGCTTTGCTTCACACTTGAATGATGAGGGATTACCATTATACATTGCATCCCCCATACATTTCATGTCATACACCATTCATTATACACTTATTGTACAATATAATAGTCCTCATCTACACATTACCCCGATTCCCGATACCTACGCACTTAGTCACATTATACACTTTGCACATTTTCTATATACTATACTAGTCATCATTACCTATGAGTCTAATTTTACATTACATCCCCATAGTCCACATTGTACTATTCCTTATCCTACACACCACATACATCATTAGGCTATCCATGCATAACATATACATAGTCATTTCATACACTACATGTTCCCACATGCATCCTACATACTACGCTAGATTACATTACATATGGGTCTAGCTTTACATTTTATCATTACATATTCCATTTCTATCCACACCTATTATTTCACTTTACACATTACACATCCTACACACCCTACACATCCTATATTGCATTACCCATAATGCACACTTACTCATCTTTTATTATTTCCCATTGTATGCAAGATTTTCCCTATGCTTGTGTGCACACTTTTTTGTTGTTTCCAGAGAAGATGACCTTGCATGTCTTGCGACATCATGAGTGATGTCCCATATTTGTAACCTGCTTTGTGTGGTCTACATATTTTCTTGCGTGTTTACACTACTTTGTTTGGTAGTTACTACATTGTCTGCATGTATTTTACACTTGTCTTATTACATGCATGTGTTTTCGGACAAATAATTGTTTTGGCTAGCAACCCCCTTTTGTGTGCACCTTAGATTCCACAGAGTTTTCACTTTCCCCATGTAGAGAAGTGTTATATAGGTTAGAGTGTGGTGGGTCCTCTTTTGAAGTTGTATTCTCCTTTTAGCGATGTAGCATGCACCCCCAAAGAGGTGGGGGCATCATTGAGGGTTTTAAAAACTAACACAATGTATTTACACCAGTTCATTACAATGCACTTTCTACCCTTGGAATTTTAGGTTTACATATAGCAAGTGAGTTTATACCATTACAAGAACTCCATACACACTAGCCTTTACAAGACATGGTGTCATTTGACATTTCGGGAAGTAGTTATAGGCTTGCGGGTTACGGTGGTTGTGTCTATCTACACTACTTCGACCAATTGGCATCGGATCTCCAAAAAAACTAGGACGCTACAAATATCTCTTCACACATTTTAGTGGAAGCGGTTAGAGTTTGAGGACATAGATAATTTCCTTCCTACACTTTGTTAGCCAAGGTAGCATGAGATCGCCCAAAAAAACTTGCAGCAATACAAGATATCCTTCTACACCATTTTCTGTTGACATGGATTAGGTGCACATGTTCCATTTACACTTTCCTTTTCCCATATTTTACATTTGCGTATTTTACACATTTCTATACACATGCATATTTTCCACAACCTATTTACATACATATATATTTGACTACTTGATCATTTTTTGCTTACAAGTCCGACCGTATGAGAAACAAGTAGTCAAATTGGGGGCAACAACAACAATAAATACGATGACGAAAGTGTAACTAAAAAACACCACGATTATACTTTCTTTTACTAACCATGCAAATTCACCATAGGAAATACACATGCATTTCACCCTAGGTCTACCCTCATCACTTTTTATGTACACTTTTCATCTTTAGAATCTATGATCCTCCACCTTTTTCTTTTTTTTTTTATTCCACGCTTGAGTCTAGTCCATTATAATTTCTCTACTACACTCTTCATGGATATCAGGTACACATATCTATCTACTTTATGTTACCAAGCATTCCACTCACCAACATAAAGTGGAGGCTAAATGTAATCACAAAATAATGCACTTTAGGCATCATTTACCCCAATCTAATACTACTATTTACATGGTTCTCAAGTGAAGAAAGTACTAATTAATCACACCTTTTGGCCAACTTAGTTTTACCTTTTATTTCATCATTCCTATGTACTTTCCTATCCATGCCCAACTATTTCATCATTGTCTCATCATTTTAGCCTAAATCAGGGTGCCCTGGTGTCACCTGGGGCACCCTAGTTCTTGTTCTACTTTCTTTCCTCTTTTTGGGATTTTTCTATCCATTTTAAATCTGTATCTTTTTCCTAGTCAACTATGTTAGGGTTAGTTATGAAATTAGAGAAAGAGAGCCCTAGAATTATAAATTTATAAGACCATAATTAGGGTCCTAGTTTCCCTTAGTACTATAACTCCATGTAGAGTTGCATCCATTGTGTTGGTATCCAAATTGATTCTCCCTTGGAGATTGAGCAACTACACAGATTTAGCAAGACACAGAGAGATAGATAGATCATATTATGATTTTTTTTATAGCCGGGGAGGGGATTCTTCTAACTCTTTGTCACTCGGGCATAGGAGAAATGGATAGAACCTTCATTAAGGATTTTATCTATCCACTCTAGTTTAGGCTCGCCTTTCGACTAGGGTGAGAGGACCCGTTTTGTTACCTCTTTCGGTGAAGGAGAATGAAGATATCCTTCTTTGCACAAATTTGAAAGGAGACCTTGAAAAAATATGATCAATGCACCGTAAATTAACTCTCATGAGTTGTAATTTATAAATAATGGTGATATTTTCTAAACAGGGCTAAGGTTACTAAAGACATTATGGAATCCTGATTGCTTCTGCATATTTTGGTAGTAGAATTTATACATTTGTGGACATACAGGGAAAACAGGGGTAGTTCAGGTAGGATTCATTGTTTTGAATAATTTTGGTGGGAGATTAAGTAGGATAAAATTGATTATGCCATATCTTTGAGAACCTTCACAACATTTGGAAAACTAAATGACAAGAATGCTTCAAAATAGCTAAAATATTCCTTCAACCAGAAGGTGTGCATCAATGGAGGCCTATATTTACATGGTTTCACACAATCTCTAATAATTTAACATGAATGCTCGAGCTAAAGACTAAATTAAACATTAAGAGACCCTTGGTTCCTCATGCCTAAGACACACTCAAAGGCTTACAAATAATATTTATCAACAAATTACAGTAAAATGATTTTAAATTATTTATCTCATTACAGGATGAAGGCTCTTCTCATAATGAAATTGAAAATGCCACTAAACTATCATAGGGATGAGATTCTATGTGATACGGAGAGAGAATTTAACACAAGATTGCAATAGGAATAAGAAAAAATACTTATAGACATTCTGAAATAAAGCAGACACAAATTTCCCCCAAGATTAACACTGATTAATTTGAAGTTGATTAGATTCATCAGTAAGGGAAATTTTCTTTGAAATGACTTCGAGAACTTGTCAATGGCTATACACTTGCAACCAAATTGATCTGATTGAAATTCTAAAACATAGGAAATTAACAGGTTTCTTAGATGGTCTCTCAGGAAGATGGGCTTTCTCAAATTTTCTCTTAAAAATTCAACCCCCGACCCTTTGCAAGAGTATTCTCATTGCATTTATACATTTCACTCACTCACTCATCCCAAATTTTCCCCCCAAAAAATAAGAATATTCGAGGAACCTTTTCTTGTTACCAATTTGTCTCGGAAAGTGACGTTTAACAAATTTACACCCGCAGCTGCCAGGTGGACAAATCATGAATTGATCATGTTTCTCAAACCCTTGACTAATGACTAGGATGCCATGCCACAAATTTTTGATAGTCCTTATAATCATTCTTTTTATTCTGTCATGTGAAAAATCCCCATTCTAACCATTTTCTTGTGGCTCAGTATAGCTAAATCGATAGGAAATCCTCTTAACCCTTGAGGAAACACCTTAAGAAATGAGTGCCCTCGTATGGATGCTTGCATTCATGCCATTGAGAAATAAGTGTCCACGCATATATTATTCCAAAAACCTATGATATGATTCTGATTTACAAGAAAACAATGCGTACTCACATCTCCAGGAGTCTTGAAGTAAAATGGTAGCAAAATTAGATACAATGCACAACAACCATTGATTCTCCTTTTCTCAACTTTAGATTAGATCCACCCATGTGTTTCATTGGCGCAGTGTAAAGGTGAAGTATAGAGGAAAGTATCCAAAAAGCATGAGCCATCCAAGTGCCCCTGGCCCAAGAAAAATTCCTTTTGTCATTTGAAAAGTCTCAGTATAAAAGGAGCCAATGAAAGCCTCCACATGTCTTACTTGGCGCACTTTTAATATGGTTCCCAAGGAGACCCTAAACAAGCGTAGGCTCACCACGTGTCTTAGTCTAACAATATTTTTGAAAATTTTTAAGGACCAATGGAAGGTGCCTTGTGTCTAGGGTCCAAGATATTTTTCCTTGGCCATTAAAAAGTCGAAGCAAGGGAATAGTGAGTAGAAACTTCCACGTGTCTTCATGGTGCTCTTTCAAAAAAACATTTAGGAGCAGGTCCCCAAACAGGTGTGGGCCCTCCACTGGTCCTCGACCTTTAGAGAGATGCTTAAAATGTTTAATTATAGAAAGGAGTCGGTGGAAGCCTCCACGTGTCTCCCTTGTGCAACTTTGAGATTGTGCCCAAAAGCAGAGACCCTAAACAAGCGCGGGCTTACCACGTGTCCTTGGCACAACTGCTAAGGTAGAACCCGAGAGGAATATCCTCAAATGAGTGTCAACCCTCCATGTGTCCATGGTCTCGAGAAGTTGCACTGGCCATATGAAAAATATTTATATCTCGGGAAGGGCCAACGGAAACCTCTACGTGTCTCCATGGCGCAACTCCAAAGGTCAAACCAAGAGGAAAATTTTTAGATGAGCGCAAGCCCTCCATGTGGAAAAGACTTGATTTAAATTGTCCCTTAGAATTTCAAAGTTCCCCTCCGAGCTGCATCCAATCGAAAGGACTACATTTCCACATATGCTAAGTTATAAATTGACGGGAAAACACACCCAACAAACTTTAAAATGTAGGGAAATCACCATTTGCGCCTAGAAATGAATCTTTCTTTACGGAAAAATAATTTGAAAATGATATTAGGCCTAAATGTGATCCACCAAGCTGCATCCAATAAAAAGGACCATGTTTCCATAGATATTGGGACAAAATTTGATAGGGAATACAAAATGCAACTGTGGAAAATTAGAAGGAAGGGAAAAAACCCAAATTTATGCTCAAGTTACAAAATATTTCACATGGACAGAGCAATGGAAAACAAATTCTAGACTTAATGTGATCCTTGACCAATGGAAAGGATTGATAATGGAAACCAAATGAAGGATAGATCTTTCACGCATCAATACAGGGAGATAGAAAAGATGACAGAGTCTGCAAACTGAATAATTTCAAGGACAAACGAGGCAAGATCAAATTGAGTAGCAACATCGGCTCCAACTCGGGGATGGGCACTCCCTGTGAGTGTCACAAGAACAAATAGCATACCAGGTGCCAAAAATAAACCATTGGTAAATGGAGTCAAAGAACCAACTCCCCCAAGTATGAACCGAGAAACCAACAAAACAACCACCAAGGACTAGGACGAAACAAAATAGAAAAACATGAAATCAGAAAGAAACCAAAAGACTATACACGGTATAATGGTGTATACCTTTATTCTAATAAATTAATAGAGGAATTTTTTCAAATCCCTACCATTAACAGGAAACTCAAGCAATTCCCCATCTAGGTATTTTAATAATAAGTTATGTTCACCAATTCAAATGTCAATTGAATAAGGGCCCATCCACAATGCATCAAACTATCCATGTTTTACCTTATCCTCATGCCTGTTATCCCATAATAGCACAATATCTCCCACAATGAAAGATCTTTGAGTCACTTTCTTATCAAATAAATTATTTAATTTCTCTCTTAATTTCACATGCCTCTCGATGGGATGCCCTTCTTTCTTCATATAACTCAATAATTTGATTTATGCGAGCATCATAGGGGCTAACCTCTTGATCTTCCAGGTTGTTGAAGAAATTGAAATGAAGAAAATTGAATATGCAGGGGAAGCACCGTTGAGTTCCATAAACCAACTCAAATGGGATTTTTCCAAGATGTCATTTAACAGTAATTTGATTAGCCCAAACAGAAAAATTCAACTACTCACCTCACTTCCTTTGGTTCAACTCCAAAGTTCTTCTAATTATATTTAAAAAAATTTATTGTTGGAATCTACTTATCCATTTCCTTGGGGATTATAATTAGAAGCATATGTCAAATTGATCCCATATTCATGGAACATGGAAAACAAAGGTGTAGCCCAAAAGCTCATGGCATTATCAAGCAACTATTTTGGCAACTACCCCAAATCTGCAAATGATATAATTCAAGATAAAATCCATGATAATTTGGTGAGTTACCTTCTTGGTCGGATTGCCTCCACCCACTAAGTGAATTAATCAATGGCTACTAGAATGCACTTAAGGTGAGCACTTGAAGGATCTGAAATTTCACCAATGAATTCCATTCTCCATTTCCTAAATGGGGCTTCAATTGATACAGACTACAAAGGAAGGGAGCTTGAATCTTTCAGTCTTCTAGAAAAGCATTTGCAAATTTCACATTTTCTTACCAATAGAGGTGTATCTTTGAAAAGATTTGGCCACCAAGTAACTTGAGTCCTTATGATTTTATGAGCTATGACTCTTCCAGATAAATGCTCCCCACAAAATCCTCCATGGAGATCAACAATTATTTTAGGGCTTCATCTTCAGTAATGCATCTTAAGAGAACTCCCTCAAGGTTCTTCCAAGCCAACCGAAAATTAGTAATGACATATTTTTGGGAAGCTAACCTAAGTGATATTTTCTGATTCTTCCTCAAATTTTCAGGCCACTTTGTAAATGTTTGAGATAAAAATGATGTCCTTGTACCATTAAAAAAAAATTAGTTTTTCAAGGACATTCAACCTTTCTTCTCTAAGTTCATTTACCTCAATTCTCTAGAGATTGCTCTCTGCCATAAGTTTTTCTAGGGCTAAACCTCTGATCATTTTTTTGTTTGGATATCCATATCATACTCTTGCAATTTGTTTACCCATCAACATCTCTTTCTTGAAACCTCCATTTCTGATAGGATATCTTTCACCATGGTGTGGGGAACATAAGCAATGACTTTAGAACTTAGAATATATGTCTTAAATTCCTTTTTTTCTTTTACCAAAGAAAATTCCTGCTTCTCCATGATAGTATACTTTAGCTCAGCTCCTTGTAATGCCTTATTGAAAAAGGAAATTGGTCTTTCAGCTCCCTCATCATCCTTCTACAACAACACATATGCAATAGTAATTTCTGAAGCAAAAGAAAACATTTTAAAATCCTTCTTATAATTTGAAGCTACCAAAACAGGGGCATTATTTAATGCTTCTTTGATCCCAACAAAATCTTGAACAACCACTTCTTCCCATTTGATACTTTTGTCTTTCTTCAGCATGCTAGTGATCAAGATAGTTAGTTCAGTAAAGTTGGAGATAAATCTCCTAATAAAATTAATCTACCCAAAAAAGGATTGAATTCCCTTCTTGGTTCTTGGAATAAGGAATTTCTTGATGGATTCTACCCTCTCAGGATCAATTATGACCCCTTCCTTTGACACAATGTCCAAGCATCTTTTCTTTCTAAACTCCAAAATGGAACTTCTTGGGATTTAGTGAAATACCATACTCAATGCATCTTAACAAAGTTTTTATAAGTGTTGCAGGTGGTCACTCCTTTCTCTAGAGAAAACAATCACATCATCTTGATATACAATAATGAAATCATTAATATAGCTAGAGAAAGCTACATCCATTTCTCTTTGGAAAGTGGCTCCAACATTCATTAAACCAAAACTCATTCTAACATATACATATGTTCCTTAAAGAGTGGTAAAGGAAATCTTGATTTTCTCTGATTCCTTCGAACTAGCTAATTATATCCGAAAAGCCATTTAAGGTAGATAACATTTCAAAATCAGTAACCAATTGTAACATATTGTCCATATTTGGAAGACAATATTTATCCTTCATTGATGCTCTATTCAAGTTTTTAAAGTCTAGACACAACCTTATATCTTTGTTCTTCGTCCGATAGGTACCAAGTTTACAACCCATGATGAGTACCTTATGGGCTGTATGATTCCTCCATCCCTCAACTTTTTCAATTCTTCTTGCATGTTCGGGAAAGGAGTGGATTGATCGGCCTCTTTTTCTTCCCGAACAACTTGGAAATATCTTATAAGAGAATTTCATGCTAGAAAAGATCCTCTCTGTATGCTTTCAATTCAGAATAAGACCATGCTAAGTAGTCCTGGTATTTCTTCAACAATTCAATAGACCTTGCTCAGATTGCTACCTAGCCAGATCTTACGTGGTTTATCCTTTGTTCCTAGGTCATGCTCTTCAACATCCCTCAAGGCTGACATGTGTCTGTTGACAATGCAATCAGCATTATCAAAGTTTGATTCAAGTGCTACCAAACCTTTGGGAATAGTGTCATTCTTCAAATAAATGATGTCTTTTCCAAATAAAGTCTCCTTTCCATCAGCCACACAAACCATTGGCTCCTAATCTATACGTTGATCGGAAAATTATCCTTGGTTCTGCAAAAACCTTTACACTTGGGCATCATCTTCAAACACTTTCCAGTGTTTAACATTGTTAGGAATAGATGGCCTAGTCAATATCTCAATATTATACTCACAATAGGGGGATACAACACAATTTTCAAATCTAGACCCCAATATGGCCAATTTTTTTGCTAGAGTATTGTACTTCCTATCATGATGTATTATGTTGAAGGAGTCAAACATTTCAATGAATTCATAGACTACACACATATACTTCATTCTCTATTTTTTTGTTGCATAAAGTTTTCTATCCTACTTGACCATTAGCTCTGAATCTCCTTTAACAATGATGTATCTAACATTATATTTCCAAGAAATTCTTAAACCCAATAGTAGTTCTTCATATTCTGCAATATTGTTAGTGCACTCAAAGTTGAGTTTAAAATAAAAACAAACTCTTCCTGGCCTGGAGATATCAGAAAAATACCAGCACCATTTCCAAATTTAGAGCAATCCCCATCAAACAAAAAATTCCAAGGAGAACCTACTTGTTTAAGAGACTTGCACTGCGCAATTTTGTGCTCTTTACCATCAACAAATCCAAAAAAGTTATCAACATCAATGTCAATGTATAACACTTCATAGGAAGCATTATTGGGATCCTCAATGAGATGTAGCATCTTCTTTTCACCATACAACTTTACAAGGCTTCCCTCAATAGGTATAGTGGAAAAATACATCCATTTGCACACTCCTACCCACACTAGCAGCCCATTTTCTTGATAACAATATTCCCCATTTGGCAGGGCAATCAACAATAACAACATCTAGTTTTAAGTTCTTTCAAGGGTATGTTCCAAGTTGCACTATCAAACACTTGACACATCCAACCATTAGAACTCCTATGGAATCCATGGTAGTACACTTCCCATAAGATGATGTCACTTTGATATCTAATTCATTCATGACCTCAAGAGGCATAACATTGCATGATGCTCCGAAAGCAAACATACGAGCTTGTTTAAAAGCATGTCCCCAATAATCGAGTAGTGAAAAATTTATCTACATTCAGGTGGGACTCAACCAGGATGTCCCCAAATATACTTCAGATTACTCACCTAGTTCTTCCAGATTGGGGTTTTTCCAACTCTGCAATGGTAGGAGGAGTCTCAACATTGTTTACATTTCTACCTTGGGTAATCCTTTCTTCTTTCAATCCAAAATACTCAAAGGCTCTTTTCTTATGCTCAGAATCCTAAGTAGCTCAATAATTGGAACATAAATCTTGATCTAACTCAAGACTTGGGCAATGTCATAATGAACGTATTTAGGAAAGGAATCATTTAAAGGAAGACTGAAAAACTTATCTAATGGTACAAGATTATTTACGGTCCGAGCATGCGTAAGGATACCAATTCTGTTATGGGAAACAAGGCCTTTTCCAGATGTATCTTTCTTAGGAGTTTATTTTGAGATATTGGTGAGAACTGGAGTTTTTGGTTTGGCCTGAGGCCCTGCCCCTTTGACAACTTTACTCCTAGTGTTATATTCTTTTTCTTGGGAAACCACATCATTCATTAACAATTGCCTATCCTCCTCAGAGGGGATTCCTCCATCATACTTTTTAATCATTAATTCCCTTAAGTATTCAAAATAATTATTAGGTAATTCAAAATCTTGTACTATATCTATTTCAAAAGCATGAGAGGGAGGAAGGGGTAATACCTAGTGAATGCAATCCCAGAAATCTACAGATAGTTCGACACTTATTAATACAAATTGAAGTTGCTCCTTTTTGTGAGCTTGTAGAGCACCCTATCATGCACACATCATCATCGTTGTCATCATCAACTTCCTAAACTTCCTTGTCTTCATCACATGGGGCATGTGGCAAGTAAAAATATGAAACAACTTAATTTCATTGGCTTCTTCAACAACGAAACTCGACAATGACTAAAGATTCTCGTTGGTGCTCAAAATAGTCTCGCCCCATTTTACCTTTGAAATTTATTGATTTATGGCCTTTTTCACTTTCTACTTTCTCGTGTTGTGCCTAGTTAGTCTTTGTTGCCATATTCAATTTGTTCCTGGGTCGTAGATCACTTATGGATCTACAGTTAACTCCATATTTCTTTGTTCCTCTAGAAAAGGTCTCAGTAACTGGGTCTCTCGTCTCTGCTCATCTAAAAACTTGGGCTCTCCCATTATTTCTATTTTCCACAGTCAGGATTTGTTATCCTTGTTGTTTTTTCCCTAAAACTTGAAGGAAAATCAATGGATGTATCTCAGAAGAACATATTTGAGCCTTGTAACATTTCTAAATTCTCTATCCTTGAAGAAAATTTCATCTCCGAGCTCAAATGGTCATTTTTCTATATTTTACTGAGCTTTCCGGGCATTTCGCTTGGTTAAATTTACATCCTGGCATGGACACAAAACATGGCCTCTTTTGGTTGGATGTAGCTTAGTAAGATACTTCAAAAATTGTATGAGTATTCTTGACTCAAAAAATTTCCACTTGTAGGAATGACACTCATTTAAAGATTTACTTTTTTGTTTGGCAATAAAGTAGCACCAAGAGGACAAGTGGATTTTTCCGCTGCTTCACCTTAACTTAGATAAATATGTATGTAGATGGATATAGTTTGGTAGGACAGAAAGACATGGAGGCTTCTGCTGGGTCTTCCCATACTTAGTCTTTTTTAAAAAGGTTTTGAGAGGTCTAGGACACATGGAGGAACCATGCATGTTTGGGGACCATCCCTTGAATTCCATTCTAAAGATGTGCCAAGAGGACACTAGGAGGCCTCTACTCACTTTTCATTTTACTTGGAATTTTCAATGGCCAAATGAGATTACCTCAGACTCTGACACATGGCACCTTCCACTAAGCTTCAAGCATTCAAACAAATTTTGTTGGGCTAAGACATGTGGCAAGCCCATGCTCTTTCAAGGTCTCAAATTTTGGGGACCATCTCAAGGTGTGCCATTGTGACACATGGTAGTTTGAAAAGTCAAAAGGGGCGGAGAAGTGGACCATCGAGCAACTTAGAATTTTTGCCTCTTTTTCTCAAAAGGGTTAAAATATCAAAAATGGCCCACAAGCCCGACAAAGGATCAGTCAAAGTTTGTTTCAAGTCAAAAGGGTGGGGAGGTGGACCATCGGGGGTAACTTGGATTTTTTGCCCCCTGATATTCAAAAGACTAAAATCATCAAAGTGACCCATGGGACTGATAGAGGAAAGGTCAAAGCTTCCTCCAGTCCAATAGTGGAAGGGCGGAGCCATGGGGAAAACTTGGAAAATTCTCATTTTTACAAAAAGGAGGTCAACTGGTGGAATTTATCTCGTGGTTCCTTTAGAACCCACCTTAGGAAATGTATCGAGGCTCATTTCTCAAGGGAGGAGCCGCGAAGCAAAATGTGATCTTTTTACATTTTTTCAAAGGGTTGTAAAATTCAAAAGGAAGCACCCGAGCCCATTTTAAATTGAATGTTCCACGTGGATGACCAAAATTCAAAGTAGAGATCAATGGCAGTTGTGTGTCTAAATTTAATTTTCCCCCCATTTTTGCTAAAGAGGTCCCGGAAGTGTGAGTCTTCATGATTTCTTGGTATTTTCTACCCGCCAATAAGAGAGGTGAGTTAATTTTTATATCTAATTTTTGTGGAGAAGATCTCGAGACATCTTTTGACATTAAAATGGTCTCACTATCAAGCTCGATCTAATTTTCCATTTTTCTTCTCTCGAACATGCAAGGAGCTAGATTTGACATATTATGGGTGGAAGTGGTTGGAAAATGGAAGGAAGAGTGATCTACCGTAGGAAGGATTTGAGTGCGGGAGATATTCAAATAGATCTACCCCCAGAGCACCTAACAATTTTTTTTAGATTTGATTCTCGGGAATCGTGATTGGAATCATGGCGAGCACTAGTGCACTTAATGTCTGATTTTTGGGGGAAAATTTTGGTTTAAAATGTTATAAATGGCACAAATTCAATGTGCAAATGGTTGGAGAGTTTGGAAAGGTTGAAATGTTAGAGATCGGAACTGATTTCCTAATAGAAAACACTTGATAGAACCCACAATTGAGAAGCCATGTAAGAGACTTGTATATCCCTTTTGTATTAAATTTGATCATGTTAAGGTTGTTGCGAGTGTACAACAATTGATAATCTCTTAGAATGTTCTATAAACTTTCCCCGTTGATAAATTTAATCAAACCTGAGTTATTCTATATTGATCTTGAGCAAAATGTGTCTATTTCAATTCTAAATGTATACGAGTAGTTTATCTTCTTTCATTTGCAATCATGTATTAAAATCTAATTCAATTACATAAGTCTCAATCTTTGTGACAGTTTAGAGGCATCTACAATTTCATTTCTCGGAGATATTTCATCCGGGAGTAAAATAAATTATTTAAAATCACTTTTCTTTCATCTATTTGACACATTGTCCGTAAGCCTTTGGGTGTAGCTCAGGCATGATTAGGCTTAGATATTGATACTTTTTTGGGTTTTCTAACTCGATCCTTCATGCTAGAATCTCGTAGATTGTGTGAAAAAGTGCAAATATGGGCCTCCACTTAGCAGAGACATTTTGGTTAAAGAAACAATTTAGCTATTATGTGGCATTCTCGTTAGTTATCATTCCATTTTGCAGGGAGTTCTCAAAGATCTAGTGAATCGAATCCATCTTGCCTCACCTCCCACCAAAAATCTACTTAAAATAACCAATCCTACCCGTACTACCCCTATTTTCCCTGTGTCTACACAAATGCATAATTTCCATTACCAAAACATGTAGAAATAATCAGGATTCCTAATGTCTTTAGTAACTTGAACCTTGTCCAGAAAATATCTCCACTATCTAGAGTGACAACTCATGAGAGTTAGATATTGTTACATTGATCATATTTTCTCCAAGGTCTTATTCATTAGCTCATAGAGTAGGATATATCCATCTCCTCGATAAAACATGGGCTACAAAAGGGTCCTCTCTCCCTAGTTGAAAGGAACAACCATAAATTAGTGAGGATAGGTCAAATCCTCTTGAGGGTGTTATCCATTTCACCACATCTGAGTGACAAAAGGCCAGCTAGATGTTATCCCCGGCTACCAAATGACTCATTTCGATCTATCTATCTCTAATCTTCCTATCAATAATTGTGATGCTGCTCAAACTTTGAGGAAGAATCAATTTGGGTACCAACACCCGATTGCGCCGTTCTGGGACTTTTAAGTTACTAGGAACTGATTTACATTGTTAAGACTAATTTTTTGATTCACCGTCAGGTTCATACTCAAACCCTTGTAAGCATTTCTTATATGCTCTAAGTGCCAAAATCTTGTTTTAATATCATCTTGTGTTTAGGCCTGTAAGAAGTTTCATGTTACAAGTGTTGTGTGCAACTTTTCCAATCTCTACAAGTTTTTACACTAGTATTCACTGATAAATCTTGGTAAAGAAAGGTCAAATCTTTCATTTCTAATTTCTAGTGCTAACATACATTTGACAGATCATATTTTAGTGCATTTACATAGCTAAGGTGGAAATCCTTAGTGGCGACTCCCTGTTGATTTGATTTTGATAAGGACCGGTGTCTTAAACCTCTATCAAGTGAGATTTGTTACTAATATTTGCAAAACTAGAAGGAAGAAGATCTTTCTTCTCTAAGGATCCTACTAGGACGCTATTTTTAGAGCTAGGAAAAACAAAGTTAGAAGGAAGAAGATCCTGGAGAGTTGTGGGAGAACAACAGTCAAGAAAAGAGATCCCAATTGGTGAAAGTGACCAGCCTATCATTGAATATTTCCATTCAAGTGCTTCTGAATCAGGTAGTCTATTTTTGGAATTGAATTCTCCATCTGGAGAGGGGCCTTCATCTAAATTTGAAAGGTTTGCTTCTCATTCTACCCCGTGTTTTCAAGGGTTGATAGGGATTTCCAAGAAACAAGGCCTTTAGAGGATATCCATTTTGAAAGCTATACTCCTGTGTTTCAAGGACCCCCTACCCCTTATCAGTTTGTTTCTCCCCAAGATCACCTCCTCGAATCAGCATAGCTCATCCCCCACCCAAACCTCCATTTGTTGTAAATACCTTTGGACCTATAAATTTACTAGGAGAATATGTAAGGAAAAAAATTACCAAAGTTCCAGGAAATAATGCTATAGCTGGTGATCGAGTATCTAAAGATTTTTATCAATATGATGGAAGACTTTGAGATTGAATATGAAGATGTATACATCAAATTATTTTTTCACACTTTGGAAGAGGATGTAAGGGACTGGTATAAAGCATTTCCAAATAAATCTATTGATTCTTGGACTGAGATGAACAATGCCTTTAGATTGTAGTATGGTGATAGAACTGACCCTAGGTTTCTTCTATCAGAATTTGAAAATATCAAGAAGAATCCTAATGAGTCAGTACATGATTTCAACACAAGGTTCAACAAGACTTTGAGAAGATTGCCTGTTAACTTGAGACCATGTGATGAGTCATGTTTGATCAAATATTCTGATGCATTTGATAAAAAGGTTGCATACTACTTGAGGGACAAGAACCCTACCAATTTGAGGCAGGCCTTCACTATGGCTTTGTAAATTGAAAATAATATCAAGGCAATTGGAAAACCTCCTAAGAGGGATGGTGTGAAGCTGGTTAACCTAGAAAAACCTCAAACAAGTAAGGCTGCTGATTTGGAGGAAGTTGTGAAGACTTTGGTAGGGGATGTCAAAGAAATTTCATACAAACTATCCCAGGCTGAGAAAGGAATTAGGTAAAGTTCACAAGGTCAACACAAGAAACAAAGCCAAGACAGGTTTACAAATCACCAAAGATCTAATGATAAAGAAAAGGGACCTGTTGAATTTGGAAATAAACAGATTCTAGGGAATGGAAAACAAAATGGTGCCTAATCCTTTGATACTAGAGTTGTTGTGAAAGAAACAAAAGTCATTGATTGGTGTGACAAATGTTTCATTCCCCATGATCCTTGTGAAGAATATCAACAAGAAGAAGAGGAAGCTGATGATGAAAATGATGATGATGTCTGCATGATGGGTTGCTCCACCATCTCACAATAAGGGGAAACTTCAATTGAGGTGATAAGTGATAGAATCACTCGATTTTTGGGATTGCATCCACCGGGTACCTATTCTTCCTCCCTCTCATACTTTAGAAGTAGATATTGTACAAGATTTTGAATTTCCCAATAATGAATTTGAATATTTGAGGGCTTTAATGATAAAGAAGTATGATGGAGGAATCCCATCTAAGGAGGATAGGAAGCTATTGATGAATGTTGTTGTGGCTCAAGAAAAGGAGTACAACACAAGAAGTAGGGTTGTCAAAGGGACAGGCCTCAAGCCAAGCCAAAATCTCCCTTACTTTCAAACATTCCTAAAGAGGATCCTAAGAAATATGCATCTGCCAAAAGCCTTGTTGTTCCAAACAAAATACATACCCCCTCATGCCCAAACATCAAAAATCCTATACCACCTAATGAGTGTGTTAGCTTTCCTTCCAATATTGCCTTGCCAAAGAATGTCCCATATGACATTGCCTAAGTTTTAAGTCAAATAAAATTCTTTGTTCCAATTGTTGAGTTGTTTAGGATTCTTGAGCAAAAAAGGAGAGCATTTGAATACTTGGGATTGAATGAAGAGTAGACTGCCCTATGCGAAATGTAAACATTGTGGAAGCTCCTCCAATCATTGAAGAGTTAGAAGCACCACCAAAGCATTGGAGGAACTAGGTGAACCACCCGAGGTTTATTTGGGAACATCCTTGGTGGACTATCGCTTAAATGTGGACCCATTCTTCACCTCTTGTATCATAAAGGACATACTACTCGACAACCGTATGTTTGACTCGGGGTAATCATGCAATGTCATGCCTCTGAAAGTCATGAATGAGGTGAATATAAAAGTAAAAAAACATATGGGAAGTTCACTAAAATGGAATCTAGAGAATTTATAGTAGAGGGATGTGTGAATGGTTTGGTGGTGCAACTTGCAGCCTACCTAGGTAAAAATTTAAAACTTGATGTTGTCATTGTTGACTACCCAGCCAAGTGGGGTATGCTAATCTCTATAAAATGGGCTGCAAGTGTTGGTGGGAGTGTTCAAATGGACATGTCCTATGCCACCATACAAATTGAGGGCAGCCTTGTCAGGTTGCATGGAGAAAATAATATGTTACACCTTATTGAAGACCCCAACAATGCATCCTACGAAGTATTGTACACAAATGTTGATGCGAATAATTTTGTGGGATTTGCTGATCGAAAAGAGCACAAGATTGAGGAATGCAGTGTCTTGAGCAGAAATATCTCCTTGGACTCTATTGTTTGATGGAGCTTGTTCCAAATTTGGAAATTGGGACTCTATTATGCTAGTGTTGTTTTTCTTTCTCAAGCCAAGAAAAGTTTTTTTCCTTCAAGCTTAATTTTGAGTGCAATAACAACATTGCAGAGTATAAGGCATTGTTGTTAAGTTTAAGAATTGCTTGGAAATATGGTATCAAAGACATTATTGTCAAAGGAGATTCATAATTAATTTTCAAGCAAGTCAGAAAACTTTATGCCACAAAAAATCACCGAATGAAATAGTATAAACACCCAGTTTGGGATGTCATTGAGATGTTTGATACATTCAATATTGTGCATCATGACAGAAATTTCAATGATTTTGCAGAAAAGATTGTAGTGTTGGGATATCGGCTTGAGAATTGTACAATGTCCCCATATTGTGATTATGATGTTGAGGTGTTGACAAGACCCTCTGTCCCTAACAAAATTAAACATTGGCAAGTTTTTTATGATGATGCTCAGATCAGAAGATTTATGTAGAACAAGGGAGATTTTGTTGATCAATATATTTATTGGGAGCCAATGGTGTGTGCAACAAAGGGAAAGGAAACCTTGTTTGGCAAGGGCATCATTCAACTAAAGACTAATACCATTCCTAGAGGGACGATTACTCTTGAGTCAAACTTTGATAATGTTGATTGCATTATTAATACGCGTATGGCAGCCTTAAGGGATGTTGAGGAGCATGATTTTGGTACAAAGGAGAAACCATGGAAAATTTGGTTAGGAAACAATCTCAACAAGGAGGAGAAGCAGTCATACATCCAATTGTTGAAAAACTACCAAGATTGCATGGCTTGGATCTATTTTGAATTAAAAGAACACATGGAGGACCTATTTCAACAAGATATTCCCTTGGAGTCTAATGCAAAGCCATTCAGGAAAAAACAAAGGCCAATCAATCCACTCTTATCTCTTAAAATGCAAGAGGAACTGAAGAAGCTAAGAGATGGAGGAATTATTCAACCCACAAGGTATTCTTCTTGGGTTGTAAGCCTATTATTAGTAAGAAAGAAGAATGGTGACATCAGGTTATGTTTGGACTTCAAGAATCTAAACATAGCATCAATGAAGGATAATTATCCTTTACCAAACATGGAAAACATACTGCAATTAGTGGCTGGTTCTGAATTGCTCTCTACCTTGGATGGTTTCTCTGGTTATAACCAAGTTGTGGTGAAGGAATAAGAAAGGATCAAGATAACCTTTACTACTCCTTGGGGAACATATGTGTATGTTAGGATGCCCTTTGGTCTAATGAATGCTAGAGCCACCTTTCAAAGAGAAATGGATGTTTCTTTTGCTGGTTACATCAATGAGTTTATTGTTGTCTACTAAGATGATGTGACTGTGTTTTCTAGAAAGATAAGTGACCACTTTTACACTTGGAGAAGATGCTGATAAGATGTAGAGAATATGGAATCTCACTCAATCCAAATAAATTCTATTTTGGAGTGTAGAAGGCAAAGTTTCTTGGTCACATTGTGTCACAAGAAGGGGTGATGATTGATCCAGAAAGGGTAGAGGCCATCAACAAGGTCCCAATTCCAAGAACCAAGAAAGGAATTTAGTCCTTCTTTGGGAAGATAAACTTCATCAAAAGATTCATATCAAACTTTGTTGAGTTGACCATTCCAATCACTTCCATGCTAAAGAAGGACCAGGTCATCAAATGGGAGGAGGATGCCATCTAAGCTTTCAATGGGATCAAGGAGGCATTAAAGCATGCCCTTGTTCTAGCATCTCTAGACTATAAGAAGCCTTTCCAACTATTTTCCTTTGCTTCAGAGAACAATATTGCTTTTGTCCTACTGTAGAAGGATGATGAAGGGGCAGAGAGGCAAATTTCCTTTTAAGTAAGGCCATGCGGGGGATGAGATGGAATAGACTATTATGGAGAAGTAGACATTTACCTTGGTGAAAGCAACAAAGGTTTATCAGGCCTTACATTCTAAGTTCAAAATTTGTTGCTTATGTTCCCCACACCATGGTGAAGGACATCTTATTAGAGATGGAGGTCTCAAGAAAAAGATGTAGATGGGTGAACAAGTTACAAGAATATGACATGGATATCAAAACCATGAAGTTGGTGAGAGGTTTAGGCTTGGCTAATTGGCTGAGAGCAACTTACAAAATATTCACTAAATGAGGTAGGAGAAGAAGGGGCAGGTGTTTTTGAAAATTTGATGAGTTTTGAGTGGTGCAAGGATGTAACTTTTTTATCTCGAAACTTATACTCTCCCGAGTATTTAATTAAGAACTAGAAAATAACTCTTTAGTTGGCTTCCCGAAATATGTCATTATTGATTATGGGTTATCTTGGAAAAACCCATAGGAGTCCTCTTAAGGTGCATTATCAAGATGAATCCCCAACGATAATTATTGATCTCCATGGAGGAGTTTTGGGGGAAATTTTTCTGCAAGAGTCACAACACACAAGATCTTGAGGGCTGGTTATTGGTGGCCAACTCTCTTAAAGTATACAAACTTGTTGGTTAGAAGATGTGAGATCACAATGTTTCTTCTGGAAGACTGAAAGCTATAAGCTTCCTACCTTTGCATCATGTATCAATTAAATCCCCATTTAGGCAATGGGGAATAGATTTCATTAGTGAGATTTCCGACCCTTCAAGTGCTAGCCATAATCGGATTCTTGTAGCCATTGACTACTTTACTAAGTGGGTGGAGGAAATCCCCACCAAGAAGGAAACACACCAAATTGTCATGGATTTTTTGTTGAACCACATAATTTGTAGGTTTGGAGTACAAGTAAATATTATAGCTGATAATGCCATGAGTTTTTAAGCTAAACCTATGGTGGCAATGTGCAAGAAGTATGGGATAAACTTCACATATGCCTCTAATTACAATCCCCAAGGAAATGGACAAGCTGAGTCCAGTAATAATTTTTTTTTGAATATTATCAGAAGAACCTTGGACCTGAACAAGAGAAAATGGGGTAAAGAGTTGAATTTTGTTGTTTGGGCTAATAGAATTATTATTAAAAGAGCCACCGGAAAGAGTCCATTTGAGTTGGTGTATGGAACTCAGCCCCGTTGCCCCTTCATATGCAATTATCCTCATATTAGTTTATTCAATAGCTAGAACATCAATAGGTTAGTCTATATGATGCCCACATTAACTAGATTGTTGAACTTGATGAAGAAAGGAGGGCATCCCACCGAGGCATGTGAAGTTCGAGAGAAGTGAAGAAGTTATTTGACAAGGTCACTCCTAGAGCTTTCAATGTTAGAGATCTTGTGCTATTGTGGGATAACAGACATGAAGACAAGGGAAAGCATGGTAAGTTTGAATCCTTATGGATGGGCCACATTACTCCATTGATATTAGAATTGGTGAACATACCTTCTTCTTGAAGAACATGGATGGTGAATTGCTCGAACTACCTATTAATGGCAAGAATTTGAAGCATTTCTTGGATTGATTCCCTATAATCAAGGTAAAAGTATTTTGTACGAGTGTATAGTTTATTATTTGTTTCTTATGCATTACTGTTTTGCTCATTTTGGTCCTTGGTGACATGTTTTTATTGGTTTCTCTATTCGTTTGGGAGATGGATCTATTTCTCTTCTCTGTAAGCTGACTCCATCACCTAATGGATATTTTTGGCACCTGGTCTACCTTTTTCTTATGGTACTCGTAGGGAGTGCCTATCCCCGAGTCGAGCTAATGTCTCGTGCTTAAAATAGTCTCGCCCCATTTTTCCATTGAAATTTATCGATTTACGGCCTCTGTCACTTTCTACTTTCCCATGTTGTGCCTATTTAGTCTCTGTTGCCATATTCAATCTGTTTCTAGGGTCTTCGATCACTTATGGATCTATAGTTAACTCTGTGTTTCTTTTTTACTCTAGAAAAGGTATGTAATTTGGATCTCTCATTCTCTGTTCATCTAAAAAATCGGGATCTCCCGTTATTTCCATTTTCCATAGTTGGGATTTGTTGTCCTTGTCATTTTCCCCTAAATACTTAAAGAAAAATGAATAGATGTATCTCAAAAGAACATATTTGAGCCTTGTAAAATTTCTAAATTCTTTCTCCTTGAAGAAAATTTCATCTCTAGGCTCAAATGGTCATTTTTCTGTATTTTACGGTTTGACGGGTGTTTCACCCGGTCAAATTTGCATGTTGGCATAGACAGGGAACGTGGCCTCTTTTGGTTGGACGTGGTTCAACAAGATACTTAAAAATACTATGAGTCACCTCGACTCAAAATTTTTCCACGTGGAGGAATGACACTCATTTGAAGATTTACTTTTTGGTTTGGCCCTGGAGTGGTACTAGGAGGAAACGTGGAAGTTTTTGTAGCTTTTCCTTAACTAAGATAAATTTTTATACAACTTGATACGATTCGATGGGACAGAGACATGTGAAGGCTTCTGCTAGGTCTTCCCATACATAGTCTTTTTCAAAAGGGCTTTGGGAGGTCAGGGCAGTGGAGGAACTGTGCATGTTTGGGGACCGACCCTTGAGTTCCATTTTAAAGAAGCACTAGGAGGACACTTGGAGGCCTCCGATCACTTTGCATTTTGCTTGGACTTTTCAATGGCCAAATGATATTTCCTTAGACTTTGACACGCTTTCTTCCTCGAACTTCAAGCATTCAAACAAATTTTTTCAAGGCGAGGATACGTGGCAAGCCCACACTCATTCAAGGTCTCAAATTTTGGGTACCATCTTAAGGTGTGCCATTGTGACGCATGGCGGTTTGAAAGTCAAAAGGGCGGGAAGCGGACCATCGGGGCAACTTAGAATTTTCACCTCTTTTTCTCAAAATGGTTAAAATATCAAAAATGGCCCATGCAAGCCCGACAAAGGATCAATCAAATTTTTTTCAAGTCAAAAGGGCAAGGAGGTAGACCATCGGGGTAACTTGGATTTTTTTCCCTTATATTCAAAATCCTAAAATCATTAAAGTGACCTATGGGCCTGATAGAGGAAATGTCAAAGCTTTCACTCAACAACGAAGGTCGAGCCATGGGGAAAACTTGGAAAATCTTCCTTTTCAAAAAAGGAGCTGAAATGGTAGAATTTATTCATAGTTCCTTTGGGAGCCACCTTAGGACATGTGTCAGGATAATTTTTCAAGGGCAGAGCCACGAAGCAAAATGTGAAATTTTTACATTTTTTCAAAGGGTTTTCAAAAGTCAAAAGGAAGCCCCCGAGCCCATTTTAAATTGAATCTTCCACATGGATGACCCAAATTCAAAGTAGAGATCAATAACAGTTGTGTGTCTAAATCTTATTTTCCCCCCTTTTTTTAAAACCTCTTGGAAGTGTGAGTCTTCATGATTTATTGGTATTTTCTACATGACAAACAGAGAGGTGAGTTACTTTTGATATCTAAGTTTTTTGGGGAAGATCTGGAGACGTCTTTTTCCATTAAAATGGTCTGACTATCGGGCTCAATCTAATTTTCTGATTTTCTTCTCCTAAGCATGCAAGGAGCCAGATTTGAAATATTAGGGGTGGAAGTGGTTGGAAAATGGAAGGAATAGTGATCTACCGAAAGGAGTTGAATGCATGAGGTATTTGAAGAGATATGCCCACCGAGCACTGATAGTTTTTTCAGATCTGATTCTCGGGAATCACGATTGGGATCACGACGAGCACCGGTGCACTCAACGTCTAGTTTTTGGGGGTTTTTTTTTTAAATGTTATAAATGGCAAAAATTCAATGTGCAAATGGTTGGATAGTTTGGAAAGGTTGGAATGTTAGAGATCAAAACTTATTTCCGAATAGAAAAAGCTTGATAGAACCTGTCTTTTGAGTAGCCATCTGAGACATCTGGATATCTCTTTTGTATTAAATTTAATCGTGTCAAGGTGGTTGCGAGTGTACATCCATTGATAAGATCTAAGACTATTCTATAAACATTCCCTTGCTGATAAATTTAATCAAACTCGAGTTATTATGAGTTGATCTTGATGAGAATGTGTTTGTTTCATTTCTACTAAATGTATGTGAGTAGTTTTTCTTGTTTATGTTGTAATCTTGTATTAAAATTTGATTCAACCACACAGGTCTCAATCCTTGTGAAACTTTGGTGTCATCTGCAATTTCATTTCTCAAGAGATATTTTATTTAGGAATGAAATAAAAAATTTGAAATCATGTTTCTTTCATCTGTTTTAGAAAGATTGACTGTAAGCCTCTGGGTGTACCTCAAGTGTGATTAGGCTTAGATCTTGATACTTTAATGGGTTTTATAACTCGATACTTCATGCTAGAATCTCATATATTGTGTGAAAAATTACAATTCTGGGCCTCCATTTAAGCACACATTCAGTTAAAGAAACATTTTAGTTGTTCTATTGCATTCTATTGGTTAGCATTCCATTTTCTAGAGTACTCAAAGATCTGTTGAATCAAATCCATCTTACCTCACATCCCACCAAAAATCTACTTAAAATAACCAATCTTACCCGTACTACCCCTATTTTCCTTGTGTGTACACAAATGCATAATTTCCATTACCGAACATGCAGAAACAATCAGGGTTCCTAATGTCTTTACTATCCTGAACCTTGTCTAGAAAATATCTCCACTATCTAGAGTGACAACTCGTGAGAGTTATATTTTGTTGCATTGATCATATTTTCTCCAAGGTCTTATTCATAACCTCATAGAGAATGATATCTCCATCTCCTCCATAAACCACAGGTTATAGAAGGGTCCTCTCACCCTGGTTGAAAGGCACAACCATAAATTAGTGATGATAGGTCAAATATTCTTGAGAGTGTTATCCATTTCTCCACATCTCGGTTGACAAAAGTCTAGTTAGATCCTATCCCTAGCCACAAAATGACTCATTTCGATCTATCTGTCTCTAAGATTGCTATCAATAATTTTGATGCTTCTCGACTTTGAGGAAGAACCAATTTGGGTACCAACAGTTCGAGCACAATTTTTTTTTCCCCGTGTATGGGGTTGTCTATGTCTTGATCCCACAGGGCCCTTTACCCTTGTCATCTGATTTATGATCAACACTAGGATGATTTGCAAATATTTCTTGACCTTGTGCTTTATGATGACCTTGGGAACTTTTTGTAATTCCTTTCTCTACTCGCTAACTTTTAATATATTTCTTTAATAGCTCGCCAGATTTTTACAACCTCTTCCGATCAACAGACTTACTCGAGTGAGGATTCTCTGAATTGATCAGCTGGATACCTTCCCTCTAAGGAGGATTACCAACTACCTTGATGTTATTTTTAATCTTCAAATCCATGGTGAAGGCATGCCTCAATGTTGTTGGGTTCTTATCCCTTATATAATAGGAAGCCTTCTTATCAAAATCATAGAGTAATTTATTAAATAGGAAACATCACTTAGCCTCGGGATCATAGGTAGCCTACTCAAGGTCATATTGAACCTTGTATTGATGTCATGAATAGACTCATTAGGATTCTTTTCTATATTTTCAAATTCTAATAAAGGAAATCTAGGTCTGCATTTTATCTCCATACTTTGCAAACTAAAGGCATTCTTCATTTATGTCCATGAATCAATGGAGTGGTTTTGCAAAGATTTATACCACTACCGTGCATCCTCCTCTAGAGTATGAATAAACAATTTTATGTACACATCCTCAAATTTGATCTCAAAGTCTTCCATCATATTAACAAAAAGATTTAAGTGCTAATTCCCGAATGGAATTATTTCATTAAAATTTAGGTAGTTTGTTTCTAACATCTTGGGGCACAACCTTTTGGTATCGATCCATAGCTCTAAAATCTATAGGACCAAAAGTGTTCACAAAAAATAGAGGTCTAGGTGGGGGCTAGGCCATATTGTTTTGGGGAGGTGATATTACAAGAGAAACAAAATGATGAGGAGTGAGGGGTCCAGTAGGGCACATGAATACGATTCTCGGAATGAATGTTCTCTAAAGAATCTGCTTTCTTGGAAGATCCTATTAGCTTTGGAGAACACATGGACATAATGAAATGTAAATTTTTCAAATACAAAATAAGGCCCCTCTCCAGTTGGAGAATTAAGATCTTTAAAAAGACTACTTGATTTAGAAGCACTTGAGGAAGTATGGAAATCTTCAATGGTAGGTGATTAATTTCCAAAATTGACAACTCATTTCTTGATTTCAGATCTCCAACAACTTTTCAAATTCTTTTTCCTTCATAATTTGTCTTTCCCAATTCTAGGAAAAACTTTTTGGTAGGGTCTTTAGTGAAGAAAAATCTTCTTCCTTCCATTTTTGCAAGGATTAGTGATAAATTTCAATGCATAAAGGTTAAGACACTAGCATTTATCAAAATTTAATTCAAAACAGAGTTGCCACTAAGGATTTTCAACTTAGTTGTGAAAATGCACTAAAATTAGTCTCTCAAATGTCTGTCAACACTAAATTCATGCAAATATTCAAAGATCTAACCTTCCTTTACCCGTATTTAACATTGATGATGTAAACTTAGTGCAAAAACCAACAAAAACTTGAAATATTGCACACAAAACTTGTAACTTCACATAATTCTTACAAATATCAACACAAATGACGTTTAAACAATGTATTTGCACTTAGATCAAATAAGAAACATTACCAGGGTCTGTATATGTATAGCTTTGTTCAAATAGTCCCCGAAAGAGTGCCAATGGGGTGTTGGTATCCAAATTGATTCTCCCTTGGAGATAGATCAACATCAAATATTTAACAAAACACTGAGAGACAGACAGATCATATTATGAGTCGTTTTATAGCTGGGGAGGGATTCATCTAACTCTTTGTCACTCAAGCATCGGAGAAATGGATAGCACCTTCATTAAGGATTTGATCTATCCTCATTGCTCTAGGTTGTGCCTTTCGCCAAGGGTGAGAGAACATGTTTTGTAACCTCTTTCGGCGAAGGAGAATGAAGATATCCTTCTTTGCACAAATTTGAAAGGAGACCCTGAGAAAATATGATCAATGCACCATAATTTAACTATATCAAATTGTCACTTCTAAAGAATGGTGATATTTTCTAAACAGGGCTAAGGTTACTAGAGACATTATGGAATCCTAATTGCTACTACATATTTTGGCAGTAGAATTTTTACATTTTTTGACATACAAGGAAAATAGGGGTAGTTCATGTAGGATTCATTTTTTGAATAATTTTGGTAGGAGATTAAGAGGGATAAAATTGATTATGCCAGATCTTTTAGAAAATTCACAACATTTAGAAAACTAAAAGACATAATGCTTCAGAATAGGTAAAATATTTCGTCAACTAGAAGGTGTGCATCAATGGAGGCCCAGATTTAAACGGTTTCACACAATCTCCAATAATTTAACATGAAGGCTCTAGCTAAAGACTCAATTAAACATTAAGAGACCCCTGGTTCCTCACGCCTAAGATACACTCAAAGGCTTACATATAATCTTTATCAACAAATTACAGTAAAGTGATTTTAAATTATTTATCTCATCAGAGGTTAAAGGCTCTTCCCATAATGAAATTGCAAATACCACTAAACTATCACAAGAATGAGATCATGTGTGATTCGGAGGAATTTAACACAAGATTACAATAGGAACAAGAAAAACTACTTACAGACATTCTAAAATAAAGCGTATACAAATTTGCCCCAAGATTGACACAGTTAATTTGAATTTCATTAGATTCATCAACAGGGAAAGTTTCTTTGAACAGCCTCTCGAGATTGTCAATGGCTTTACACTTGCAACCAAATTGACATGATTGAAAATCTAAAACATAGGAAATTAACAGTTTCTCGATGGTCTCTCGGAAGATGGGATTTCTCAAAATTTCTCTTAAAAATTCAACCCCCAACCCTTTACAAGAGAATTCTCATTGCATTTATACATTTCACTCTCTCACTCATTCCAAATTCCCCCAAAAAAAAAAAAATATTTGAGGAACCTTTTCTTGTTACCAATTTGTCTCGGAAAGTGACGTTTAACAAATTTACACCCGCTGCCAGGTGGAAAAATCACGAATTGATCATGTTTCTCAAACCATCGACTAATGACTAGGATGCCATGCCACAACTTGATAGTCCTTATAATCATTCTTTTTATTCTCTCATGTGAGAAATCCCCATTTTAATCATTTTTCGGTGGCTCTATATAGCTGGATCTGATAGGCAATCCTTTTCACCCTTGAGGCAACACCTTGAGAAATGAGTGCCCTCATATGGACACCTGCATTTGTGCCTTTTAGAAATGAGTGTCCGTGCATGGATTATTCCACATACCTATGTTTTGAGTCAGATTTGAAAGAAAAACAATGTGTATTCACATCTCCGTGAGTCTCAAAGAAAATGGCAAGAAAATCGATGCAATGTATAAGCAACCATTAATTCTCCCTTTCTCAACTTTAGATTAGAGCCGTCCATGTGTTTCCTTGGTGCAATTGCAAAGGTGAAGTATAAGGGAAAGTTTTTAAACAAGCATGGGCCTTCCACATGCCTTGGGCCCAAGAAAAACACCTTTTGGCCTTTGAAAATTCTTAGTATAAAAGGAGGCAGTGGAAACCTCCGATGTCTTACTGGTGCACTTTTGATATGGTGCCGAAAAATGGAGACCCTAAAAACACGTAGGCTCACCATGTGTATCAGTCCGGAAGAGTTGTTGAAAATTTTTAAGGACCAATTGAAGGCACCATGTGTCTAGGGTCTGAGACAGTTTCCCTTAGCTGTTGAAAAGTGCAAGAAAGTGCAAAGTGAGCGGAAAATTCCACGTGTCTTCATGGTGCTATTTCAAAAATAAAATTCAGGGGCAAATCCCCAACCAGTGTGGGCTCTACACGTGTCCTAGGCCTTTAGAAAGTTTCTTGAAAAGTTGAAGTATAGAAAGGAGCCGGAAAAGCCTCAATGTGTCTCCCTGGTGTACTTTGGATATGGTTCCCAAAATCTGAGACCCTAAACAAGTGCGGGCTTACCAAGTGTCTCCTTGGCGCTACTGCTAAGGTAGGACCCATAGGCGGATCCTCAAATGAGAGTGGGCCCTCCATGTGTCCATGGTCTGAGGAAGATGCACCGGCTGTATGAAAAAATGTTTAAGTCTGGGCAGGGCCAGTAAAAACGTCCACGTGTCTGCATGGCACAACTCCAAAGGTCAAACCAAGAGGTGAATTTCTAGATGAGCACAGTCCCTTCATGTGGACAAGACATGAGTTGAAGTGGGCCTTATAGTTTCAAAGTGCCCCTCCGAGCCACATCCAATTAGAAAGGACCACATTTTCACATATTCTGAGATATAAATTGATGGGTAAAACACACCTGTCAAACCGTAAAATGCAGGAAAATCACCATTTGTGCCTGAAAGTAATTTTTTCTTTAAGGAAAAAGAATTTTGAAATGATATAAGGCCCAAATGTGATCTACTGAGCCACATCCAATTAGAAAGGACCACATTTTCATAAATATTGGGACAAAAATTGATAGGGAAAACAAAACGTGACTATGGAAAAATGGAAGGAAGGGAAAAACCTGAATTTACGCCCAAGTTACAAATTCTTTCACATGGACAGAGGAAAGAAATTAAATTTTTATACACTTAATGTGATCCTAGACCAAAGTAAAGGACTGATCATGGTAACCAAATGAATGACAGAGCTTTCACGCATCAATATGGGGAGATAGAAAAGACGACAGAGTCCACAAACTGAATAATTTCAAGGACAAACGGGGTGAGATCAAATTGAGCACCAACACATTGCATCACTTACATCTACATAGTTCCATAAATCAAGGGTCGCATATCAACATCAGCACACACAACATACGAGGATGGATTATATTCTATTCCATGCACACATATTATTACATTATCTACATTTAGCTATTTCTCGCTATTTCAAAAAGTGCAATGCCCGAGAGCACCTAGGGTACAACATGCACACACACACACACCAAAACTCTATTTGGGCCCCAAATTTAGTGTAGTACTTATATTAGTAAGCCCGCTTTATTTGTCTTTTGTAGGTCATTTCTTTCATATTGCATTATTTCATACATTCGATGCACTTGGTAGATCTAGTACGACAAATAGATAATATTTAAGGGTATTTTGTGACACTACTGAAACAAGATTTTGAACTTTTACGGACACCAGCCTCCCCGAGGTGTCCAAGTACCTTCCCATGTGCACTACAATCTCCTATAGATCCAACATTTTGGGACCTCATAGCGATCGTTCTTACTCCTAGAATCTACAAACAAACCTAGGACAACTTGTGAAAGTATCTAGTAATAAGTTTATTCCTTTCCTTTAAATTTTACATCCTTTCATACTTAGGGTTTTAATTCATTTAGTATAATTATTTACAATTATTCCATCTCGTTCTAGTGTATTTTTACAATTTTTAAGTCCTCGTAATTAAATTAACTATTATTATACTTTCATAAAGTTTAGTTTACTTTTAATTAATCATTATGGTTTCTATTTTCATTAACATATTTATTTGGGTCACTTTTGATATGTATTTACTGTTTTTCCTAGTTATAGTAACTACCATTATTACACATTTTAGCTAAGTAATAACATTCTCATGTTGCGATGTGAGCACATTT
Organism: Taxus wallichiana var. yunnanensis; assembly: GCA_018340775.1. Lineage (NCBI taxonomy): Eukaryota > Viridiplantae > Streptophyta > Pinopsida > Cupressales > Taxaceae > Taxus > Taxus wallichiana. The sequence continues at coordinate 865,847,852 of CM031239.1, read as the reverse complement.
TGTTTTCTTTTTCTTAGAAACCACATACCCTTTGGATTTGATATCAAAATATCAGGGTTGGACTATTTATTATGTGAATAAATTTGTGTTTTACAACAAAAAAGTTAGAAATATTATGTGTATACAGAATTTTCTCACATGTTTTTAGACAATATCAACACAAACCCATAACTAGAACGTTAAGATCGAAATTAGTTTGTGTCATTGAAATTCCATATAAATTTGAAATAATTTAAGGTTGTGATATTTAATTATTTGAAATAGAGTGTTCACTTTTCACCAAAACATATGTTTTTCATCTACAAAATGTTTCCTACACCCATCCAAATTTCAAAAAAGTAATATTGACATGATCTATGCTCAATTCTACACACACACACAAAAAAAAAAAATCAATTATTTTTCTCATGATTAGGGCGTGTACATGTAATTTTTCATTTTGGGATGGGTTCATTCTGAAGGTTGGTAAAAATTTAATACCGATCAAAAAAATAGGAGAAATTTGTGGGAACTAATACATGATCTTATCTAAATTTCTTCTAAAGGGATTTGTAAAAAGTTGACATAACTCAAGAAATAGGGTGCGGAGTGGGCACACTATGTTATAATTTTGACAAAAAAACACATGGTTTTTGCGCACCGCATTTGAGCCTCTTAATATCCACCATTAAAAAAAAAAAAAAACTTAGTATTAGAAACTAGATTCTAAGCATTGTGATACTTGTTCTTATCAAATTGTCAAATTTTAAGCATACAAATGAAAAATTTGTAGTTTAGATTCATATGTGGTGTAATAGTCTACATACAATGCATAGGAGGGGATTTTATTCTATTGCATCACACAAAATTTCCATATTCACGAAAATCTAGATCTAGCACGCTATTATCATGCAAATCGAACAAGGGAAACCTAGGTCATGTGACATTAATACACACAAACACACACAAATAGTGATAAATGCATTGATTTTGAAATGTAGTGTAGTGCTCACCATGAGTTCACTCTTTGGGTGACCACCAGGGTCAGTTTGACTTCACATTATGCATATTTTTTATTATATTTGATGTTGTCTTTGTTAATGTGTAAGTAGTCATTTTGTAGGTTACAGTGTGACAAACGACTCCGACAATGAAACCAGAGTGATTAAGAGTGAATAACAATGAAGATAATCCCTCTAGAAAAGACTAGGTTTCAAGCATATGAGAAGACACGGGTGCCCAGATCAGTCATTAGCACTGGCGCAAACCTTCCCCCTTGCAGTATATCTTCCCATACATTACTTTGGTTTTTCACCCTTGATGAGAAATTTTGAAATTGTTTCAACTCTGCTCCGGATGATACAATATCCCAATCATTATTAGGTTGCATGTAATAAACTAAGTCATCATCTCTCTCTCATTTTTAGGTATTTAACATTTTTGAATTCTTTTTTCTTCCATCTTAATATACTTAATCATTTGAATATCATTTATTACAGTAAGTTACTCTAAGACAATATTTAATTCAAATTAGATTATATCAAATACCAACAATGTACATACAAAATAAATTTATTTAGTGAATGTGAAGGAGACAAGTGGAACTTTGACAAAAGTCCACTTTGTATAAATAGAACCCTAATTTTCTCTTTGTGCATAAAAATAAATAGAAAGGATTCAAAAGGAACTCTAAACTACATAATATACTATCATATGTCCATGCCGCACATATAGTTCATATATATAACAAATATTTTTTGAGACCATGAGAAGAGTGAACATGTGATTCTTAAATGTGTAATAATAACGTATGGATTTTGAAGCTTAAATATGCATTGTCATTGTGGGATAACTGGGACAATTTCTTATTAGTGAAATATCCTTGAGAGTGCACATGTGGCTAGAAATTTGGACTAGTCTGAAATTTATCATCAAGGTATTACAAGAGGCATTGTAATCATGGCTATTAGACACATGTGAAGGACATTACGTGTGTTCAAATATATGGAAAACGGTTTGCATCTACTGAATTGAATTGAAGAAATTTATTCTTTGTGGACTCTATCCCACTAATTTAAAAAAAATACAAGAAACCCAAATTCGGGAATTATCATAAAAGAGTAAGTATGATATTAGGAACAAATATTTTTGACTTGAATACACAAAAGAAATTAATTAATTAATTTAGATAGTACACAATAAAACACACATAGTAGAGTGTTTAACAATATTAAACAAGAGGTTTCCAAAGTCAAGAGAGAACCAAATTTAACAAGTAGAGTTAACAATTGTTGTTGTAAATCCTTTTTGGGATCAAGTAGTGTATGTATGAGGCACTAATAAGTAGTGGTGTCTTGTAGATGTCATATGTAATAGTTTTAAAATATAACTTGATATGGGTTTTAACCCTTAGAGAATTTTGTAAGATTTCTAGATGGTCATGGGTACTTCTTAAAAGGGATGTCATACCTTGATCACACCACTATGATTATAACATCATTGAATGAATGCAAAACATGTGTTACCACACACTGATGCAATGTGACATGAGGTTTGTAGAAATATCTTGAATTTCCTAGCCTTGCATTATGTGATTAACTATTTCAATATTATAGACAAGGTGTTTCCCCATCTATAAATAACTCTAATTATGTATGTATAATGTAAAATTCCCCAATCCTTTTCAATCTTCCTTTAACAAGCATAGCCTCAAACACTATGTAGTCATTGTGGTACAAATAAAATTCTTGTACCAACTTCTAAGAAGTGATTTTTCTATGAAAATAAAATTGCAAACATTTTGAACTCTCTTGAAATGGTACAAAATTAAAACAACTTCAAAATACATAATCTTATTTTTGGTTGATGCATGATTTCTTATTAAACTAGATACTTTAATGTTAGTATCATATATCTCATCAACTTTGTTAGCAAAAAGTTGTATCAATCTCAAACTACACATCATAGACAACAACAACATGGATTTAAGAATTTCTAATTTTTTAGATGAACGCTTAACTTTGGATCAAGAAATTCATGAAAATCTATGTAGGATTTAAACGTGAAATAACCATAAGAAAATTGAGATTAAATGCAATATGTCGAAAGGTATAATCCTAATAAGTGTAAATCTATATAGCTTCATAATAATGTAATGGAAAAATTAACTATGTTTCGTTACACATCGCAAAAATATCTAAACACAATACATAATTTTACTAATACCTATTTAAAATTTCTAAATTAATCACATAAACTAAAAATGTCATCCAAAGGTATATACCTCAAACAACTTCTTGTGGTTGCATGATATTTTTATAGAAACTTGAACACGCACATTCTTCTTTGAATTAATGAATGAATTCACTCAATTCTAATATTTTATTTCCTTGTGCACACTGATTTACACACAATGACTATGGCAATTTTTCAATCCAAAAAAATCATCCTTTTCTCCACAAACAAAAATAAAAATAAACATTACTTTTAAACTAAATAATTTAAGTAAAAAAATGCGACTTTGAAGACTAAGGTATGTGAATATTATGAAATATCTTGGTAAATTTCTTGCATAAAAGAAATTTTAATTGTATTCTAAAAATGCTCTATGATAAAATGGTAGCTTCCAGCAATGATTGGGGCTGTAATGATTGCTTGGTCATTCGTGTTCTGATTTTCAATTGATCTACAACAGTTGTATAAGTATAGACTTGCTTTACAACTCTAACCCTAACAATCGAAAGTACAGCTTCATTGAAAATAGAATTTGATATATAATTCCAATTCACATCCTTTATCAGCAACGTGTTACCTCCCTGAAGCAACAAAAAGGAATGAAACTTTAATAGTCCACAAAGTCTTTCATGGCACATGGATTACAGCTACATGCGTCACAAAGCCAATATTCAAGGAGTCAAGATCCCTACATTTTAGGTTCTAGAAATACATGTTTTAGGTGCTAGCAATGCATCTCTAATTATTTCTCCGGCTTTCCTTGACACCCAACAAAATATCGCTGCACAAACTTCCACTTATTAAAAGAAAACCATGTGCGACATCTTTATGAATCACAAACATTAATCTCTTCCACAGCTTCTGTGTCGTCAGATATACTCTCACATAAGGTAAGCTTTCATGAGGAATATTTGTTTATTTAAATACGAGCCTTCTCTGCTCACTCTAGTTTTGTTTTGTAATTGAAGATGGAGCGCAAAACGAGAGAGACACATGGGAGAGCGTATCCATGTGCAGCATGCAAGATTCAACGAAGAAAATGCGGGAAAAGTGTCTGCTCGCTCCCTATTTTCCACCGCACGAACCTCACAAGTTCTGTATAGCCCACAGAGTCTTCGGAGCAAACAACGTTGTCAAAATCCTTCGAGTTGAGACTCGACATTTTATTTTCATTAAATACTGGTTTCATCAGTGTTCTTCGTCTTAGATCTAAAGAATTAAGAAAGTATCATCTATAGCAACATAATCATTGGATCCAGGATAGTATTTTTCTAATCTAATGTCGATGTAGAAAAGTCGTCCACAAGTTATTTCGACAAATAAAAAGAAAATTATAGAGGCCATAAATCATAATAATTTTTTTGTTTATAAGTGAAACACTAAACAACTTATAATAGTTTGGGTTTTTGTTGTTCTGGACGTTGCAGGACATTCCTGTTGAGAGTAGAGACGATGCTGTAACCAGCATAGTGTATGAAGCAACAGCGAGACTGCAGGACCCCGTGTACGGTGTCGCAGGCACCGTGTGTCAACTGCAGCAGCAAGTGTTAAGCCTGCAATCACAACTGGCTGCCACGCAAGAAGATCTTCTCAATACACAAGCTTGTATTTTATCGCTCGTCACTGGATTTTACAGTGCAGGAGAAGCAGAACAAACAGTCGATGAAGAAAATAGTGTTCATACCGTTAACCCAATTGTTTCAGAAGATGTCGCGGATCCCTTCGGTGTATGGGAGCCACAATGGGACTTTCCGAAGTGAAGCCATGCCTTCGAGGTGCACTCACTGTCCGGAAACTCGTTCTCCGCTGTATATATGTGTCGAAACTTTTAGGGAAGCACCATTTTCATACTAGGGTTGATAAAAATGAGTGTTTATATGTATTCACTCATCCTTCTGCGTGTCAATTAGTAGATGTTGAGTAGGTGCTGCAGCAAACCTAAATTTGTCCATACACTTCTTTGTTTAGGTGATAGCATCAGTTGGTGTGAATGAGTGATAGCCGTATGTACAGATGGTGTTAATAAAATTCCTTTATTATGTAGTTTCGCCACCTAAAATAAATGTTTCCAATTTGAGTTTTATTGATAGCTATTTTAAATTGCCAAACTAGTTATCGTTGATATGGAAAGTGGTCTTAAATTATTTAATATAAACTAGTTATATCTCGTTGCTACTTGCTCCTTCGTAATTATAATTATAAAAGTTAAGATTTAATTCAGATTGTACCGTAATGTACAATAGTTATATTGTTACAAAATACTAGAAAATTAATATTTGGATTAGAGTAAAATTGATCATATATATTTGAATAAGAGTAAAGCTGGAAACAATAAAATAAATTTATCCGTCAATATTACAAAATATGAATTAAGAAACCAAAACGGATGTGGTCATTTTTGTAACGGGTAAAGAAATGGTCAAAGTTTTATGCCATATGAAAATTATCAATGCTCAACACCACAAAAATCATAGAAGGACGAAAAAAAGAGACAAGGTAAGAAGGGCACAAAAATGACAAACAACATAACAAATGAGGTCAAAGAAGTAAACACTTGTAAGGGCAATAAGAAAAACAAATTAGAACTTGAACAACACAAGGAACACATGTCAATAAGAACCTAAATTGACCAGAAATCATTAAACATATTAGTAAATTACACAAGAAAATAATTACATGGTCAATCTAGAAATCATTTACACAACATAACGGCCCATTTTTATATATATGTTTGGATACATATAAAAGTAAAACCAACAAATGCTTAAACTTGATAATTTATAGTTGGAATTGTCTCACTACCGTTGATATTGCTTGAACTTAGTACAAGCACAAAAGAAATCTTAAAATTAAAAGAAAAGTGATATCCACTTATCTCCCAAGTAATTGATTGTAAAGATTCCATGGGCTAGCATTTACACTTTTGTTCCTAGAAACATGTGATCATGCACATATATATACACTTGTGAGATTTACAAAATAACTATATTAAAAAATTATATTAAATGAAATATTGAAATCTATAAAAGAAAAGATAGGAATCGTTAAAGTTGATTGTGGTGTAAATAGAAAAAAGTCCTGTATAAGCTCATGTCTCAAATTATGTGCTAAATGTGAATCAATTTCAATACATCAAAGCATATAAGTGTGTCCAACTTGTTGGTAAAAAATATTATAAAATATGACTAGTAAATAAATCTTTTAAAATATTGAAAAACAACAAAAAAATATTTAATTTAAGAATGCATTGTGCTTTGGTATATTTAAATTCTTAAAATACCATGTTTGCAAACTTATACATGTTTGATCATGTTTTGTTAAGTGGGCTATATTTTATTGAAGTGAAAAAAGTATAAAAAAATATGATACAATTATCTCGCTTTATATTATAATTATAGTTATAATCATATGAGAAAAATATTTCTTAATCGAATATAAGTGTTTATCATGAAGATACCATGTGAGGAAATGTTATGCATCATCCTATGTACCTATTTCCATTTTGAAAGTGATGAAATATCCATTAGGGTAGATATTTGACATCGTAGATAGAATTAACTACACGATATATAAGGCACCCTTTTAAGGTGTAAAACGAGAAACTTATGAATCAAATATCTTGTAAGAAATACATATCACACACCATGTGTATGATAAGAGAAAAAAATATTTAATTTATAAGCAAACACACACATGGACAAACATTCTATAGGACAAACACACATTTAAATGTAACTTTTCTTTATATAAACATGTAAGTAAAAGTAGGAATTGCAGACATCATGGTATATTTATTTCCTAAGCTAGACACATGTAAATCATGGTAGCACCACAAAACCACGTTCCATGTAGGAAAATGTATGATAAGTGAAATGTAGTGCCCACTCCTCTTCGACATTGATCTTACTATGATTTTTCTTACTTGGATTGGAGGCATAGACTTTGTTATCATATTTGATCAATAGACATTGATAGATGGACATTACTATATTTGATTAGTATTTTGTTAGACATTATAGATATTTTGATTTTGGATATGTGGTGACTCATAGTGTGGATTATATGCATGGATTGACATTTCAGTATTGATGATGATATAGAGTTACCACTTTATATATACATGCTAACACATTGGATTTTGACGTATAGATTGTTGTTAGACGATTCAACTAGTCTTGTGATCAAATTATTATTGATGAAATGATAGAATTGAAATGTTCTGGAATTATAAACAATTGATGAAATTGCTTGATTTTAGAGATGATCTAGTTATGTTATTTGATGATGTGTATTGATATGTGTATGTGTGTTTTTATTGTTTGATGTTATTGATATGGCCACGAGGCCAGAGAGGTATTGTTTCAATTTTGTAGGAAATTGTAACACAACAAACAAAAGGGGAAAGACGACCAACAATGAAAGAATTTTGGGTATTAGCAACAGTTACCCCGGAAACTTGTGTTTTTAAGTATGATGTTATGTTGTTGATAAATTTTGTTAGAAGGTCCCCATTAGGGGTGGCCTCAAATGTGACCATGGGTAGATGTGTTATTTTCCCTTTTCTTTTTAATTATTTTGTGAGTATGTAATTTATTATTGTAATGTGATCTACTTTATTATTGTTAGTTAAATGTGCTCTAATTAAGTTGATTAATCTTGTTAGTTATTGTAAATTGGATGTGACCAAAGGGGTATTAAATTGTGGTAGGTTTTCCTTGATTGTATTATGGATTTGAAAGGATTTTCATTGGTTTAAGTGTTGTGTACTCAACCTTGCATGTAAAATTCGGATTTTGGCTTAAAGACCATTTTTTGGAGGCTTGTGGGACAAGTTAAGCTTGTCCCACACCTCTTAATTTCACCTACCAACTATACCTATGGGTTAAGGGGTCAAAAATAAACCCCATTATGTGATTTGTAAGGTAAAAGGTGATATTTATTACACTTTATTACATGAGTTTTTATTTTTTCCTTTAGAGGTGTGGGTTTGAGTTTGTGTGTGTAAGAGGCTTGTCATTTCCTAAACCAAAAATTTATTGACCTTTAAGGTTTGGGGTTTGACTAGGTGATATGGAGTTGAGGAGAAGTGATGTGGCATCCTACATGGAGCCATCTCACCCTCATCTTCCCTTTTTCTATTTATAAAATTTTATTTCATGGTTTCGAGGTTAGATGTTTTATTTTTCACTTTGCATTTCAGAGGAGTTTGTTTTTGGAGTGCTTGTTGGGAGCTTGGAATATTTTTGGAGCTTGTTTTGGACTTGGAAATATTGGATCTTGTGCTTGTGGATTGGATACTCTTGCAATGGAAAGGTAGGGACTTCACCCATGTATTTTTATTTCTATGTGTTGTGCAAATGGTTGTAAAAGAATGAATGTTGTGTATTTTGGTTTTGGGATTAGAATGGCCTTAAGGTTGTGTAGGAGAAAGAAAATGGGGAAAATATTGAGGGAGGGATAAGATTTTATATTATGATTTTGGAGGGATTTTTGGGGTTGGGTGTTCCACCTTTTGATAATAAGAAAGAATTCTTATTTTTCTCGATATGTTTGTTGAGGGGGATAAGAGTTGAGGGAGACATAAGAGAAATTGAGGGAGGGATAAGATTTTGGTTGTGGTTGTGTGGATTAAATTTTGGAGGATTTTTAAGGTGGATAAATAAACCCCTTCGGAGGCATAAGTGATTCCCCGTGTTTATTCTCTCCCTTGGCTTAAATTTGAACCTTTTTGTTTGTGAAAAAATTGTATGTTTGTTGTTATTTTAGATTGTTCTTATGTGTGGAAAGTTTTGTGTAAATGGTTATTGTCAAAGCCTTGTTAAAGTTGTCATCGTTGCTTGATACCATTCATTTCTTCATTGTTAGGGATTGGGGGCCAATGAGGAGGATGACATCCCCTTTTCATTGGATTGTAGGATGGGTGGAGAGTGTTGCATACTTCCCTTATTTTTTTTGTGCTTGAAGTCAAATATTTAAGGAGTCGAGTCTATGTTGGAGCCAAAAGAAGAACCTTTGAAATGTTGTTTCAATGTTGAAATAGTGAAAGTTGTAACTTGTAAATTATTCTTTCATATTGTTGGAAATAAGAACTTTTGTATTCTAATAAAATGAACTATGTTCATTGAGAAAAAGGAAGTGCATTGTTGCCTTGTTGAAATTTGTATTATTGTAAAAATAGAAGTTCTTGTAGAGTTTATTATCAAGTTTTGTTGTATTAAAAGGGTAAAATCATAACTCGAAAGTTGTAATTTCTTTAGAATGTGTTCTTATCAAATTCCCAAAGTCCTGTACCAATTTGCCAAAGCATCTATGAACTAAAAAATTTTCATGTGTCCCTTTCCAGGTTCTCCAACACGTGACATCACCGATCGGTTGCGAGAAAATTGAGAGGACAACAACTAGCTCCTTTTGGGGATGATTTGGCAAAGGAAAGAGGAAAAATCAAGAACCTTAGAGAATTCTGGGTAATCAGATCGAATTAGTGTCTTAGCAAATGGTCAATGGAGTCAAAAGAAGCAATACCAACATAGAAGAGAATGTAGGAAGGAAACCAACAAAAAAAAAAACAAGGAAAGCAAAACGCTATACAAAATGTACGGAGGGACCGCGAAAAGTCTTAGGTTTTGAACATCTTAAAAATTTCCCACTATAAGGAAGTGGGAAAGGAGAACCATCCATGTAATCTAAGTAAAAAGAGTTCTCACCTACAGAATGTCTAATTTTAAAAGAAACAAACCAAAGGGAATTAAATTTACCATGGCTACCTCGAGGTTCATGCCTTTTGTCCCAAAGAAGAACACTTTGTCTCCCACTTGAAAAGTTATGGGTCTAGCATTTTTATCAAATAGGTCTTTTACCTTTAGTTGAGGATTTGATATTCTCACAACCACTTGTAATCTGTCTTCATTCATCTTCTAGAGGTACATAATTCTTTTGTCCAATGAATTGGTAAAGTTAGCATCCTTAATAGCCTTCATCAAATGTAAGGTCATGAGTTCCTAATGTTACCGGAAGTGAGCTTCAACTACATATACCACTTGAAAAGGAGACATTCCAATGGCTCTCTAAGGTGTAAGCCTCTCTTCCCATAAAGAATCATATAGTTTCTTATGCCAATTTCTCTCCGAGAATCATTAACAAGCTTCCGAAAAATGATGACCAAGTTCCCATTAGTTGAATCTGTTTGTCCATTCCCTTAGGGATAGTATTCAAGAAGAGTGGGCAAGGGAAATGCCATAGCCATAGTAGAAATCCATCATCTCAGCAGAAGAAAAATTGGAAGCATTATCAGTGACAACCTTGTTTGGTATCCCAAACCTTATTAAGATGTGCTCCTTGATGAAGTTGCATACTACTTCGGAAGTAGTACTTTTAACTAGAACGGCTTCCACCCACTTGCTGAAATAATCGGTGTGACAACCAAAACATGAATATGCCCTTCACTTGAAGGTGGATTGAGTGTCCCGATGAAGTCCAAACCCCATTGTTGAAAAGGTTCCTCAATCACCACTGGTTTGAGAGGTAAAGCAACCAATTTCGGTATTCTAACAAAGGTTTGACATGATTCACACTTTCCTACCCACTTTGATGCATCTATGAACAGGGGTAGGCCAATAATATCTAGCTTAGAGGATTTTGTGGGCTGTGACATCATAAGAGAAATGACCTCCACAGCCTAGTCATGAAAGGCTGAGAAAAATTTCTTTTGCTACTCTTTGTCAACACATTTCAAGAACCTTCCATCTATCCCTCATTTGAACAATGCATTTTCCCACAACACATATTGCCAAAACCTTAATTTGATGGCTCTCTTATTCTTGGAACTCAAATGAGATGGACATTCTCCATAAGTAAGAAAGCATGTAATGTTAGCATACCATACATCGGTTGAGGTAAGGAAAAGAACAACAGGGATGTCAACTTCTTCTTTGGGAAATTTGGCATCGTCTCCTTCAGCAATGAGTTCACATAAGCCCTTTCCTCGAACTAGCTTGGTGGGTTTGATGTCAAGGTCATACTCTTGAACTTTGGCTACCCAATTGCCTCTCTTGGTTCAAAATTCTTGTTGTGTAAGAATGGATTTGATAGTCGTATTAGGTACAAGCACAATAGAATGAGAGTCGACAATGTAAAAATGAAACTTCTTCACAGCTTTGACCACTACAAAATCATGTTTCTCCATCATGGTGTACTTGAGCTCATGGGATTTCAAAATATAACTCATGAATGCTATGGGGAGTTCATGACTTTCAGAATTATCCTGAGTTAACATAGCAGCTAGGGTACTTTCAGTAGCATAGCAATAGATGATGAAGTCTTTGTTATAACTAGGGCATGCCAATATTGGAGTCTTTGCTATAGCTTTCTTGTTGTCTTCAAATGTAACCTTTCCTTCAAAGGACCAACCAAAACTCTGCTTCCCTTCATCATGTGGGCTATGTTCAAAGTAAGTTCAGAAAATTTAGGTATGAATCTTCTTAAGAAGTTGATCTTGCCAAAGAAAGAGTGCACACCATTATAGCTTGTGGGGAGAGGGATCTTTGAATCATATGGACTCTTTCTCAATCAATTTCGATTCCCACCTTAGAGACAATGTGTCCTAATAATTTTCCCTCATTGACACAAAAGACATATTTCTTGGGATTTAAAGAGATGCCATGCTCTCTGCACTTTTGAAGGACAGTTTCAAGGTGTTGGAAATGATCAGCTCTAGTTTTTGAAAACACATTCAGATCATCAAGGTATACAACTATGCACTTTCCTTTGAGGCTACAAAAGGCCAGGTCCATTTCCCTCTGAAAGGTAGCACTAGCATTGATGAGGCCAAAAGGCATTCTCCCGTAAGAAAAGGTGCCCCAAGGAGTGGTAAAGGTAGACTAGATTCTTGTAATGCTTCAACCTTCTATTCTTCACTTGATAGAGATCTCGACCTATTTTACAATCGGCTCTGCATCTCCACGAGAAAAGAGATTCTTGATCCCCATCTCCTTTTCCATGCTTAAATAGAGGATGAGAGCCTCATACTCAGTTGTATTTTTGTGTTTTTGAATTGGAGCTTAAAAGAGAAAGGGTGAATTTTCCCTTCGAGTTAAATAAGCACCACACCAGCTCCAAAGCCGAGTTGAGGAGCAGCTTCCATCAAATTCCAAAGTCCAAACTCCATTAGGATCAAGAGACACTTCCTTAGGATTGTTAACCTCATATTGTGACATGATCATGTAGTTACCATGAACAATGTCCTCATAAAGTATTTGTGCCTTTGGGTCATCTTTTTACATGATATATTTAGTTTTTTTCTTAGGCAAGATTCTTCATTTTCCCATTAACTGGAATAAGTGCATGTGACCAATCCATAATGATTTCTCTTCCAACATTTTTGTAAAAATTCTACTACACAACATTCCATAGGAAGGGGGAATATCAGCTACCAAGATGGTGGTGACACTTTCTTCTCTAGAAAAGTAGTAAAGGTTACTTGTGCATCTCTGATCCTCCAAACTAATGGCACTTCTCTACTTTGCATTGAGTAACATGAACCCAAAGTGCGTTTAGGGTTAAGCCTAGGTCATGATCTACCTTAGCCGACATCAAATTATGTGAAGCACCATAATCAATAACACAATTGTTGAGTTTTTAGCCAAACTATGAGAAAAGTGACATAAAATAATCTTCCCATCGGATGAAGTGATCTTTGCTGCCACAAGGGTTGATTGAGGTGAGGAAGGAGTGGGATAGAAACCTTTATAACTAGGGAATGAAGGCTTGGATTTGGAGTTTAAAAATTCTATCATCTTAGCAAAGGCCTTGGGATGGGTTTGGTAGAATTCAGCCTCTGAGATATGGACCTTAGTTTTCTTGACATGGTCAATAATGTCAAAAGAACCGGAGGTAGATGGAGCATCATTGATAGGGGTAGGTGAAACTTTTGACTTATCAACTTTATCATTTGAAGGGAAGAAGTTTTAGGAGTAGAAAAAAAAACTACCTTGGATGTGAAAGAAGTGGATCAGGAGTTCCTCTCCTTACAATGAATGGAATGACCATAGGAGGCTCCTTAGATCTTTTAGCAAGCAACACCACTTTCTCCTTCTTCTTAGCTTGCTCATGAGTCATGACAACATATGATTCACTATTCATCTCTGTAAATCTTTATTCATAATCATCCTCTTCATCTATACCTTTGGTAGTGAGAAAATGAACATGAGATCCACTCAACTCTTCTAATTATTCATAAGCTTCCTCTTCATATTCTTCACAGATTTCATCTTCTTCCTCATCATTAGGCTCCAGGTACTTCACATGTTGCATTGAGTGGAAGTTTAATAGGTGGGCCTTCATTTCCAATCTGTCCGAGTAGAGGGCAATCGTTTCCTGGTGAAAAGTTCTTCCTAGGAAAGTCCCGATAAGGAGCATCTTTGGGAGAACTACTTCATGAGGGTGATAAGATCATTAGCAAGCTTATGTACCAACCGACTGCATCATCTCTAGGATAAGATGTAGAAGGAGGAGATGCTTTGATTTAGACGAATCTCTCCTTAGCTTGCCGGATATGATCGATCATCTTCAACACTCAAAACCAATCTCCGATCAACATCCAAAGTGGCAATATTTTCCCTCCTAAGTGCATAGATTACTTGGTAATGGGGCATTAAGGAAGAATTTTTTTGAATTTAATCCACGGGCATGTGTTTTGTGGGATCCTGTTAACCACTTGTTGAATTTGGCCAAAAATCCCTCATGGGCTCATGTGAATCTTTCTTGATTTGATAAATCTGACCAAGAGGTCATGTACATCCTCAAGAGTTTGAAACGCTACTCAAATTGGGTCATCATGGTGTTCCAATTGGTGATGGATCTAGCAGGAGATGATAGAACCAATTAGCGGCATTATCTTGGAATGTTTCAACAAAAATACTAATGAATATATCTTCATGTTCAACCCCGAGGACACCACAAGCAACAATGAAATCTGCAATATGCTCATCTGGATGAACCTTCCCATCACCTCTAAATTTAGTGAAATTCTTTCTATTTCCTCTAGGCAATTCATGCAATGGTTGGGGAAGAGAAAGAGAACCAACCCTTTGGCCCCAAGGTAGAGGAGCTGCCATCCTTGGAAATATTTTTGGAGTTGAATTGAAAACCAGCGAGAATTAGAGCATGCAAATAAGGACCGATTTGATCTTGAGGAATGTCACTCCCAAAAATTTTGTCTCTAGTAGAAGGAGTGCATGCAAATCTTGTTCCTCTTCTTTTTCTTGTCGATGAAGGGAGAGAGAAACCTTAATGATCCAAAATTTTAAAATGAGGGTCTTCTTCCATAAGGGTTCTTCTACCCAGTGTATCTTGGATTCGCGAGATCAAAGATGATAAAAAAGTTGTTATTAAAAACTGAATCCATCAACAATGAATTCCCAGTAGTCGCCAAAAACTTTTGGGTTTCATAATGGAAAAGGTTTGAAACCACAGTCAAGGGATGACAAGTCCCTCCTCTTTAATGGGAGAGGTTCCCTTATTGAAAGTAGGAAAAAATGTAAAGATATACAACTTCCAATGTTTGCATCCCGATATCCTAGAACGCTTTTCATACTCAAAATATTATCAATCAAAGGAATGGAAGAAAATAGAGATGGGAGAAGGAAGAAAAGAACAATGCTTTTGGGAAATATAGATATTAGAGTATCTCCTACTCACATTGAACCGAGAAAATATAGAAAAGGACCAATTAATTTAGCACCGATGCAAATCTATAGACACAAAGTTCTAAATGATTCACACAGACAAGAACATAAATTTTCTATTGAATGAAAAACAAATAATCCCTTGAATTGAGTAAGGAGAGAGAAAGATATAACAAAGGAAAATAAGAAAAGAAAGAACATTTATATTGAATTACTTCAGAATTTACAACTTTCCCAAAGAACTAGAATTCCCTTTTCCCATGGCCAAAGCCATATATTTATAACAATTCGCATACATCCATACTTTTTCCCCAAGAAAATAATATCCAAAAGGGATAATGTTTGTTGTAGATCCACTTTTGGAAAGTGACATGAAACAAAGCACTCATGAAAACTAGCATTTCAAAAGGTGAATATTTCATTAGTTTGAGCATGATTATTTTAGCAGGGGACATTTAATGATTATCTCATTCATGTGGTCCTACCATTTCTACCTTTTAACCACTTTCATAGCACTCAAGTGCTTACTGGTAAGTTTTATCCCTTTTTATCGTGTATGGCAGATAAAATCCACTTTCTGAAAATCAAACTTTACATCTCTTTAAACTTATTGATTCAGCTCCAAAACCAATCCAAAACACATTTCATGAAGGAATGACAAGGAATCAGAGAGAAAAGAAAGGAGAATGATCCATTTTTGTGTTTTACAGAGCTCTGGTTTGTTAATGGCGATAAAAACCAGAAGAGGACATTCGGCTATCTTTTCCCTTTTTACCTTCAAATTTGGACCCTAGGCGTGGCAAGATTTAAGCAATGATGGCCTGGCGGATAAAATTTACATTTCCCGACATTTGGGAGAAAAGTGCATTTTCTCGATTTACTCTTCCCCCACATCTCCACCAAAGGCCGACACGTGGTGTTGTCGATTGGCTAAGGAATTGTGGTTCAATCCTCCGCAGAACTGTTGTTCCGATTTCATTCTTCGACTAATGTCCCTTCCTAATTGAATGCGAGCCTTAAGTTAGAAATTTTTCCCTTCACATGAGCGGTGTGAGCCATTTTATAACTTTTGCCCTTTGTGGAAATAAGGCTAAAATTCCCAAAGTCCTTCGTTGGTCTGCACAAAGTGTCTATGAATCGAAAATGGCCACATGTCCTTTTCTCGGTTCTCCAACACGTGACATGACATGATTGGTTGTAAGGAAAATTGAGATGACAATAGGTCCCTTGGGGATAAATTAAATAATTGCAAAAATATAATATAAGTAATGAATTTTAAGGATTAATTAATTGGAATTTTTAATTGTTTAGATAGAAAACCTCATGGGAGGAATTATTGTTAAATGTTGTGGGAAGTAAGAATTAAACTAACTTAGGAACTATTGACCCCATTGATATTTTAAATAAGATGAATTAACGGTGACCTAGAAAGGGATTTATCCCGAAGTAGCCTTGTGTAAATTAATAATGATAATTATTAATTTAGTAATTGACAACCCTTCATATGTGTGAATTTTAGTAAACAAGAAACAAATTAAACCTAGTTGTTAGTACTTGATGCAACCCTTTTTAATAAAAAAAAATTATTCACTATTTTTCCTAGTTAAGTATTGAGTTTTGTCTTCAGATTTGTGTGTAAAAAATGAAGGCATTACACTTGGTATCAAAGTTATCGGTTTAATGTTTGGACCCTTGGGCACACATGGAAACATAAATATTAAACTTAGTGCCATTGTGGATAGCTAAAAAACGTGGAAAAAATTATAAAACTTAAATGAACCTAGGTGTTGATGAAATAACTCTCGCCTTTGTCTATATATGAGGCACAAACTAGACAATGAGTTCTTGCATGTCAATTTATATCTACTTCCTCCAAATTAGATAGTATCTCATTATACTACCACAGATCCTACAAACCTTGCATGAGATCAATGCAACTATAGCAGGTGGAATAGTAGGGGCATGACCTAGCTAGCATGATAGGGATCCATCGGTTGGCTCAACACCCTCCACCGCACAATGAGGAGCATAGAGGGAGTACTCCCATGTAGGGTCATGAGACCATATTCATAACTAAGATGGCATGAAGACAAGGCTAAGTCATATAGAGAGAGATCTAGGATCCCTAGACAGAGAGATGGCCATTTTGAGAGACCTAGTGGGAAGTATTCGACAACAAC
Organism: Taxus wallichiana var. yunnanensis; assembly: GCA_018340775.1. Lineage (NCBI taxonomy): Eukaryota > Viridiplantae > Streptophyta > Pinopsida > Cupressales > Taxaceae > Taxus > Taxus wallichiana. The sequence goes on along the minus strand of CM031239.1, from coordinate 865,830,778 downwards.
AAGTCATATTAGGGAGATTATGAAGTTTCATCCATCTCATTTTAATGGAGACACAAGTTGATTTAGGGTGAGCCACAGTTAGTTAGCTTGAGGAGATGCTTCAAGTTATTCCCATGTACTAGAAACATGAAATATTGTGTTGTAATTCATATTTTGAAGGATGGTGGAGTATTTTGGAGGATCGAGGAGTAGAATCTTCACTTAGATTCGTAGAGAATGTTACTTGGGAGCTCTTTGACGAATGATTCAGAGTCGATACTTGTCTAAACTGTTTATTCAACAAAGGATGGACTAGTTTCATGATTTGCGACAGACATCTATGACATGTGGTGAGTATAAGAGCCAATTTTTGGACTTGCTAAACAATATGTTGAGTATATGCATGATGAGTAAGTTAGGATTCACGGGTTCCTTAGAGGCATGAATTTGGATTTGGGAGGGGTGCATATGTATTTTCCACAGAGACTTTAGATGAGGATGTTGAGAATACCTACATTGCGAGAGGAGAATAGGGGAAAGAATCGGGAGGATAGACATAAAGTGAGGAGCCTTATTAATCATATGTGGTAAAATCAATCGAGGGGATAAATCCTCTTCCTCGTGGTGGACATGGCTCGGCACATTCTTCCTTTAGGCCACAACAACAAAAAGAGCAACAAAAAATGACATGTCCACCATTTATACCCCCACAAAGATTTGATGCATAGGGAGGATGAAGTACGGGAATCCCCTAAAGGACCCATCGGGATATAAGTAGTACCCAGAGCTCAATCAACTAGAGCTCATCCACAAAGTGACCACAATATTCAACAATATGGTCATTGGGATCTATTCCATAGACCACTAGGGGAGCCAATTATTTATGGAGAGAGTGTGGTAGTTATTATATATGCAGGTGTGCATGGACATCATTAGAGAGAGTGTCCATAGAATCCTAGTAATAAGGATAAGGGACTTGTTTAATAGCCTATAGTTGGTGACATGACACATAGTCATAGGATTTATGCAGTGGTCAAGAATTTCCAAGTAGAGCATCAGGGTACAGTGATAGAGACTTCACATATCATTGGAGGTATCCCTACCCCTATCTTGTTTGATTTTTTCTTTTTGATTCAGTTATTGCACCATTATTACTAGAGCGATGTAGGTTGGTGGTAGTTAGGCAAGGCCTTAGTTGGGATATTTAGATGGCTTCTTGTGCCAAGCTCATAGTGGACCTAGAGTGGACTGTTACAGAACTGCTATCACATAGACCTAGAGTATACTGTCAGAGAACTGTTATCACTTGTGAAGATGATTTGGGCTTAGATTTAGTGATAGTTGGGGTTAGGAGACCTTTCTCTGTTCCCACTATTTACGCTATCCATCTCAAATGGTGTGGATGTCAAATTTATACTATTATCATTATTGAGAGGTCCAAGGATGACTCTAGTGGACCATCACTTGATGATCATCATATTTTGAGGGAGTTTACAGATTCTTTTCTAGGTGAGTTACCTTGTTTACCTCCCCATGTTAAATAGCCTTTCATATTAATTTGGTTCTGGAGCGGAGCTTATCTCACACACACCATATAAGATAACTATCCACAGCTTTGTGAGCTTAGGTTGTAGTTAGAGGTCCTTCTTGAGAAAGGCCTAAACCATCCCTCTTGTATCCCCTTGGGATGCACCCATGATTTTTGTGAAGAACAAGGACAGATCATGGCATTTGTGTATTGATTATAGATATTTGAACAAAGTAACGATCAAGAATTGTTACCCCCTTCCATGCATCGATGATTTGTTTGATCAAATGAAAAAGGAAATAGTGTTTTCCAAGATAGACCTTAAGTCAGGTTACCATCAGCTCAAGATTGTGGAGAGTGATATTCATAGGACAACTTTTCATACAAGATATGGCCACTACGAGTTCATAGTTGTGTCATTTGGTTTGACGAATGCCCCCAATGATATTCATGATTTTGATGAATGGGGTATTCAAGAAATTTTGGATCGCTTCATGCTCATATTTCTTGATGACATATTGATATACTCAAGAATGAGTTAGGAGATTGAGTACCACCTTTAAAATCTTCTATAGTGTATTCATTAGCATGTAAATTTATTGGAACCGGAGAAGTCTGCATTCTCTCGAGTCTAAGGTTCGGTATCTTGGCCACATTATTTCTAGGGAAGGTATCATAGTTGATCATTCCAATATTAGAGCTATCATGTATTGGATAGCTCTTACTAGTGTGACCAAGGTGCATAGCTTAATGGGATTGGAAGGTGATTACATGAGATGTTTTTAAAATTTCTTGCATATTGCGCATCACATCACTTCCTACAGTAAAAGAGAAGAATTTTTATTAGTTAGATAGATTTGAGAAGGGCTTGAGATAATAAAGGAACACGTTATGACATATATTCTATTCGAGCGAGTGCCATATCCGTAGAGGATTTCTTCATATGTACAAATGCTTCTTTAGTAGGATTAGGAGGTGTTTAATACAAGGTGGTCATGAACTAACTTTTCAGTCTCAAAAAATCAAGGATTAGGAGATCAATTAACCATCTCATTATGTTGATCTTTCAACAGTTGTTCATGCTTTAGTTTGATGGAGACATTTTATTTTAGTCGGGGAAGTTCAGTCATAGGAAAAATGACTTTATCCTTCGACACCTCTTTAGAAAGCCCAATCTCAATGCCTTTCAATGACATTGGATGGAGTTGTTATGTGAGTATGATATGGAGGTAAAGTATGTGAAGGGGATGGAGAATGTAGTTTCGGATGCTTTGAGTCATAGGAGGCTTTTTTTATGGCTACAATAGTGGGCATAGGCTTGAGGAGCAATATCTTACATCTTCCACATGATAACTTCTAACTTTTAGCTAGAGTATAGATCGAGTCTTAGATACCCTTTGAGGAATTTTGATGGAGTTACATTGGAGATAGATGGACATACTAGACATAGAGGATGGATGTATGTACCTAGGGATGAATATTCGAGATAGATCATTCTTGCAGAGGCACATTGTGCTCCCTATTCATCCCATCTAGGGGTGAAGAGGACTACGAGAGATGTAGGTCATTATTGTATCGATGTTTAGAGTGTCGAGGTTGATGACCGAGTATCAATACCAAGTTGGCATTCTCTACCTACATCCCATACCGGAGTGGAAATTGGACACCATTTCTATGAATTTTATAGTAGGGATACCGACATCGAAATACCACCACCATGTAATCATGGTCACAAAGGTGGTTAGATTGATGAAACTTGCCTTATTTATCTCTAGTGAAGACTACCTATATAGCTAGTGTTGTGGTGCAAATATATTTGGTTTGAGACAGTGAGGTTGCACGAGATTTTATAGATGATCATTTGTGACCATGATCCATTTTACACCTCTCATTTTTGGACTACCATGCGGTATTCTCTCGGGATGGATATCAATTTCAATCTGACCTATCACCCCGAGATAAATGGATAGATAGAGCGGGTGAATCATATTTTGGAGGAAAAGCTTTGGATTTACGTCATGGATCATTAGTTGAGATGGGAGGAGTTTTGTTACTTGGTTGAGTTTGTGTATAACAAAATCTTTCAGAGTTCTATTAGTATGGCTCCATTTCGGGCATTATATGGAAGAGATTGCAAGAAACTACTAACTTGGGACTAGTTAGAGAATAGGGTATCTCTTCACCAAATTTATTACTATACATGGAGAAGCAGGTTATCATAATTAGACAAAGATTGCAGGATGCTCAAGATAGACAAAATAAGTATACGAGATCATAGGAGAGTCGACCACAATTATTAGGTTGGCACGAAGGTATTTCTTCATGTTAGGCCTCATAAGATCTCTATTCATTAAAGAAAAGTCTTTAATCTTGCTCCTAGATTTTGGGATCCTTTCAAATCTTAGAATCGATCGGTCCCCGTAGCCTATTGTCTAGCCTTACCACCCAGCTTGTCTCGTGTCCATGATGTGTTTCATGTTTCTATTCTTAGGAGATACATTCTAGATCCTTCTCATGTATTGGATTGGACCACGTTGCGGGTGGAAGAGTAGGGGTACATGATGGTAGCACCTATGTGCATTTTAGATCACAGGAACCTAGGCCTTCAAGGCCAAGAGATTGATCAGTGCATGTCCAAAGTGGGATCAATACAATAAGACAACATCTACATAGGAGGAGACCACACCTTTGAGATAAATGTTCCCACACTTGTTCCACTAGCTTCCAGGAGGAAGTCAAGTCTAAAGGGAGGGGGATGTTATGCCCACTCCTCTTCGACGTTGATCTTACATTGATTTTTCTTAGATGGATTGAATGCATATACTTTTTTATCATATCGATTAGTAGGAATTAATAGATGGACATTAAAATATTTAATTATTATTTTGTTAAACATTATAGATATTTTGATTTTGAATATTTGGTGATTCATAGTGTGGATTATATGCATGGATTGACATTTCAATATTGATGATTATCTAGAGTTTTTACTTTATATATAGATGTTAACACATTAGATTTTGACGTATAGATTATTGTTAGACGATTCAACTAGTTTTACGATCAACTTATTATTGATGAAATTATAGAATTGAATTTTTTTGTAATTATAAACAATTGATGAAATTTATTGATTTTAAATATGTTGTATTTATGTTATTTGATGATGTGTATTGATATTTATATGTGTGTTTTATTGTTTAGATGTGATCGATATGGCCACAAATTCATAGAAGTATTGTTTCAATTTTACGATGAAATTGTAACACAAGAAACAAGAGGGGAAAGGAAACCAACAATGAAATATTTCAAGTTATTGGAAAGATGTCACCTTGGCAACTTGTGTTTTTGTGTATGATGTTATGTTGTTGATAAATTTTGTTAGGATGTCCCCATTAAGGGGTGGCCTCAAATATGACCATGGGTAGATGTGTTATTTTCCCTTTCCTTTTTAATTATTTTGTGAGTATGTAATTTATTATTGTAATGTTATCTACTTTTTAATTTTTAGTTAAATGTGCTCTATATAAGTTAATTATTCTTGCTAGTTATTATAAATTAGATTTGATTAAAAGGGTATTAAATGAAAGGAACGATAACCGATCGTACAAACCAAGAACACAGATGCTAATCAAACACCATGATCAATAAGATGAAAGCAATTTGCCAGAATAACTTTACATAAAACCTTTGCAAACAAATGAGCAATAATATCATATATTATTATGGAACTCAATGCAATAAATTGAGAATGGGCCTTGCTTAAATAGACAAGGAATAAAAATCTAAGAACCAGTCAAGGTCGTAGATCAAGCCATAAATCAAGGAAATAACTAGTCATCGAAGAACTAGTCAAGACCATAGATTTAGGAAAGAACTAGACATCCAGGATCTAGTCAATACTATAGATCAAGGAAAGAACTAGTCAATACCATAGATCAAGGAAAGAACTATACCTAACAACTAGATAATATCTCCTAATATCTAAATAAGATAAAAGAAATATCCGCACACATAAGTGGGTGAGGATAAATACAATAAAGGTAAATAAAGTACCTAGGTGAATATGAGCTAAGGTAAATACCTACTCTAACATTAAATTTTTGTAGGTTTTCCTTGAATGTATTGTGGATTTCAAAGGATTTTCAATGGTTTAAGTGTTGTGTACTCAACCATGCACGTCAAATTCAGATTTGGGCTTAAGGGCCATTGTTGGAAGGATTTTGGGACAAGTTAAGATTTTTTCACACATCTTAATTTCACCTACCAACTATACATATGGGTTAAGGGGTCAAAAATAGACCCCAATACGTGATTTGTAAGTAAACAGGTTATATTTATTGCACCATTTTATAAGATTTTTTAATTTTTTCCTTTAGAGTTGTGGGTTTGTGTTTGTGAGTGTAAGAGGCTTGTCATTTCCTCAACCACCAATTTATTGAGCTTTGGGGTTTGGGGTTTGACCATGTGATGTGGAGTTGAGGAGAAGTGATGTGGCATCCTACATGGATCCATTTCACCCTCCTCTTCCCTTTATCTATTTATACAAGTTTATTTGATGGTTTTGGGATTAGATGTTTTATTTTTCACTCATATATTTTGGAAGTGTTTTTGTTTGGAGTTCTGTTGGTAGCTTGGAATATTTTTGTAGCTTGTTTTGGACTTGGAAATGTAGACACCTAAAACATGCTTACACTTAGCATTTCATCCAATTCATCAATTGATGGTACTTTGTTAATCACCCTTTCTTCACTCCAATCTTGGATGCCCATTTACGACACCTTCTCGGTCGTCTTCCTCCTATAATCAGCTTATTTAGCTAAAATCTCTCTTATTAGTTAAACATTCCTCCTTTTGACCATTCGAACCTCCCTAATTCTCTCTAGAACACTTCTATTGGCTTCGTCGGCTATCTATCAGTCACAATTGGTTATCTAGACCGCTCCTAACTCTCAATGAGTCTCTATTCACTTGCTAATCAATTTTAACTAGCCTAAACCCTAGTTAACTAGCCTAAACCAAGCTTAAATTAGCCTAAAGCATGTTTATCCTAATCTAATCTAAAAGCTTTAGTCCCACATGCACCCAAATTCAAAACTCTTCCATTTGGAAAACTATAAATAGAAGGGTCACCCCTCCCTCTCAAACTTACAACTTCACTCACAAATCCTTCTCTCTCACACTTTGGAAAGGCATTAGAAACAATTTGTGATAGCTTTAAGCTATAGAACATTTGGATCTTGGCCAAACTCCATTGTTGAAGCTCCTCCATCTCACATCCATTAACTTCATAGTAGGTTAGTAGGAGGGTATCTAACTTGGTCTTGTATCCATTTTAGAGAGACCTATTCACCTCCATTGAAGAGACAACAAATATAATTTTATCGCTCATAGGTTGAACTAGGTTCAATTTATGTTTTAAAGTAATCATAGAGTAGTAGAGATAAAATGATAGTGTTTTAGTTTAATTCATTATTGTATAAGTTATCTTGTTTAGCACTCATCTCATGATGCATGGATGAGTTAGCAAAGCTTTGAGGTTCTTTAGCCTCATTCCATAGCTTTTACAACTTTCCAATGCATAAATTTGGCTTGTCTAGTGGGACATTATGTCCACCCTCCATTAATGGAGGTCTTTTAGGTTTTTCAAAGTTCATTTTCAAGTTTTTGGGTCAAATAACTTGTTATTTATTCATTTTTATTTCTAAAACTAGATAAATGACTTTCATTTGTAGGTATTTCTATGTTTTTGTAGGTTTTTCTCAGGTGCATGTAGGTGTTAAGAAGGGGCACGTACATGTCAGAACCCTAGCATACCCATTGGCTCAGGCACATACCTATTAGGAAGACCTCATAATTTGCAAATTTTACCTCTACGGGGACGTGCACGCGTCTCTGTCATCTGGGGCGCATATCCATCTCTCTGGCAGTGTATGCGTAAATAGCTTGACTGTGTAAAAAATTTAAAATTTTATTTTTATGCTTGGGCACGTATCCATTGGCTGGGGCACGTATGTTTCATTCTATTAATTTTTTTTTCATTTTTACCTTGCATGTGTCTATGTTGGTTAGGGCGGGTATCCATTGGCTAGGGCGTGTATGCATCATTCTGGGTGTGTAGGTGTCCTGTTTCACTTTGATAATTTTTGTAATTTTACCTTGCACACGTCTACATTGGTTAGGGCATGTATCCATTTTTTTGGGGTGTGTATGTGTCATTCTGGACATGTAGGTGTCTCTGTGTAGTCCAAATTCATACATTTTATTTTTAGTGCTACTTGTTTTGATCATATCTTTTGACTCATTAACCCGTTTTCAGATTTTGAATAGGCAACGGAAAGATAACGAAGCGTAGTTTGTGAGGAAACTTCCAAAAGTTATATACATTTATTATACCAATTTCTATCACAAAACTCCCAAAGTTCTCTAGAGACCTCCTAAAATTCAAATTACTAAAAACTGTTAAAAAAGTGCAAAAATTGTATTTCTAGAATTTTTCAATTTTCTTGGTTTTCTAACTCTTGCAAGGTTCTAACAGTGGTTTAAATATTTCCTTTGCACTAATTTATTTTTTACTAACTTGTTTAAAAATTTTTGCATCTTCATTTGTGAAAGTTTGAAACGCATGTCTGCTCTTCTCTCGCGCCTTTCGAGGTGATGTTGGGAATCGAAACGTTTCACCACTTTATTCATATTTGATAAATGGTTTACATAACTTTCAAAATTGGTTAAAAAGAACTCCTTTTCACATTATACTTATAAATTTTCCATTTATTACAAATTTGAGTGAGATACCTTGTTGCATATGCTCTTTTCGTTACGTCTTAGGATGATCTGGAAAATCAAAACAACATCTTATCTCCTTTGTATGAATTTTGTGGAAAATAAATAACCTTGTTGTGTGGGACCAAAAAAATTGCATGTCAAAGGAAATATCAAAAACAAACAAATCAACCTTCTAACACATGTTTTCATTTAGGTTTCCAAATGGTGTGCTACTTGAAACCACATTAAGCTAAGCAAGATAAAAAACACACCACTTTCATCACATCAGATTACGGTTTTTAAAAGGGTATGTCCCTCTCCACTTAACGGAACATAACCCCTTTGGCATAAAACCTTAAGCTACAACAATGGGGGTGGTTCTAGGAACCCTAAAGTAGTCCACCACTGCGTAACCTCGTGGATGAAACAAGAAGCACTCCACTTACCCACTTGATTAGTTTTCCTTATGAGATAGAGTTACAAGTTTTCCCTATCACGACCCTATTAAAAGTACACGATGGATGCATTTACTTCCCACTGTGCTTGAAGGGGGAAAGCCAAGATACTCCCAAACTAGTCATTATGAATTTTTGGGTAAATCACCCCGCTCGTGGATAACTTTGTGACACCTAGTTAAGAGAACTTATTACGAAAGTCATTTATTCTTTGAGCCCACTTTACTAGTCCTTTGTCATGTCTTGACCATCATGAAGTGATAACTTGTTTGGATTTAGAACCTTGTTTTTCAAACAAGGAAAAGAATCCACTTAAGTTGGATCTAAGTTCCTTTCATCATGGAAATTGGACAATGTTTTCACTTAGCTTAGCTTCTTTCTCACCTTCAGACAAGGTGAATCTCTGCCCAAGTGATGCTTAGTTCATTTCCATATTTTGATCTACACCTTTGTGTTCTTGTTACCCATTTGGGGCAACAAAAGGCATCTTTCAGGAGTGTTTTCATAGATAGTGTTCACCACTTTTTTTTTTGTTTATGCTCATCCATGTTTGTAGCTGAGTTATTAAATGTCTAAACTGCATGTGGTTACGTCCTTATATCTTTGATGGCCACTTGATCTTGATTTCAAGATCATCATAATAGTTTAGATTGATTCATCATTTGATCTTTGTTTTACGTGTTACCTTGTTCACATTGTCTCAACAAAATGAAGATACTTATGTCATTTTTTTCATAAATGTGATCTAAGTATCCACATTGTGGCATTATGCTGCACACATTTTAACACATCCTTAGTATACCTTGACTTGGTTTTACTTCAAACATTGTCCAAAATATTGAAGAGTGTCGCTTACTTTGTTTACGTTTGTTTCTATACCACTTTTTCACTAATATCTTACTTCTTAGTGAAGTTGGATAAACGTGTCCATTGGTGTGGTTACATAGCTTATATGTGTAAACATTGTCCTTTAACATTTTGGCCTCATCGGTTGTTGAACTTGTCCCGTATCCTTTGATTGGGAGTCACATCTACCTTTTGTTAATATATAGACCTTTTTCATTTGAGCGTGATGTAAATATTGAAATTGTGTTGATCATCTTTGCATCAAACTCACTTTGCAAATGCATTTACATAGGTTGTATTTCCTTGTTGATTGGCTTTATGTTTCACCTTTGCATGATTTTCCTTGTGATCATTCATCTAGAAAACGTGTTTTCTAGGGCAAGCGTTTTTATATCATCGAGATTACATCATTGTAATGTCTATTTTCCTTAGACCTTCTTCATAAAATCACGCATGCATCTCCATATTTACGAAATGTCTAGTTGGTTGTCATCATGCATCCTTGAATCGACATGTCACTTCCTTCCCTTTGAAGGAGTTCCATCATACTATCTTGGTCTAGACATTTGTTCTTAAATGATGCCAACAATGACTGACTATTGTGTGTTTTCTCACATTTACAATAATACGGAACCTAGGTTTAGCGATTCAAATGAAAATATACCCATTATGATTAAATCTCGTTTGGTTTTTCATACTAGAGGATCCAATCGGGTACCTGCTTCCCCACCTTCACTCATAGTCGGTGGTATGGTTTGGATGCTTCGATCTAAATTATTATTCAGTTCCCCCACTCTTCTTCCTCTAATTTAGATCCAAACTACCATTTGGATTCTAACTCTTCTTCTAAAGATTCGATCACAACTATTGTTCGGATACCCCTAGATCAAATCTTGAATAGCTGTCCTCCCTTCCTTCGTAGGACCTTTATTACAACTCACCTCAACAATGTATTAATCCTTCGAAGACTCATACGATTCAAAGTTCCATCAATCGAACAACTAATTTGGTTCTTGAGTCACGGTCCTCCCTTCCTTCGTACAACCTTTATTCCTACTCACCTCAACGAAGTCTTCCTCCTTTAAAGACTCATGTGACTCCAAGTTCCATAAATTGAATATCTAATTTGGTTCTTAAGTAACAATCCTCCCTTCATTCGTAGGACCTTTATTCCAACTCACCTCAATGATGTCTTCCTCCTTTGGAGACTCATGTGACTGCAAGTTCCATCAATCGAACATCTAATTTGGTTGTTGAGTCACGGTCCTCCCTTTCTATGCAGGACCTCCTTCATCACTCGTCTCGACTACCTCTTCCTCCGTCGAAGAGTTCCACGACTCGGATTCCCTCTAGTCAATCATCTAACTTGACTCCTACATTGTAACTTAATAGATGGCTATGCGATCCTACTTTCCAAACTACATTACGTCGTCTTCTAGAAAAATAACATAGGTCCATATCTAAATCATCCATTTATGAGATGCCTACCACCAATCCTACTTCCTCTCTTGATTCATTTTCTGTTGTCAATCAATCTCCCCCCCTACCGGACCTATTTCTTCTAGTCAACCTCTTATGGTTGAAGAACAACAACCTCTACTTATTGATTTCTCTCAGAATGAAGAAACAAGCAGACTACATGATGATATCCCTCTATAAGGATTCTTTCTAGAACTTGATACACTTGTGTATTGGGGAAAATAAGTTGATTCCTTTTATAAGAATATAGATGAGGAGCCTAAGGTCATGGAGCTTGATTCTTCTTCTATTCCATCTTCACCTTCTTTTGAGCATGATGAGATGTCGGGGTCTAGCATTGAACCATGGCCTATCTTATCATTACCAAATCATTCATTATCTATCACCATTCCTCAATCAAAATCTCTCCTTGGGTCACATCCTAGTAGCCCATCATCTTCTTCTATCCTAGAGCCACCCCTAGGTAGCCCTCCTTTCTCTACTTGTGGGTCACCTCCTGGTAGCTCATTGCCTTCTATCCTAGGGCCACATCCTAGTAGCCCTTCATCCTCTTCTATCTATGGGACCCCTTCGAGTAGTCCCTCATCATCTTCTTCTATTCTTGGGCCACGTCCTAGTAGCCCTCCATTATCTTTCATATATGGGTCACCTTGGGGTAGCTCATCATCTTCTATTCTTGGGCCATGTCCTCATAGCCCAATTTCTTCCATCTTAGAGTCGTATTATAGTATCTCTTCATCACCTTCTATTAGTGGCTCACCTCCTTAGCCCATCCTCTTCAATTCTTGGACCGTATCCTTTTCATCCACCACATCTTTATTCTATCAATGGAGCCCATGGTCATTTCACACATCAGATTCTAAACATCCACGTTCTCTTTCTTCTCCTTCTCGGGATCAAACAAGTCACACAAAGAGCTTATAAGAAGCCCAAATAGGTTCATTATCAAGCTCAGTTAAAACTTCGAAAGCTCCAAAGTTCCTAAAAAATCCAATGATCTTAGGGTTAAAAATCAAACACAATTCAAGAACGCAAATCAACCTAACCATCAAGTTTGGCACAAAGTGTATAAACCTATAGATAGGGAATTCAATCTCCCACATACAAAATCCATGTTTTAGGATAAATCATAGTCATTTGTTGAGTATGAGCTCACCATGATCATCAAGATCAGGGAAAACATGACTCTTGATAAACAAACGCACCTAGTCTCCCTTATTAAGGAAGTTACAAACATTATTGTTGGATCTTACCACATGGAGTGACATTTTTTGTCCCAACGTTTTAAAAAATATTAAAAACCTAAAAATAAAAAATCAAATTCAAAAATACAAAAACATTGAGAAAACATAAAAGAAATCAAAGGTATAAAGATCAAACATTGCAATCAGGTATTGCGTACACATGGATGTTTCTTTCTTCCCTTTCTTATCATTATTCTTCGAAAGTCTTCCTATCATTTTCATCCTTTCGGTGATATTTTGGTTAGCCTATTCACACACATTTTATGACATTTATCTCTATTGTATCCATTTGACCCTAGTCTTATATCACCTTGGTAAATTAAAAAATGACTTACCTCTTAGAGATCCTATCACATTCAACATCTAATAAACTTGTTGCGAAGAAATTTTGGACATATTTGTTCACACTAGCCAATTTCATTATCATAATCACTTCCACATCCTCTCATCAAGCCATCAGTTTTCTTAACCCCTTGTCAAACAAGAGAGCTGAAGTAAGTTTTCAGAAAGAAAAATAATCAAAATCAATCAAAGAATCAAAAGCACAAAGCTAAAAACAAAAGAAAATTGATATATAACTCTCTCTCAGGGTATTTCCAATAATCTCTATCGGGGCTATAGATGCCTGACTGGTAGTAGAGAAATGTTGTGGTTAGAATCAAATACATCTCTGTTAGGGCTATGGACGCTTTGGAAGGCGCGGGCAATGAGCAATGTATGACTATCCTTCCACCATCCATTCACAAATATCCTTCCAAAATCAATCATTCCTACACATTGGCTAGGGTGTCTTCACTTGTTGTCTATTAAATCTTCCTTCAAGAGGTAATTAAATTCCATGTGCACACACTTTGGATCTCTATGAGTAGGCAGGATTAGTATGTTACCAAGTTTCATTTTGGATCTTGTTCAAACTCTTACTTTAGTCCTTATCCGATCTCATGATTTGTGCCTTTGGCTAATCACTTATTCATTGCATGAGGCTTCTAAGCTACATTCATATCATTCACATCATTCTTTTACTTAATTCACAACATCCATGTGTATGGTATTACTTTTTTGCCATGTTTATGGACACCTTTGTCACCTTTCAAAAAAATAATATTCTCCTTCCTTTTTATCCTATGCTTTTAGGCCAACTTACGTTGGGGGCATCCTTGCTTCTTCCCAAAGCACTTCATTGGTTTATGTTCATAATCATTTTGAACCTATCCATAATGGCCTTGGGTCCCGCTTCTACCTATAAAGCGTTTTCCTTTGAATACTTCCACCTAATCACTGGGGCATTTTGGATCTTCATGTTTCTCGTACGCATGTTTCCTTATGCCCTCAGTACATCCCATCTATCTCTAGGGGCATCCACGCTTCCTCGTCTTCCTGTAAATAGTTTCTAAAAACTTTCAAAAGCACAAAAACATTCAAATATGTTAAAAAAATCAAAACATTCAAATATGTTAGAAAAATCAAAACATTCAAATATGTTTGCAAAAACTTCTAAAAATAGAAAATTGTTCTACAAAACATCGCTCTTTGGTTCTCACCTATTCATGTGCATGACTCCTGGATCATCTTGATCTACCTCCATCAACAAAATCTAGGCTACTTACTATGTCTCGTACTCTTGGGCACAATGATTTGTCCGGCACTGCTTTGTGTCATAGTGCACATTTCTTTATCATTAGACCGAAGTGTCCTCCGTTATTCCCCTTGCATGTATCCTTTCTTGGCTAACCGTCACAACCCTTTTCGTTAATTCACACAGTCGAATCAAGCTTGATAACAAAACATTACATCTTGTTTCTCTCGTTAGGTTAGCTTGTTTACTTTATCGTATTGTATTGCATTTTGTATGTTGCACGGAGTTGGTGTTTTTAGTAAGGGAAAAATTTTCATATATGGCTTTTCATGTCATACTACACTTTTGTTTATTCTTTTTAATAAGGACTGATGATGAAGATCATTAGCAATATGATGAAAACTAAAGTTGTTTAAAAGGAACTGGATGGATGTTGGTTCATCCCCCTTCTTCATACTCATTTTTCTTCTATATCCCCTTTCCTTTCTTCTTATTAAAACTATTCTTTCTTCTGTTCTCTTTCTATCATCTTTTTGATCTTCAATCGAGTTCTTCTATCACCCCATCAAAATCGAGGAGGCATCCTCCATTCTACTGATTTTTCTTCAATCCCTTCAAACTTTTCTACTTGTTTACACTTGTCTACATTCTTTGAAGTGACAATGCTTATGCCACCTCAAAGAGGGGAAAATGTAGACAACTAAAACATGCTTACACTTAGCATTTCATCTAATTCATCCAATTGATGGTACTTTGTTAATCACCCTTTCTTCACTCCATTCTCGGATGCCCATTTACGACACCTTCTCGGTCGTATTCCTCCTATAATCAACTTATTTGGCTAATATCTCTCTTATTAGCTAAACATTCCTCCTTTCGACCATTCAGAACCTAACTAATTCTCTCTAGACCACTTCTATTGGCTTTGTAGGCTATTTATCAGTCACAATTGGTTATCTAGACCCCTCCTAACTCTCAATGAGTCTCTATTCACTTGCTAATCAATTTTAACTAGCCTAAACCCTAGTTAACTAGCCTAAACCAAGCTTAACTAAGCCTAAAGCATGTTTATCCTAATCTAATCTAAAATCTTTAGTCCCACATGCACCCAAATTCCAAACTCTTCCATTTGGAAAACTATAAATAGAAGGGTCACCCCTCCCTCTCAAACTTACAACTTCACTCACAAATCCTTCTCTCTCACACTTTGTAAAGGCATTAGAAACCATTTGTGATAGCTTTAAGCTATAGAACATTTGGATCTTGGTCATACTCCATTGTTGAAGCTCCTCCATCTCACATCCATTAACTTCATAGTAGGTTAGTAGGAGGGTATCTAACTTGGTCTTGTATCCATTTTAGAGAGACTCTTCATCTCCATTGAAGAAACAACAAATCTAATTTGATTTCTCATAGGCTTAACTAGGTTCACTTTATGTTTTAAAGTAATCATAGAGTAGTAGAGATAAAATGCTAGTGTTTTAGTTTGATTCATTATTGTATAACTTATCTTGTTTAGCACTCATCTCATGATGCATGGATGAGTTAGCAAAGCTTTGAGGTTATTTAGCCTCATTCCAAAGCTTTTGCAACTTTCCATTACATACAACAAATCTTGGAGCTTTTGCTTGAGGATTGCGTATTTTTTCAATGGCAAAGCAAGGACTTCACCCAGTGTATTTTTATTTTTATGTGTTGTGCAAATCATTGTAAAAGAATGAATTTTGAGTATTTTTCTTTTGGGATTATAATGGCCTTAAGGTTATGTAGGAGAAATAAAATGGTGAAAATATTGAGGGAGTAATAAGAGTTTATATTATGCTTTTGGATGGATTTTGGGGTTGGGTGTTCCACCTTTTGAAAATGAGAAAGATTTCTTATTTATCTTGATATTTGTATTGAGGGAGGGATAAGATTTTAGGGAGACATGAGATAAATTGAGAGAGGGATAAGAGTTTGGTTGTGGTTATGTGAATGAATTTTTGGAGGCTTTTTATGGTGGACACATAAACCCCTTAGTAGGCATAAGTGATTTGTCGTGTTTCTTCTCTCCCTTGGCTTAAATTTGAGCCTTTTTGGTTGGGAATTTATTTATGTTTGTTGTTAATTTGGATTGTGCTTGTTGCTCAAAATTTTAGTGTAAATGGTTATTGTTAAAGCCTTGTGAAAGTTTTCATCGTTGTTCGATACCCTTCATTGCTTCATTGTTAGGGCTTGGGATCCAATGAAGAGGATGGCTTCTCCTTCTCATTGGATCATAGGTTTGGTGAAGAGTGTTGCGTAATCCCCTTATTTTATTGTTGTGATTGAAGTTGAAGATTGGAGGATTCATGCTATGTTGGAGAAAAAAGGATAACCTTTCAAATGTTGTTTCAATGTTGAAATAGTGAAAGTTGTAATCTTGTAAATTATTCTTTCATATTGTTGGAAAGAAGAGATTTTCTATTATAAGAAAATGAACTATGCTCATTGAGAAAAAGGAATTGCATTGTTTCCTTGTTGAAATTTTTATTATTGTAAAAATATAAGTTCTTGTAAAGTTTATTATCAAGTTTTGTTGTATTAAAAGGGTGAAAGAAGAACTTGAAATTTGTAATTTATTGAGAATGTGTTCCTATCAAATCTAGAAATGTATCATAGTTACTTGTGCTTTCATTTGGTAAAATGGTTGTGTTTGTGTTAGAAGAATGTATGAAAGTTATACTATAATTTCCTTGTGTGAATGGTTATCACTCTTTTTGTGTTAAGAAATGAAATGGTACTTAGTAATTGGTTGAATTTATTTTCTCTTTTATAGCTTATAAGTAATTTTATTGAAAAGGAAATCTTGTAGTTGTTCTTATACACTATTGCAATGGAAAAGTTATGTACTTAGTAATTTAAGTCATGAAACAAAGAAATGACATCAACCTATCAACTAATGAATTGTAGGCACCTTAATTAAAGTTAATGTTACCTTAGAAACCAACCTAAGTAGAATTTGTTTTGGAAAATTATTGAAATTAAGGTTCTATTTTTGGGAAATAGAAGTGCTGCCCTATGTAAAGTGGTGGTTTTAGGACCACCACCCTACCAAGAGTGGTAGTTTTAAAATCATCACCTAGACAGTGGTGGTTTAAGGATCGTCACCTGCAGAGGGGGGCCGCCACAGATCATTGCCTTGCTTTGGGAGTCGGGCTTGTCACTTTCAAAAGAAAAATAAAATCCTTGAATGTGTAAATTCCAGAATGGATTTAATTAAAATATGAGTTTTAAAACTTCAAAATGAAACTACCAACAACTCGTAAGGGAAAAAACTCATTTTTTAAGCATATAAATTCTCTTATGGGCACCCAAATGTGTATAATTTCATAGATCTAATGAAATGGGGTTTTCCCCAAATAATGAACTCAAGGATGTAAATAACTAAATACTAAAGCTAGATTCATGGCGGAATCTCTATAATAATGAAATATTGAACTTTCATTAACAACACCATGAATAAACTAAATTAAGAGAGAAATGGAGTGGAGGAATATTTTCCCATTTTCAAACAAGATCCAAAGAAATTTCTCCGTGGTTTCACTTCTTATTTCCATGGCCTCCACTCCTCCAACCTACAAATTAAAATGGAGCAAATGAATGAGTTAGTGTAAAAATATAGAATGAGAATGCCCCATAAGGATGTTTACAGTTTCATTTGAAAATACCTAGATCTAATGGTGTATATCCATTTAATCTAAGGGTTAAGGATTAACCATACACCTTTCAATTGGTGGCACTTTATGGGGTTGCGTAATTTTAAAAGTATGGGTATTTGAGTTGAATGTGGAAAATTAATGGTTAGGGAAAGTTGAAACTCTAACCTTAGAAATTTAAGTGAATATATGGCTTGGGTCCCTTGGGGATAAATTAAATAATTACAAAAAGGGTAATATAGGTAATGAATTTTAAGGGTTAATTAATTGGAATTTTTATTTTTTTAGATAGACAACCTCATGGGAGGCATTATTGTTAATTGTTGCGGGATGTAAGAATTAAACTAACTTAGGAATTATTGACACCATTGATATTTTAAATAAGATTAATTAACAGTTACCCTAGAAAGGGATTTATCCCAAAGTACCCTTGTGTAAATTAATAATGATAATTATTAATTTAGTAAGCGATAACCCTTCATATGTGTAAATTTTAGTAAACAAGAAACAATATAAACATAGTTATTAGTACTTGATGCAACTCCTTTTTATCAAAAAAAATTATTCACTAGTTTTCCTAGTTAAGTATTGAGTTTTCTCTTGGGATTTGTGTGTCAAAAATTTGGCCATTACATGTAATCTCAAACAATAGCGTAATCCACCAAGGTGAACAAATGGAGGATTTACTACTTAAACTTATGGCCTTTTACATGTGTTCACAAGATAATAAATAACAATCCTATTTCAAAATATACATCTCAATATTCTATTATTAATACCCCCTCCCAATACAACTTATCAATTATAAAATAATCCTTAATTTATAATATATACAAACTACCTGTTTTCCTTACGACATTTTTATAGCTTTTGTGTTTTCACATATTTAGAGATGGAATAAATATCTTTGTAACATCATTCCCTTGATGATAATATATACATCAAATAGACCATTGGATGGTATAAAAAGTTAATAATCAAGAGTCTTAGCTCGCACTGACATTTTCTGTCATATACATACATGCATACATACATATAATTGTATGCTAGAAAATGAATGTTGGATAACAAAAATTATTTGGAAGGAAATAAATATAATTGTGTTAGTTCTCTTGCTTGGACTCTTTTTTGGGTCATTTTCTAGTATACTGGGCACTAGCTTTGATAGGATATCAGTTTGTGACTCGTTTATACAAATTTTGATCTATTAGTTGTGGCATGATAACATGGATAAATATATGAGTTTAAATTATAAATATGAAGCTTGGAATATTAAACCACTTAATATAAATGGGTGGCATATAAAAATGTTTTATTGGGCCTACATTCCATATAACATGGATTAAATTTATTAATATTTTGTTTAAATTGGTGGCATATTTAATGGGACATTGATAACTTAACCAAATTCTAAGAAATGTTATGCGAACCATGTATGGTTAATATGAGATAAGTTAAAAAGAGTGTGTGGCAAGTTAAAGTTATATGGATAGGTTTTGGGTTTATTTACATTTATTGCAGGCCTAACTCCTTAGGAATGGTTAAATTCATTGAGAAGCCAACCTAAACATGGTTGTGTTCCTTCATTCTTCCTCATTTGATAATTGTTTGTTCTATCGGGCTATTTTTCTTGTTTTTTAGAGGAATTTGAATCCTCTCCATTATGTTTTATTTTCATCCATGAGTGAAATATTGATAATGGATAAATACCATGACAATTTCAAAAAAATTCTTTAGTAAGATTATTTCTAATTTATTTTTGGAGGATATTTCAGAACAAGGAAGTAGAGATAAGAACGACGTGGGTATAATAGGCATGGGCTTCTCGCTGATTAATTAAAACATAATAGCTATATTTTGATTATGGCATATTGGGTATTTTATGAGTTTTGTTTTCATGTCAAAATATTGATATTCATTTATTAATGTTTAGTGGAATTTTTGTATATGGGTTTTATATCAATTTTTTTGTGATGGATTACATTTGCTACCTAGATTACATGTGGAAATGGCATATAGATTTGGATATTTCAAGCTTATAATCTTATTAGGGCGTGAGTATATATGTGAGAAAAAAATTGTATGAATGTTCTCTATGTATTGATATATGTGTATGCCTATTTAAATATAAAAGAACGAGATTATGGGATTAAACTATGTTTTATTATCTAGATATGTGTATTTCATTTTATGAAATGGAAAATTATTTGAATTGACTTTATTGTACTCTTGAACATATGTTTCATTCCGGGTTTTCTGATTTTTAAAATTAAATGAATGAAATGAAAGAACTTAGTTTTGGTATCATTTTGTTAAAGGAAAAATGAATTGAAATATCTCAATTAGGACTGTGTTTCAATGGTTAATTTCATCGTCATCTAGTACGTAGTTCAAATACACCCATAATGGGTTTGTATGTTAATAATTTTCTGCATGTATGTGTGTATATATTTTTATATAGGAACCAACTTTATTTTGTTTTATTGTATGGGAATGTGAAATAAGGAGAGTACGATGTTAATTTATTGCCTATTTATCTTATATAGTCTAAAATTTATCGCGATGCATTAATAGTGTTTTTCTGTCCATTTGGGTTTTAATATTTAAATTTATTACTTTAGATATCTATTCCTACTTGAGGATATAAATATTTATTAGGAAAAATTACTACTGATGTATTTTTTTATGAATAAGAACTATGTGTACAATTGATTTGAAATTGGGTCTTGATGAAAAATTGAATTTTGAACTAAGTTAGACATATTATTGTGATAAGGAAATGAGATTTTGTTGGTATCTAATTAACTAAAATTAGATGAAACTACTATGGGGAAGTATAATAATAGTTAATCTAATATAGGAGAACTAAAACATTGTAAACAATGCTAAGATAGTATGGAACGATTTTAAATAATTATAAGAAATGAAATAAAACCCTAACTATGCAGAGATGTAAAAAGGAAAGGACTTAGTTGATTAACGAAGGCTATTGTAGGTTGTCACATGTCTGATTGTAGATTCGAGGAGTAGGAACGATCACTCACAAAACCTTCCTGGGAAGATATAAGTGGAATGTAGCGCCCAGGAAGGTACTGGGGTGCCCCAGGGTGCTCTTCTCTTGAGAATAGGTGCCCTAGTCTCTATAAAAGCGCATAATCTAATTTTGGTGATGTCTCAAGGTACCCTGGAATATTATATTTCTGTCATACTGAATATGCGGATGTGTACCAGATATATGAAATGATTTAAGATGAAGGAATGACCTACAGAATAAAAAGAAGTATCAAAACCCTAAAAATAAAATATGTAAAATGAATGGGTCAGAGTGACCTCAGCTACCATAATATTGGGCTTACTAATCTTAGTGGCACAC
Organism: Taxus wallichiana var. yunnanensis; assembly: GCA_018340775.1. Lineage (NCBI taxonomy): Eukaryota > Viridiplantae > Streptophyta > Pinopsida > Cupressales > Taxaceae > Taxus > Taxus wallichiana. The sequence goes on along the minus strand of CM031239.1, from coordinate 865,809,856 downwards.
TACATTTTGGACCCAAATGTAGTTCTAGTGTGTGTGTGCATTTCATGCCATAGGTGCTCTTCCGCCACCAAACTTTCCAAATTTTTTGAGAAACAATAACTATAGAAAATGTATTAACATGTGTGCATATAATAGAATAGAATAGAATACCTCCACTTATGCTGTATGTGTTAATGTATATCTCCTAGCCTTCATGCGTGAAATTATGTGGATTCAAGTGATGCAATGGATGTAACTCTAGATGGAGTGAGAGTAGTACGTTACTCTCAAATGTTCATTATCATCTCATAACTTTATATTTATAGGGGTATTTTTCTCTAATTTTGTAATTAACACAAACATGGCTGACTAGGAAAATTATAAGCATGAAAAACGGATACAAAGATCCCAAAAAGAATGAAGAAAGTGGAACAATGATTGAGGCACCCAGTGAAACAAGGGCACCTGTAAGTGCTCCAAAGACAAGCTTGAGTGACCTGATTTAGGCTTAAATGACTAAAAATGAAGAAATATCTAGGCATGTATATGAAAATATGGGGGAATGAAGAAATAAAAGGTAAAAAATAAGATGGAAAAAAGGTGGGATTAATTAGTACTTTCTTCACTTGAGAACCTTCAAATACTAGTATTATAACGAGCCAAATAACTCTTAAACTACATGATTTTGTGACTACATTTTTCCCTTGCTTTATGCTGGTGAGTGGAATTTCTCAGTAACATAAAGTACATATAGATGTGTACCTAACATCCATGTAGAGTGTAGTAGAGATGTGGGAATGGACTAGACTCAAGAGTGGAATAACAAAAAGGAAAAGTGGAGGAGCGTGGATTCTAAAGATGAAAAATGCACATGAAAAAGTGATGAGAGTGAACCTAGGGAGAAACACATATGTAGCTATTATGATATGTAGTGTACATGTATGGTTAGTAAAGGAAAATGTCGTCACAATGTGTTTTCATTGCATTGTCATCGTCATCATCTTCATCGTTGTTCTTGCCCCCAATTTGACTATTTTTTTCTCATGCAATAGACCTGCAAGGAGAAAATGATCAACTAGTCAAATATGTATGTATGTAAAAACGCTGTGTAAAATTCGCAAATGTAAAATACATTAAAAGGAAAGTGTAAATTGAACATGTGCACCTAATCCATGTTGAGATAAAGGTCGCAGATGGATATCCTGTACTAGTGTGATTTTTTTGGGTGATCTCACGCCACCCATGATGAAGAAGTGTAGGGAGGAAATGCTTTGTGTCCTCCAACCCTAACCCCTTCTACTAAAATGTGTGAATATATCTCTATAGCATCCTATTTTTTTGGGAGATCTGACACCAACCGTATACGAAGTAGTTTAGAGATGTACACCTATTGTAACCCCCAAGCTTGTAATTGCTTCCCAACCAATTCATAAGGACACCATGTCCTGTAGAGGCTGATTATACTAAAACGGTGTAAATAATCTGTGTTAGTATGAAAAACCCTTAATTATGTCCCCTTCTTTCGTAGCACATGCGACATCGCCAAAAGGAAAATACGGCCCCAAAAGAGGACCTAATAAACTCTAAACTGTATAAATCTACCCTATAGGAGGAAAGGGAAATAACTTGGTAGAAACCAAGGTGCCCACAAAAGGAGATGGATAGCCAAAACAAGTGTTGTTCTATAATAACATGCATGCAATAGGAGAAGTGTAAAATAGCAGACAATGTAGTAACTACCAAACAATGTAGTGTAAATATGCAAGAAACAAATATAGACCACACAAAGTGGGTTGTAAATATGAGACATTAGTCATGATGTCACAAGACATGCAAGGCTATCATGGCAACAAAAAAAGAACGTGTACACAAAAACATAGGAAAAGCCCACATACAATGGAAAATAATGGAAGACAAGTATAAAAACAAACAATCAAGGAGTCATGGAGACGTATAATCCTACAAAATAAGTGTTACACATGGAAAACCCATTAGCATTCTAGAGTGATAACCAATATCTCAAAGCATTTATGAGAAATTAATATAAGATGTTAAGTATAAAATTAAACAATAGCACCTAGATACGATGAATGTGGATGCCCCAATGACTAGTATAGGAAGGGTAGAAGGAGAGCACCCATGCCACATGTAAAATTCATGTATCTATGATCACAGTAAACAAATGTGTGACTACGCATGTACGTATTATATGGATAATGACATATATGAAATCAACCTAATATGTGTAGTAAATTGATCATGCAAAACAATAGCAAGACAAAGTAAATGCCCCTAAGAAAATGTAATATGTTATGAATGATTGGAATGGAATGTAACATGGAATGGTAGGAGAATTATTCCCCCATGAGTGTATGGAAGTGTATGCAATGAGGTTCATTTTTTCCCCCTCAATAGTCAAGAATGAACCATAAAAAAGAGTGTGTCATCAAGAAACAAGAGTACATCATTAGGAAACAATCAAGTAGTGTTTTTTTATGTCTAACACACTGCGATGAGTGTATATATGTAAATGATGATGAGATGTGACATGTGGAGAGATGTGTGTGAACACTATAGCTGAAGCATATATCACGACTTGTAGAATGGATGAGTGATGATTTATCCCTACGCGTATATCACTACAAAATGAAAGGAATGAAATGGGTGACGATTTAGCCTAAATCGTATTGCACTACAAGATGAAAGGAGAGAGTGGTGATGTAACATAAGGTGTATACCAATACTATATGATAATGGAGGTGGTGATTCAGCCTAAAGTGTATACCACTACTACAGGAATTGATGGAGGTGGGTGACGATTTAGTCTAAAGGGTATGCTACTATCCTAAGAATTTCACAAGATGAAATGTCACATGGTGAGTGCAAGGTCCATTTGATTGTTAATCCCTCAACAGTTGAGTATGGACTAAGGAACTAAAGTGTGTCATAGGGTGGTGAGCACATCACGTAGAACAATTTAGGGTATGTAGTAATTGTGAGGTGACTATAGGATAACTAGAATGTACTAATGCGCGGTGTAAATAATGCAATGTAGGATGTGCATGGCGTATATAATATGTAATATGGAAGAGGTGATGATAAGTGTAGATAGAAATAGAATATTTAGGGAAAAATTGTAAAGCTAGACCAAATATATATTGTAATCTAGCGTAATATGTAGAACGTATGTGGAAATGCACAATGTATGATGGTACTATGTATAGGTTATGCAATGATATCCTAATAATGTATGTGGTATGTAGGGTAAGGACTAGTATAATGTAGAATGTAGGGATGAAATGAAAACTAGATGGATATGTAATGACAACTAGTATAGTAAATAGAAAATTTATGATGCGAAAATGTGTAATGTATAATATGACTAACTACCTAGATACTGGAATGAATTTAATGCATAGGTGAGGACTATTATAATGCACAATAAGTGTAGAATGAGGGGTGTATGACACAATATATGGTTGGATGTAGTGTAGTATGCCTACGGTGTAGTGTGTGGGGTTTAGTGTAATGGTAATCCCTCAACACTCAAGTATGAACCGAATCACAAGAGTGTGTCATCGGGTAACGATAGTGTTATGATGTGTTATGTACTATGGTGATTGGAAAGCACAGTGAATGAGAACTAGGAAAGGTGTGGTGTAAAACTATGTAAATATGCTAGAATAAGGGACGGATTAGGTGTTATGCCTCCTAAGTGTACTATGATGATGATGATCTATGCAACGACATAAGAGGTGTCATACCATTGTGGGAGAGTGTCATCTATGTCATGATAAGAGTGATGGAAAACACAATGGTAGGACGAAGCAATAGTGGGACCATGTGATGGTGGTGAAACTTGAGATATGTCTTGTTCATCAGAGTAGTAGTTTTGAAAAAAGTGATTATATGTGATACAAAAGTGTGACCATTAAATTGTTCATAATCATATCAAGTGTCATCTGGTCTCAATCATATACATATGTAGGATTTATAGCAGATGTAGAAATTTTAAGCTTTAATTTAGGTTGTGATTGTGACGTATAACTTGGTGAGGTGGAAGATACTTTTAAGAGAATAGGAGAGAGATCAGCCTTAAGGGGTTGTTTATATTGACTTGATAATGCCAGAGATAATTTGAGAAGAGGTGGCATATCGATGTTGAGAGGTGGTTGCTTATGTGGCTCTTGAATTTTATTAGAAGTAATAACATGATGTTTATTAGAAAAATTAGATTTGAGAACCCATTGAGATTTAACAAGGTGAGATGACCATGTAATTGATGTGTGTGTGAATGAGATGAAACCTTGATGGTCAAGATGTTTAATTCTTCATTTTAAATCATAACAATCATTTCATTATGTCTTTTGATTTGATGACAATTACAATATGAGAGACCATGATATTTTGTAAGCTGACAAGGAGGATAACCATGAGTAGATGGTAAGTTGATTATTGATGAGTTATGATTTTGGGAAGAATATATTGTTCCATACTATTGATTGAAAATTTGAGAGGAATAGGTAGTGGCGATATTTGAGCTTTGCTAATATGAGCACATGTAGAAGACATATGATGGATATGAGAAGAAGAATGATCGTGGGCCTGAGAAGTATCCTTAAGCTATTGAATTTTAGATTTAAGAGTTGTGATTGTGGATTCCATAGCTTAAAATTTATCTTGAAATATAGAATAAAGAGCTTCAATGGATTTAAAAATAGATTTATTGGAAGTGGAATCAAGGGAGTCTATAGAAATATGACCAAAATAGTGTTGACTTGCGTAGGCAATATGTTGATAGATAGACACATATTCTCTAGGTTTTGTTGAAGAACATCTTTACAAGATGGGTGTATTTGAATTAATTAAAGCAAAGAGAATTTATGGACATTATAAGACATGGTATAAAGGATGATAAAATCCCTAGAACGAAGGAGAATTCAAAGGGCGGGTTCACCAAAATGATTAAATAAAATTAGACTAAACTACTATGGAGAATTATAATAATAGTTCATCTAATATAATGCTGTAAATTATGCTAAGATAGTATGGAATGATTTTAAATAATTATACCAAATGAAATAAAACCGTAACTATACAAAGATGTAAAAAGGAAAGGACTTAGCTAATTGACAAAGATGGTCGTAGGTTGTAGCAGCCTTCTGATTGTAAATTCCAAGAGTAGGAATGATAACTCAGATGTCCCAAAAAGGCTAGATCTAGAAGATATAAGTGGACTGCATGCATCAAGGAAGGTACTGGAACACCCTGGGCCACTGTGTTCTGTAGATTTGGTTCCCTGGTCTCTGTAAAATATTAGAATATGATTTTGGTGATGTCACAAGGTACATGTACTGTAAACATTAAAATTTTCCTCCGTAATTTCTATTTTATTAAGTATAATTAGTAGTGGTGTCCAATATAAGATAATGGCACTTTACGAGACAGGTGCCATGAAATAATATAGAGTATGGTAACAATCAAAGTACAATAGGAATGTTGTAAAAGTAAATATTTGTCGTAAGTGGTCCGGTAATGTTAAAATGTCAAAGTTGGGATAAGTAGAGAAGTAGGGTCTACATGATTAGGAATTAGAAATATTATATTTTTAATAAGGACAAAGAGTGATGTCATAAATATTTTTTATGTTTTATTTGTGGAAAAGTCTAAAAAGGTGGAACCCATGTGAGATGATAAGGTTTATCTTATCTTAGAAGATAAGCCTACATGTAAAGGCAAGAGTTTAGGCATGGAATATGATTGGCCGGAAGAGATTTCCTATCCTATCTTAGAGATAAGATGGATAAGCCTGAATTCCTATAAATAAAGAGGCAACCCCCCCTCATTGAGCATAGAGATAAGTAGTGAGAAATATTGTATGAGCAAGTGTGTAAAGGAAGCCATCATTTTGAAGGTGTGTTAAAGAAGCCATTAAGAGGTGTAATTGTGAAGTTTCTCCCATAGTTATTGTTTGAAGGTAAGTGAAGTTAATAACACTTGAAGAACCTCATGGGTGAGATTGTAACAATTTCATGTTGATATTATAATTTACACTTATATTTTAGATTTATCATTATTCCTTCTTATCATAGTCTATGGTATTCTTGTGTTATGTTTGTTGTTGTGTTTCCAGATTACATTTACAAAACTAAGAGTTGTGCATTAGTTAATAATCATAGCACAAGGAGTTCTCAGTGAAGAATTATCATAGTGTCGGATTGGTGTTGACATTTTGGTTCCGTTGTCGAGACCATTCCTCGTTGGTGGATTTTCTGGAGAAATATTCCCACTTAGTCAGAAAACATTTGGAGGGTAACCTTGTTTTTACTGTGCATAGTAGTTACCATGGTAAAGTCACCTTTTGTCATGAATAGTATTTACCATAGTAAAGTCACTTTTTACCGTGAATAGTATTTACCGCAGTAACTTCACTTTTTACTATGAATAGTGTTTACCACAGTAAAGTCAGTTTTTACCACAGTAACTTCACTTTTTACTGTGAATAGTGTTTACCACAGTAAAGTCAGTTTTTACCGCAGTAAGTCAAGTTTTACCATAGTTTACTGTGGTCATTTCTATTTTCTATTATAGTGATTCCAATTATTTGTGCACATAAGTCTTGTTGATTGTACTTGTGGGTTGGTATTTCACTGTGGTTACTTTTGGAAATGGGGAAGATTCCTATTTTTTCAGCCCAATCTAATGAAGATGCTTCCTCTTTCATTCAAGAGTTTAAACGATCTTTTATTTGTAATGGCCTTAGAAGAAGGGAACAGCTTGACTGAATTTTTCCTACCTTTTTGGATGGTTTAGCCCTTAGGTGGTTTGAAACACTAGGTGATAATGTGAAAAACTCATGGGATTTATTAACCGAAAGTTTTCTTGAAGAATTTGGTGAACAACGAAAATATGCAGATCTCATAATCGATATCACAAAGCTAGCCCAAGGAGAGAAGGAGAAGATAATGGATTATCATGCTCGTGTTCTAGAACTAAGGAGGAAGCTCGATGCCCGGATCCGGAAGGAAGGAGTAGCGAGATGGGTTGATGAATGGCTTGGATAATCTCTTCCTCAGTAAGCACTTCATTCTTGGGATGAAGCCGGAGATCGATAACGAGTGAAGTATGACCGCCTGGCTACCATTGAACAAGCAAAGGAGATTGTAAGAAGGCAAAAGAAAGCATGGAAGAGGAGCCCAAAGAAATTGTTGCTAAAGTAGAGCCTACACCAAAGCACCTTTGGTCAAGAATCCACAACCACTCTCGGTGAGCACAAATCCTTCTCCTAGTACATCTACCGAGTATGAAGATATGCTCGAAAGATGGGTCGATTAACTATTAATCTTCTTCAAGGAAAATAATTTAGTTCTCGGGAGGAGATAGAGGTCCAAAAAGAAATATTTCTGAAGTCAGTATGTTATGGTTGTTATAAAAGGGTCATTATATGTATAATTGTCCGGATAGAGCTTCTACATCCGTACAAGAGATAATAATAAAGGAAAGCACCTCATTAATTATTTTGATGTAGTAGATAAGAGCATAAATAATGAAGTAGATGTGTTTGTAACAAAAATAAATAAAGAAAAAGATAACCAAGATGGAAATGATCCTAAGAAGATGAAAGGAGAAACTAGTAAGAAACATGGGAGAAGAAAGTTGGGTGTGCAAGATTTTCTGATTTCACAGGGACAAGGACAATACTCCATCTTAGACAATCTTTCTAAAAGGCCTACAAATATTACATATGGTCAACTCTTGGCTATGTCTTTTGAGAAGAGGCGGGAGCTATGAAGTGGACTCAATGCTCAACGAAGGAAGGAGGTTGAGGTCCCTGTTTTGGAGGTAGAGGTGGATCCCTACGCTCCACAAGCTGAGGTATTATGTAATGGTATTTCAATTCATGATGTCTTAGTTGATGGAGGTGCTGCAGTTAATGTAATGACCGAGTCTATAATGAATATGTTGGGTTTAAAAATTGATCGCCTCTCAACACTTATGTTATGGTCATTAAATAAAGGAAAAACTAAACTATAAGGTGTAGTCTCAAATGTGGTAATATCTGTTATGGGTGTTGTATGTGTGGTAGACTTTTAGGTGATGAAAAATGGTACTGTTACGTACCCAATGTTGTTGGGAAGACCATGGCTAAGGAGAGTTCATGCAAGAAACTACTGGAATGAAGGCTTGATAACACTTGGACGTGGTAGAGAGAGGGTGAAGATAAACGTGATCCCTCTCGCATCATAAGGCGAACCTATGGATTCAAGTGATGAAACCGATGATTGGACATCCTCTCGATTACTCGAGTACTAGTGAAGTGGATACTGAAGATGAAGAAAGTGAGGTTGATGTTTCATTCATGGATATCCTTCCAGTCACACCAACTTATGAACCCATAAAATTATCTAAAGAAGAAATTGATGATCGTCTCTAAGAAATAAAGATTGGTGATGCTGTGATGGAGAGTGAGAAGGAATCCTACCTCCTCTCTTTCAAGGTACATACACATATTCACTTTTGATTACAAGGAATTTTGTCAAGTAAATTGGGTAGAACATTCTATTGAGCTAGTAGATGGTGCTAAGCCCATAAAGCAAATGCCAGATAGAATGAATCCTAATTTTTCCAAGACTGTAAAAGAAGAAATAGATAAGTTGCTTGATGCAGGATTTATATTTGCTGTGGAGAATTCATAATGGGTTTCTCCCATTGTGATCTCAATAAAAAAGAATGGGAAGCTACACATTTGTGTTGATTATAGGAAGCTTAATAAGGAAACAAAGAAGGATCATTACCCTCTTCCATTCTCAGATCATATTTTGGATGAAGTAGCTGGCTAGGAGTGCTATAGTTTTGCTGATGGATATAGCGAGATACAACCAAGTTTTTATAGCAGAGAAAGATCAGCTGAAGACCATGTTCACCACTCCTTGGGGAATGTTTTCTTATAGAGTTATGCCTTTTGGGTTGTGTAATGCTCCAACAATGTTACAGCGCTTGATGAATAGGGTGTTTGAACCCTACATTAGGAACTTCATTAGAATATTTCTGGATGATTTTTGCATCTATGGGAGTAAGATGGACCACCTGCACCAGATGGAGACAGCATTACCAAGGTTAGATGAAGTACAAGCCTCACTAAACCCTACAAAATGTGTCTTTGGATTTTCTAAAGGTGTTTTGTTAGGGCATGTTGTATCCAAAGATGGTATTGGTACTGATCCTGATAAAGTTTCAAAATCAAAGAGTTACCATTTCCTATGAATAGAAGTAAGTTGAGATAATTTTTAGGCCATGTGGGTTACTATAGAAGGTTCATCAAGACTTTCTCAAAGATTTCACAGCCACTAACCTAGTTCTTGAAGAAGAATGTTACTTATGAACCAGAAATAAGGCAAATGAATCTTTTGAACAATCAAGGAAGCCCTAGTGTCTTCACCTATTTTAAAGAATCCAGTTGGAGGAAGCCATTCATTGTGTATACGATGCCTCGGATGCAACACTAGGAAGTACTCGAGCCAAAAGGATGAAAATGGGAATGATCATCCAATTTACTTTGGGCTTGCAGATAAATGAGCAAAGTCTTGAGGTAAATTATACTATAACTAAAAAAGAAGATCTAGCTATCATTTTTGTTGTAAAGAAGTTTAGAAATTAATTGCTAGGGCAGAAATTTATGGTTGTAACAGATCATCAAGCTCTAAAATATATTGTCAATAAGCCTAACCCATCGGGAGTATAGCAAGATGGATAATTTTGCTACAAGAATTTGAATTTGATATTAAAGATAGGCGTGAGAGAAGCATGTCAATGCAGGTGCACTCTCTCAAGCTTGTGATGGTTTAGGGTCACCTTGTGATGATGATTATTTCCCGGATGTAGCATTGTTATCTCTTGACACAATCCCTAGTCAATACATAGATATTTGGAATTATCTCAATGAATTCAAGTTCCCCGATGGTGCCAATGCAAAGACTAAGAGGAAGATTACTCAAGCAGTCTTCCATATTCTATTCTGCGCATGGAGTATTATTTCGAATAGGACACGATGGACAGTATAAGAGGGCAGTTGGACGTGATCAAGGGAAGGATCTGATAGAATAATTCCATAATGGTACATTTGGAGGACACTTCTCTAGACAACTTACAGCAAGAAGGATCTTGGACGCAGGTTATCATTGGCCCACTCTTTTCAGAGATTGTTATAATTATTGTAAGATATGTGATATTTATCAAACACATGGTAACCATAAGACTTCATCAGCTCCATTATGCCCTATTCTTCCACTTGTTCCCTTTGAAAAGTGGGGAATAGACATTGTAGGTCCACTTCCAACTACCCCATGCCAAAATAAGTATATTGTAGTTGCCACAGATTATTTAACCAAGTGGGTTGAAGCTAGGCCATTGAAAACAGCTTCCATGGATGAAGTGGCAAGGTTCATGTATGAACGCATTGTCACCAGATTTGGTTTCCCATTAGAAATTGTAACAGATCAAGGAAGCCACTTCATTAATGAGGTGGTAGAAGCCCTAGTCAACAAGTTTTCTATTAAGTACAGAAGGCAACAACATACAAGCCAAGCACAAATGGATAGGTGGAATGAACAAATTTTGTGTTGTGTCAAATTCTAGCAAAAGATGCAACCTTGCAGGTACATAAGTGGGATAAAAGGATTCATGCAGCATTTTGGGCATATAGGGCAACATCAAAGTCAGCAACAGGATACTCTCCATTTTAGTTGGCTTATGCTATTGATCCAGTTCTTCCTATTGAGTTTGATATTCCCACTGTGAGAGTTATGAAAAATGAAAGGATGGATGAAAGTGATTCAATAAAAGAAAGGTTGGTACATCTTCATTTGCTAGAGGAAATGAGGGAAATAGCGAAGGATACAAGCTATAAGAATAAAATGAAGAAGAAGGAATACTTTGATCAAAAGATCCATTGGTCTCCATTTCATGTGAATGACTTGGTTCTAGTATATGATTCCAGATACAAAAAAAGAAGACAGAGAAAATTTCTTCCAAAGTGGATTGGGCCCTACAAAATAATAACTATACATGAAAATAGTACATATCAACTGGAGGAATTGGATGGTACTCCCATTACAAAATGGGTCAACCATGACAAGTTAAAGATTTTCCAAGCACCAGCTTCAAAATGTCCATAAGAGTCTACTCTGAGGACGGAGTAGAAGTTAGGAAGGGGGAAAATGTTGACATTAAAATTTTCCTCCATAATTTCTATTTTATTAATGTATGTATTAGGAATAGGATGTTGTTAAGTATAATTAGTAGTGGCATCCAATAGAAGATAATGGCGCCATCAGTATGGTGCCGCCAATAATGTAGAGTACGGTAATAGTCAAAGTACAATAGGAATGTTGTAAAAAGTAAATATTTGTCATAAGTGGTCCGGTAATGTTAAAATGTCAAAGTTGGGATAATTAGAGAAGTAGGGTCTATATGATTAGGAATTAGAAATATTGTATTTGTAATAAGGACAAAGACCGATGTTATAAATATTTTGTATATTTTATTTGTGGAAAAGTCTAAAAAGGTGGAACCCATGTGAGATGATAAGGTTTATCTTATCTTAGAAGATAATCCTACATGTAAAGGCAAGAGTTTAGGCATGGAATATGATTGGCCGGAAGAGATTTCCTATCCTATCTTAGAGATAAGGTGGATAAGCCCTGAATTCCTATAGATAAAGAAGCCACCCACCCTCATTGAGCATAGAGAGAAGTAGTGAGAAATATTGTATGAGTAAGTGTGTAAAGGAAGCCATCATTTTGAAGGTGTGTTAAAGAAGTCATTAAGAGGTGTAATTGTGAAGTTTCTCCCATAGTTATTATTTGAAGGCAAGTGAAGTTAATAACAATTGAAGAACCTCATGGGTGAGATTGTAACAATTTCATGTTGATATTATAATTTACACTGATATTTTAGATTTATCATTATTCCTTCTTATCATAGTCTATGGTATTCTTGTGTTATGTTTGTTGTTGTGTTTCCAGATTACATCCACCAAACTAAGAGCTGTGCATTAGTTAATAATCATAGCATGAGGATTTCTCGGTGAAGAATTATCATAGTGCGGTTTGTGTTGATAGTATATACCCAAAATCGCAAGGTACTCGCACCACCGAATAACATAACACGTTCCCCAATGATGATACAAGTCTCCTCGCAAGGTGTTTGGGATCCGAAAATCTCCCCAAGTATGCGTTAACATCCTACATACCCCACTTATCCCTCGCATGCTTTTTTGTTCTATTTTCCCCTCTCTTTTTGCATTTTGATCTTTAGTTAAAAATTGTCGCCTGCTGGCAGGGGCGGTCTCGTGACCACCGACCGGTCAGTATGGCGGTCCTATAACCACCACCCTTCTCGGGCGGCGGTCCTTAACATGTTTTCCGTAATGATATTTTTAGTGTGACTCACATAAATTTCAACATTTACCAACTTTTTTCACCGCCTTTGGCTTGCATTAATGATTCTAGTTCCTTGGAATAGTGTTTTGGCATTGTTTATGGTTTAAGAGATCAATTTGTTTTTACCTTTGGGTAATTGGAAATGCTATAAATAGATGGCTTGTGTTTAAGCAAATGGCCCCTCAAATTTGCCTCTGAATTTCTCATTTCCATAGCTTATCCTTTCAGTTTTGTTTCGGATTCATAGTTTCATTTCTTAGATGCATAGTTAGCATTGTTTAGCTGTCAGAAAGCCACATATTCTCCTTGTGCAAAGTGTTGTTGTGTTTTCATCCAAATCAATTGGAATAGGATAGTTTCATCTCAATAGGAAGCCATTAGAGTTGCAGGTGTTGTTCATAAAATAGGATATTTTCAGGTGCTAGACATTTTATGTTGCATGACTTACAATAAATCTCGCTAGGAATTACATAAGCCAAGCTCATGTACTCTTGTGCTATCCCTCTCCTGCTCGCATTGTATTCATTTTGTATCCTAAGCTACCTTTGTGCAAATATCTACTCTTGTTGATACTATCATTACACACTTTTCTGGATCCGCGTGAGCATGAAAGAATGAGGAGATCACACTGAGGGGACAAGGTCACACACCATCGGATTTGCCACTATTCTACAGAATCCAGGTTCTAGCTTTCAAAGTTCTAGTTAAAAACATATCAAATAGAGTAGCTAATCACTTCATTTTAGTTAAATTTTAATCTCGATATTACCAGGGAAGTTATGGGGATTGATTTTTTCTGAGAAAACTATGATTCACTCCTCACTTCTGAGGTAGGATCGAGAGTCTTTCAAATAGAGTAGATCATTTATCAAATTATTTACAATAGATCTAAAAACTACACGGACAAGTAGCTATACTCGGTTGCTTTGTTTTTTTTAAATGCATTATTAGTTTAGTTGTCAATTTTAGATATATTAGATGATTGCTCTTTAAATTATTTTCAGTAGCTTATCAATAACTATCAGACTTAGAAATATATGTAAATATATTTTTCATGTTTAGTTTATTCTGTGATTAATTAGATTTATATCATTTTCTTTTGTATGACAATCACGGGACCTAAAGAGCCCAGAGAATACCTATTTGATCCAATCATGCCTCAACCCAATCTTATTATGGGAATAAATGATATAGATCGAACCCTTAAAATCCAAGTCTTCCGAACAACAAAGCAGAGACTTACAAAATATTAGCTCACAGCTTAAGCTAAGATAAGATACTCGAGAAAAGATTACATAACTATTAATTCTCGAACGTAGAGGCCGAAAAGGCATACGACTATTGAATATTAGGGATTAGGGACTAATTCTACACATGACCATAGCAGTCAACAAAGAACCATGAATCTACAAACAGACCCACAAATCCAACAACCCAATTATCATCGCATAGTTATCCTTGTTAGACATAACAAACTAACAAAGCTAAAGACTTGGACTAGACTAGAAAATTGAGCATAGAATCTGCTATATATCCATCATCCATCATATGACCTTGTCTAGATACATACACGAAACCATCCCAGTCATTTTCCACATATCCTCGTAACCTATAGATTGGATCATGCCAGATCTCGATATTGATTGGAGCCTTCGAGTAGTCATCCTTTCCGACCGATCTATCACGCCAGTTCAGGTTAGGAGGGCCTTCTTTGCCTTAGATTCACAGATTCCATTAGTGTGTGTCGAAGATATAAGATTTCCTAACTATTTTACCCATACCCTACGCATAATCCATCCCCACTGGCTGTCTCGGCATGACCTCGAGAGGTCGGGTGCGAGGAAGAGTTACTTGTAGATTCCCATGCTCGCTTGTCACTTTTCCATCATACAAAATTGGTGAACCCAACGTGAAAGAAATAGTTCTTCCTCTTTTATTTTCACTTCTTCCTTCCACCTTCACTCTTACCCATTATTCTACGGGTATCCATATACCCCCGAATATGTCGGGATTCGATGCATATGGTAGACCTCTCCTAGGTCTTGAAGCATACTACGCTCAACTGAATAGACAGTCATCACCTTCGCTCTCAGTATGGGGTGACAACTATTCAAATAACCAATTATCAACACAAAATCCACCTCCAAGGACTAGATATGGCTCATCTTTCCAAACAGAGGAGTTGGATCAGCTCGCTCAAACGCAACACACAGAGCCTTCAGGCTCGAACAATATGACATTCACAGGAGAATCTGTTCGTCTCCTCAAAGCTACCTAGACCAAAAATTAGTATATAATCAGATCCATATATGGTTTTAGATGATGAACATTCAGTACGTCATGCCAGAAATGAACAATGCTCTCGGGGTATGTACACACCCATAGGAAGTTTACAAGCAAAACCCAAGGTATCTTTTCAAGAAAATACCTTCATACCACTACATGTAGGAAATGCCCTCGGGAAACTTGGTAGGGTAATGATCAGTTCATAGCAGGATATCACATGCCTATACAACACCAGGATATACAACAAATGCCACTAAGGAAAAATACCGTGACTTTACCGAATGAAGTCATTTCGACTTTAGTAGAAAAAGTTAGGGGGTTAGAAATTGCTCAGAAAATCACCATTCTCAATTCATACAGTAGGAAATTCTAATCCTCCACACCATCCTAGCCAAGTAGACCTCCTCACAGGAATGGGCACGTTAGGCATGACTCCTCAGTATTCACAACAAACACCAACAAGAACCACCATTTCTAACACCATTCCGATACCTCCCGAGTCTAGTACAAAATAATCCATTCCTAGACAATCCCCCTTCATACTTAAACATGTACTCCAAATCACCACAAGGGGATATGTTCTCCTCTCCTGCATGTTTACTCAACCACAGGGGTTTCCTTATGCCCCTACCAGTGCATACGCTACGCCATATCAACAACTCATTCCACCGCCACCCCCTCAGCAGGCACCATCAATGGTCAAAACCTACGCGATAGGGACTTATTCAGAATATTTGAAAGAACCCTTAGACTTCACCATACAAAGTGTTATGCTTCCAAGACCTCTTCCTAATTTTCCCAAATACAAAGGTGAGGGAGATCCGAATGCACATATCAAGGCTTACGCCACAGCCATTCGAGAATTGCTCCCTTGGGATGGGGTTGTTGCCAAAATATTCCCCAAAACCTTGGAAGGCATCGCCCTCGATTGGTATTATAGAATACCTGAGGCTTCCATCCATTCATTTAAATAGCTCATTTCTGAGTTCATCAAGGCATTTGATATGAACAAGCTGTTGAGAACAGGAATCAGGGAATTCTTGCACATTAAGCAAGAACACAATGAATATGTCACTCATTTCATCCAGAGGTGGCGTACAGTTCTTTATTCTTCAGCTAGTGCTCCAAACATGGATCAAATGGAACTATGTGATTTATTCCTTCATTCTCTCAGCAAAGAAGTAAAGGAAGAAGTACAGAAGTTCCCACTAAGGACTTACGAATGAAGTTCTTGAGAGCGCTCTCTGAATAGATCAAGCGGCAATAGATAGTGGTCGTAATATGTATGGAACAAACAGGAGGTTAATCACCTCTAAAAAAATACTACGGCTTATCCTACTACCACAAATGTCAATCAAGGACCTAAAGTCCTTAATAAAAATCATGGAGTGACAACAGATGGAGTAACTGATCAGGCCAAAAAGGTAAATGTTGTGAATACTCCACCACAAATGAACAACCAACGAAACAACAATTTTACCCCAACAATCAATGCAGTGGATTTTAATCATCCACAACAACAACAAGAACGGAAAAACCTTACAAAGGGTCCAAGCCAAAACTCAACTGGATATCAAAACCAAAACCAAAACCAAAAACAACAAACGTAAAACTTTAATCCTAATAGGCAACAGTTTGATTAGAGTTTTGGGCCACAATATACACCAAACCAACAAACTAGGAATTACAATCCTAACTCGTATTGTGGTTTTCACAAAATCCGAGGCCATGACACTAGAACGTGTCATGACTACAATAAATTCATGCAACATTTTCCAGAAGAACAAAGACAACTTTTCATAGATATGTTCTTGGCCGACCCTCACGTCACCGCACCAAATACTTTCACAGGGAAATTTCCCCTCAAAACACACCACTTAAAATATTTAATGATCCACTCCCAAATCACAATAACAACAAGTTAAATCCAAATGGGACAAATAAGGGTATAATAACAGGAAACAATGATCATGAAGCCTCGAATTCACTAAATCCATTAGTTGCACCACAATTAGGAAGTCAACCGCGACCTAAGATAGTCGGTTTAGTGGAATTAGATGCCGAACTACCCGTGGAAGCTGTAACAAGGACACAAGAGAATTCCTCTCAGCCAATTCCAAGTTACATACCGGAGACAGATAACATCCAACAAATGTTAGTAAGACCCGTAGGTGCCTATGATTTAATTAATGATCTAACAAAAACCTTCTCGCACATTTCTTTTTTAGACTTACTGAAGAATTCTCCTGCCCATAGGGCTGCTCTTTTGGAGGCATTAGGTTTAGGTCATTTAATTAACATCACTCCACCTCCCGAAACATAGGTGAACCATATAGACTTTGATATTCACCCTCCGGGATAGTCGGATAGGGATATCGAGTTTATATTCGAAATAAACAAAATGCCAACAGACGCTGAGATTGCACACAGAGGTGATCCAACCTTATATTTGCAAGTCTAGGTTTATAACAATTATGTTAAATGCGTAATGGTTGACGATGGGGCAGCAGTTAACATAGTCCCCTTCTCTTTCCTTCAAAAGCTAGGGTATGGAGAAACAAATTGTTCCTCGACTTGAAATACATTAAGAGGCTATGATAGCCTTAATACCACATCGATTGGAACTATAATACTACCACTCACCTTAGGACCCAAAACAATATTGACCGAGATTTACATTATAGATCAAGAAACCAACTATAATATGATCCTTGGCTGACCATGGATACACCATATGAAGGCAATCCCCTCTACATTATTTCAAGAAGTAAGATTCTTACATTTAGGAAAATGTTCGTAGCCAAGGGAAATCCAAATCCATTCGATATACACCTAGCTGACTTAAAGAAAAGACCAGGTGTTCACTTAGAGTTTGAACTCCCGATAAACCAACTTAATAAACCCACCGACGTGAAGCCGAGGAGAAGTTGGTACCTACAACAGATCTTGAGACTATGAGTCTAATCAAGACTATCCCACCCTCAAAGATGAGGCTAACATTGTAGAAATAGTATCATTAGAACTACTAAAAAGATTATCAAATTGTTAGAACAGGATCTACTAATGTTCCTACCATTTGATTCTGTAGGCATGGGATATACCCTAGGTGTTGGTTCTCTTCCAGCAGAGGATCTCTGCATGGTAGAAGTAGAAGATGTTAACACAACAAATATCCCAACATCTATATTCCCAGCTAAATACTGGACTCTCCATTTTGATGGAGCTAGATGTTGTTATGGAGCTGGGGCAGGTGTAATCTTTACTTCTCCCGAGGGAAAAATCCTACCATTTGCCTTTAAACTAAATTTTGAATGTACAAACAATGGCGCTGAGTACGAAGCCCTCCTCCTTGGTCTCATCTTAGCTAAGAGGATCGGTGTTAATAACATTAGAGTATTAGGAGACTCACAATTGGTAGCAAACCAAGTCTCTGAGGTATATGAAACCAAAGCTGAGCACTTACAGCTCTACAAAATAGTTGTATTGGATTTAAGCAAAGAGTTTGACTTCATATCAATTGAAGCAATCCCGTGAGAACAAAATCTTCTCACCGATTCTATAGCAACCTCGGCATCATGCTTCACCCCAAACAGTGAGTTGGAAGATGCTCATTTCATAGTATCCCTTCGTACTGAACCATTGGTAAAAAAAATGTCAAACCCTCTTTTAACAAACAGGGATGAGAACAAATCTACTATCCTAGATCACATTGATAGTGATAGAGTCACTTTGGATTACTTAAACACCTATGCAACGTTACATCTCACCCATCACGTGATAGATTTGTCCTTAATCCCACATTCGTCTTCTTACTTTGGAAATCCCATGATAGAGCTTCCCCCACAAAAGGAGCTCAGCATATACACGGTAGAGAACGGAGACGATCTGGAATTACCTCCGGCCCCGCCTGAGTTTGAAGAAGGTAACGCTTCTTTAATCAAAGAAACAATTAATATTAACATCGGAACAGAGGATGAACCAAGGATATTGAAATTAGGATCCTTGTTAACTCCATCGGAAGTATAAATACACAATCGAATCCTCAAGGAACATCAAGGCTTTTGTATTTAATTATAAAGAAATGACAGGGGTTGCACCACACATTGCGGTACATAACCTCGTCACTAAATCAGACGCAAAGCCGATTAAACAAAAATCAAGACCAATGAAACCCAAGGTAGCTCTCATGGTGAAAGAAGAAGTAATGAAACTCCTCCAAGTAGGATTCATCAAACCAGTCGATTACTCTCAATGGGTATCTAATATCATTCCCGTTCTCAAAAAGAATGGGAAAATACGCATCTGCATAGACTTCTGGACATTAACAAAGTGTGTCCTAAGGATGACTTCCTGTTACCATCCATAGACATCATTGTTGACACAATAGCTGGATTTGAGCTTTTGTCTCTCATGGATGGGTTCTCAAGATACAATCAGATCAGAATATCCGAACAAGACCAAGCTAAAACCATGTTTATAACAACTTGGGGAACCTATTGTTATGTTGTTATGCCATTCGGCTCAAGAATGCTCAAAGCTACATACCAAATGTGGGATATGACATATATATTTCATGATCTTATCCATAAAATTGTAGAAACCTATGTAGATGACTTATTGGCCAAATCCAGAAACATTGTGATCATTTGAAGTACTCCACATCATTTTTTCACGTCTAATAGAATACGAAGTCATGCTAAATCCAGAAAAATGTGTCTTCGGTGTGATAGGAGGGAAGCTTTTAGGTTACATTATATCGTCACGAGGGATCGATGTAGACCCAGCCAAAATCCAAGTTGTTCTCGAAATGATCCCACCTTCGGATGAATCTGGAATCAGGTCATTTCTTGGAAAAATTGGTGCATTCCAGAGATTCATCCTAGACTTAAGTTTTTCCATTCATCTAATCAACAATCTACTCAAGAAAGATTACGTATTGATTGGATCAAGATAGCAACAAATATTTTGACGCAGCTTAAGCATTTCCCCCGTTGTCACCACCCATGCTAATGCCACCTAAACTAGACCACCCTTTAATATTATACTCATGAGCTACCAATGTCTCACTAGCCTACATGCTAGCCCAAGAAGATGATGACAAACGAGAACATGCGATCTATTTTATTAGCGAAATTTTTCTCGACTATGAAACATGTTATATGTAAGCAGAATGAGAATGCCTTGCCATAATCTTCATAACCAAGCACTTAAGGCATTACATGCTAAATCAAGAAACAAGGTTCATTGTAAAAACAGACCATTTACGGACTTTCCTCACACAAGGGTCCTTGTCAAAAAAGGTTGGACACTTTATAACCTTGATGGGGGAATTTGAATTAACATTTGTAAATCATAATTCCATTAAGGGAAAAATCATTGCAGATTGGTTAGCTGATAACCCACTAGACGGGGGCGATCTAGTAGATATGGACTTTCCCAATGAATGCATATACTACATCGAAACCAGACCTCCTATCTCTGAGTGTCCGTCGTATACTGATATTATTAATTATATCATGGACCATACATATCCAGAAGGTGCTACACCACAATGAAGAAGGTGGTTACACATTATCGTAGCTAAATACGTCATTATAGAGCAGGTGCTCTATCGTAAAGTGTTCGATGGAATGCTTCTAAGATGTGTTGACACAGAAGAATCCAAGAAGATTCTCCACGAATCTCATAGTGGGATATGTGGAGGCCACTTCGGTGGTCATGCCACCACTCACAAAATACACCAGATGAGCTATTTCTGGCCCACTCTAGAACACGACACAGTAGAGTTTGTACGAAGGTGCCATAAGTGCCAAGAATTCTCCCATGAGATTCACATGCCAGCACAAGCTCTACAACCAATTGCTACTCCGTGGCCCTTTTCTATGTGGGGCCTAGATTTGATAGATAAGTTCTCTCCCTCATCTATAGACAGCCATAACTTTATAATCATGGCCATCAAGTATTTTACCAAATGGGTAGAGGCTATGCCTCTTACTACTGTACTAGGTTATGTAGTTGCCAAGTTCATTTTGAACCAAATCATTTGCAGTACGATGTCCCGCAAATCATTATCTCAAATAATGGGACATCTTTTAAGAATGAAAAAGTTTGTGAATTGTGCAATAAATTTAATATAAGTCATCATACAAACCTCCCTTTATTACCCTCAAGCCAATGGGCAAATTTACAAAACAAAACACTAAAATCCATTCTTCTTAAAACTGTGAAAGAAAACAAGAGAGATTGGCATTTGAAGTTATATCCGGCCTTGTGGGCCCACCAAACCTCAATAAGAACACCAAAAGGAGCAACTCCTTTTTCGTTAGTATTCAGTACAGAGAGAGTTCTCCCACTTGAGGTTGAAATACCCAGTCTCTGTGTCTCATTATAAGGGATTTTGGATGAAGATGCTTACAGAGAAGCACATCTCTCCTAGCTAGAAATCCTAGATGAGGCCAGGTTAGATGTTGAATAGTGACATAGAGTCTATGCTGACCGGATGTGTTGGCAGTATAACAAGAAGGTCTATGAATGAGACATATATGAAGGTGATCTAGTTGTAAGGCTAGATAGTGAAAACAATAAAAAGACCGGTGAAGGAAGTTCCAACCCAAATGGTTGGGCCCATACCAAGTCATGAAAGACTATGGAAATGGTGCATATCTCTTGTGTACACTAGAGGGTGAGGAATTTGGTGAAATAGTCAATTCCCTACACCTTAAACGATTCTACGCATAAGTAGCCAAAGACTATTTTTCTAAATATATCTCGCATTGCATCTTCATATAGTTAGGTTCATTTTGTCTCGCTTGTTTCGTACAATTTTGTGATCAAGGAACTCATTCTCAAAGCAATTCATTACAAACTTCTAATGGTATTGGCATAAAACACTCTAATCATACTTCTTCATTTTATAACATCGTCACCTATTTCGGAATCATTTCATCGAATAAAGCTAGATATGACAAAGCCTTAACGGTAACCATACCAAAATCTGCATGCTTGTTCTCATCTTCAGTTTCTTCCTAGGATAGGTGCCTTGCCTATGGTATGTTCTAGAAGCTTCATCGTGTCACATCTATCCCCTATGTATATCTCTTTGGAAATAGAATACACTGACATTTTTCTCAAATAAACAAGTCAAATATAGATGAAACAAAAAAATTTAATTTTACACATTTCCTTGCCCCACCAACCTTTGGTGATGAGCTTGTGTCTCTTACTGGTGATGTAGGGTTGGGAAAGGATGGGAATTCCCTTACTCACCTACACCTTTTCCATAGTGATAAGCCCACACTTCTTACTAGTAGCATGGGGCAAGGTGTAGGGAGTCCTCTTGACAAATAAACATTGAAGGCAGTCAGCAATCAAATTCAAATAAACCTTTGAAATTTTGAGTCAAAGACAAATGAATCAGATGTCCAAAATTCCAAGAGAATTCAAAACCTTGAAACCTAGATTTTGTCTACCATGAGGCCACTTACGGATCTAAGTCTAGATAAACCACAAAGCAAGTTGCATCCCAAACTATGGAGTCACCCGAGTAGAGTAGGCTTGTAGCATCTTAATTTGGTTCCACCATAGCTTTGTCTATCTCTCATCACTATCATTTCAACACATTTCATAACTTGTTCCCTTTCTAGCTCTCAGTGATGAGCCCTCACATCTTACTAGTTGCGTGGAGTTAGGAGTGGGGCAAGTTTATCTACTCATCATACTGGTTTATCATCACATTTTGTCAAAATAAATATGAAGTACCAAAAATTTCTTATAAGAAGCTAGAGTTCGAAGTCACATTGTGCCTACATTATCATATATCAACATCACAAAATATAAAAAGAAAGTAAACATTTGTATCATTTGTTCTCCATTGCATACATTCTGAGAAGCATATAAAAACAACATTATAATTTACATGCGTAATCGAATCATAAGAACATTAGTACCAAGCGTCTGATCCAAGAAAATAATATATATATATATAAACAAACAAGTTTCCTGTACAATGCCATCATGCGCCAAGCATGGTCAAAATGCTCAAAGAGCCTAGGAGATACAAAATACATCATGAAAATAGTCCAAGAGAGCCAAGTGGCTTCTCAACCCCTATGAGATCCCTCTGAGGGTGCACACCCACATCTAGGACTCCGGCTACACCGGCGCTCTAAATGCACGGAGGGCTCACGATCTCGAGGAGCAGCTACGGTCTCACCATGAGAATGACTCCTCATCAGGCGCTTTGCTGTCCTATACCCTACCAACTCGGTATGGAGGGTAGACACCACATACTAAATTAGGGCAAAGATGTTGGTGTGCCTACCAGTTGTTGAAGGCCCCCATGCATCCACGGATAGCTCTGCATGAGTCTTCTCCATAGGAATCATCAGGGTTTTGGTACATACCCAATAAATCAGGTCTCGCCACTCATCGGCAGTCTCTGCAAGCAAAGGCGAAAAGCCAATTAGAAATGATCAAAAAAAAAAAACAAATGTAAACAAAGGAGAGAGAGAGAAATTAAGGCAATCCTAACTAGAAACAAACGTTAAAAAGAAAGGATGATAACTCACTCGGATCACCGGGCCTCCAAGATGGATCTCTAAGATCAACACCTGCCACGGATGCCACCATTGACTGGTGGGCTCCACCTATAGCCAGGAAACATAGCGTCCCGCTACGGACTCATCCTCTCCGCCAAGGCCCTGAGAGAGTGGCTCCTCTAAAACCAAAGTCACCCTCTCTGCACTCTACTCTACCCTCTCTGCCTGTAAAATATCTCGAGTGCCATGCCACTCAAGATCACTATCCTCCTCTCCACCTGACTCACTAGCCTCAGCCTCGGTCTCCTCCTCCATCTCTCTCCATGTGAACTCCTCAGACTCGAGTCTATGTCAATAGGGTTGTCACTGCTATGAGAGG
Source organism: Taxus wallichiana var. yunnanensis (assembly GCA_018340775.1). Classification (NCBI taxonomy): domain Eukaryota; kingdom Viridiplantae; phylum Streptophyta; class Pinopsida; order Cupressales; family Taxaceae; genus Taxus; species Taxus wallichiana. Next base: position 865,786,235 of record CM031239.1, on the reverse strand, counting down.
GACCGGTGGCAATCTGAAGTAACAGTGCCTGAGGAGCACCGACTTTCCCTCGAGCTCGTATTACTCACCTAGCTACAATGAGGACTCTAGGAGTAACAACTGTCCAACCCCGGCCTCTAGGACCTCCCCTGGCCTCTCGAACTGATCTATATATTGGTACCACTGGGGGAAGCATACTTACGTAAGGCAGGCCAAATTGTTGAGGCACTTGACCGTAGGGATGTATCTTCACCCTCCCTACCCTGTCAACAAGCTACCCTATGGTGGAGCAGGAAATAAAGGTAAGAGCCTCCTCGCCCCATAGCCTTGTCATGGCACGATACGGTGTGGCCCCCATGTCATCAAAGTGGTCGTGGAAGCAACTAACCGGTGAGGTGCTCGAGCACCGACATGTGTATCCATCTAGCTGCCCCTCACAGCCTCCGGATCTCGCCACCTCTACCATAGGGGATGAAATGCTCATAGACCCATCTCATAACAAAGGTTAGATGGCTCAATGACTGCCCTTGTAAACAGACCACCTTGTACAGATCATGATAAGTAGTCCCGAGTATGTCAGCTCCCCAGGCATAAATCCATCCATGTCCCTCAATCTATGCAATGATGGGGGACCAATAATAGAGAAGAGTGTCTCCTCCCTTGTCCCCGATCAATCTCAAGGAAAGGATCCCCATAATGGCCTGGCGAATCAAGGGGATAGGAAGGCTAGGAATAGATCGGACCCTCACCCCCTTCTTCAAACTAGTGGAGATAACTACATCTCCCATGTATGAAGCCCATTGTGCTATCTAGGCCCGTGAACCTGTTGTCTCAAGAGTAAGTCATCTCCCGATGATCGGGACCCCCAAGATATGGTAAACATCCTCCAAAGTAATGGTCCACTCACCTCGGACCCCTAGTAATTGGAAAGTGTTCCGATCAGCATCCCAATATGAAAATAAGTCACAAAGTATGTGACTGGATGGTGCAACATGTGGAACCCATGATATACGCAGTATACTAGCCCTCTGAAGAGTGTCCTGCTCGTCCTGAGAAAGGGCATCTAATACTGCTGGGAGCCAATCACACTCTCTCTCTCTCTCTCCTCCATCGAATATACTCCTCCCTCACCTGCATACACCCAAAAATACACAAAACATAACAAGTTAACATCCAAATCATATTAGAAAAATCATAAAAACACATAAGAATGCTAAAAATGCCAAATTAACTTCAAAAAGGTGTTGTTTGTGTATTCTGTGAAGAGCCGCCGCCCTCAGCAAGGTGGCGGTTCCGTAATCACTGCCTTAAAGGAGGTGGTCTTGTAACCGCCACCCTGAACAGGGTGGTGGTTGTGTAACCGCCACCCTGTTCTGTGGCGGCGGTTGTGGCCCGAAAACCCATGCGGGTCATATGCCCTAAAAAGGCCTAAAAACACTAAATAAAGACAATTTTGACCAAAACAAAGCCTACCCAGTAGGTGCCGCCCCTAGATGAACTTATTAAAGCTAACATTTTCAAAAATTATCCCCGTTGACAAATTTTTCAACATTTTAATATTTTGGGGATGAAAATGGAAAATTGAGAAAAACTCACCTGTGATCTCACGGGTTAGTGTTCCGCTCGTGGAGGCATGATCACAATCTCATCCTAGATGTTTTGACTATACTCTCGTGAGAAATCGTCACCGTGGGTCCCAGAGCTTAAAATTAGCTAAATCAACACGTGCAAATGAATAGGAAAATGGGCCCACTTTTACATATATAGTAGCCTAACTTGTTTTGAATGCCCCTTTCTGCGGGTTTAGAGCATCGACGGAGGTAAGTTCTTATCCCCGCACAAATGGTAATTCCTCATTTCATGATATTTTACTATTTATTTTTTGATCTTTTGTCTATCTACACTTGAGTTCTCTTTTCATTTTGCAGGTAGCGGGACTTCGGGTGGCATCATTCCGACACACGAACGTATCAGGTTTGACTTCTAACTTCCCATTTCAGGACCGCCATACTCGGACCCACCATTTTACACCTCTTCATAGCTAAAATGCTTCTCCAAGGGGGAAATATATACGTACCCAAAATTGTAAGGTACTGCACCATCGGAATAACATAACGCGTGCCCCAATGATGATACGGGTCTCCTCGTAAGGTGTTCAAGATCTAGAAAAGCTCCCCAAGTATGTGTTAACATCCTGCATACCCTGTTTTCCCCCTACGTGCTTTGTTGTTCTCTTTTACCCTCTGTTCTATGCATTTTTCTCTTCATTCTGAAACCGCCACCCGGTCAGGTGGCGGTCCCGTAATCATGCATTTTCTAGAATGATATTTTTAACGTGAATCACGTAAATTTCAATGTTTACCAGCTTTTTTCACCACCTTTCACTTGCATTAATGATTCTGGTTCCCTGGAATAGTGTTTTGGCATTGTTTATGGTTTAAGAGATCAATTTGTTTTTACCTTTGGGTAATTGGAAATGCTATAAATAGATGGCTTGTGCTCAAGCAAATGGCCCCTCAAATTTTCCTCTGAATTTCTCATTTCCATAGCTTAGCCTTTCAGTTTTGTTTAGGATTCATAGTTTCATTTCTTAGATGCATAGTTAGCATTGTTTAGCTGTCAGAAAGCCACATATTCTCCTTGTGCAAAGTGTTGTTGTCTTTTCATCCAAATCAATTGGAGTAGGATAGTTTCATCTCAATAGGAAGCCATTAAAGTTACAGGTTTTGTTCATCAAACAAGATATTTTCAGGTGCTGGACATTTTATGTTGCATGACTCGCAATAAATCCCGCTAGGAATTGCATAAGCCAAGCTCTGTACTCTTGCGCTATCCCTCTCCTACTTGCATTGTATTCGATCACGTATCCTAAGCTACCTTTGTGCCAATATCTACTGTTGTTGATGCTAGCATTAAACACTTTTCTGGATCTACGTGAGCATGAAAGAATGAGGAGATCACACTGAGGGGACAAGGTCACACACCATCGGATTCACCACTGTTCTGCAGAATCCAGGTTCTAGCTTTCAAAGTTCTAGTTAAAAGCATATCAAATAGAGTAGCTAATCACTTCATTTCAGTTAAATTTTACTTTTGATATTACCAGGGAAGCTGTGGGGATTGATAGTTTCTGAGAAAACTATGATTCACTCCTCACTTCTGAGGTAGGATCGAGAGTCTTTCAAATAGAGTAGATCAGTTATCAAATTATTTAGAATAGATCTAAAAACTGCACAGACAAGTAGCTATACTCGGTTGCTTTGTTTGTTTTAAATGCGTTATTAGTTTAGTTGTCAATTTTAGATATATTAGATGATTGCTCTTTAAATTTTGTTTAGTAGCTTATCAATAACTATCAGACTTAGAAATATACGTAAATATATTTTGCATGTTTAGTTTATTCTGTCATTAATTAGCTTTATATCGTTTGCTTTTGTATGACAATCACGGGACCTAGAGAGCCTAGAGAATACGTATTCGAGCCAATCATGCCTCAACCCAATCTTATTATGGCAATAACTGATATAGATCAGAACCTTAGAATCCAAGTCTTCCGAACAACAAGACTTACAACAGATCAGCTCACAGTTAAGCGGGTTAAATATAGAAGATGACCAAGCGCACACGTTTTGGTCAAATCAGCCAAACTACATATTACCCTAGGTAAATATCCGCATGACTGTAGAAGGGATTGAAAGAGAGCAAATGTTCGGTTGTGATCCTTTGGTCCCATAGCCAGACATAGGAGACACTCTCATAGACATAGATACTAGCTTAAGGATTCAGGTTGCAAGAACACCTATAAGATACTCAGAAAATATTGCACAACTGTTAATTCTGAACGTAGAGGCCAAAAAGGCATATGACTATTGGATACTAGGGATTAGGGACTGATTCCACACATGACCATAGCAGGTCCATAGCAACCATGAATCTATAGTTGTGACCCACAAATCCCACAACCCAACGAGCCTACAAGCCAATCTAACGTTGACGCTGCTTACACACATCAATATTTATATCCACTCCACTTCCACCTATCATCATCACACAGTTATCCTTGTTAGACATAGCAGCTAACAAAGCTAAAGACTTCTAGACTAGACCAGAGAATCAACCATAGAATCCGCTGTATATCCATCATCCATCATATGACCCTGTCTGGAGACATACATGAAACCATCCCAGGGCATTTTCCACATATCCCACAACCTATAGATCGGATCACACCAGAGCTCAATATTGATTGGAGCCTTCGAGCAATCATCCTTTCGATCGATCTATGATGCGAGTTCAAGTTAAGAGGGCCTTCTTTGCCTTCGATTTGCATATTCCATTAGTGCATGTCGAAGATATAAGATTGCCTAACTATTTTACCAATACCCTACGCATAATCCATCCCCACTCAAGCTATCTCGGCATGACCTCGAGAGGTCGGGTGCAAGGAAGAGTTACTTATAGATTCCCACACTCGCTTGTCACTCTTCCGTCGATAAGTACTTATAATATTCTCTCTGCCTACCACATGGATATGCCAAATTGAGCCGATATGTGAAATGATGTAAAATAAAAGAATGACCTACAAAATACAAAGAAGTATAAAAACAATAAAAATAAAAGATGCAAAATGAATGGGTCGGACTAACTCTGATTAGCTACCATAACAATGGTCTTACTAATCAGAGTACTACACTACATTTTGGACACAAATGTAGTTATGGTATGTGTGTGCATTTCGTGCCCTAGGTGCTTGTTTTCTAGTCACACTTTTTGAAACAACATAGCAATAATAACTATAAAAATGTATAGCATGTGTGCATGGAATAAAATAGATTACCTCCCCCTATGATGTGTGTGTTGATTTAAATCTCCTAGCCTTGATGCATGCCACTATGTGGATGCAAGTGATACAATGGTTGCAACTCTAAATTGAGTGATAGTATTTTGTGATGCTAGGACACTCATTATGGTCTCATAACTTTATATTTATAGGATTATCTTGCTATAATTTAATACTTAAGCCTGACATAGCTGACTAGGAAAAATATAAAGATGAAAATGGCTAAAAAGAGCCAAAAAAGAAGTGGGAAAGTGGAACAAGGATTGAGGCACCCTAGGTGGGACAAGGGCACCCAAGTACAAGCTTGGGCACCCCGATTTAGGCTGAAATGATGGGAGAGTGAAAAAATAGTTGGGTATGTATAGGAAAATATGTAGGAATGATGAAATAAAAGGTGAAAAATAAGATGGCCAAAAGGTGAGATTAATTAGTACTTTATTCACTTGAGAACCTTCTAAATAGTAGTATGATATTGGGCTCAATAATTCCTAAATTACATGATTTTGTGACTATAGTACTTAGTTAATAATGTTTTAATTTTCTATTGGATTATAGGAAAACAAGGACAGGTTGTTATAAATATTCTTTAGATGAATTTTATGAGACGTGTATAAATTACAAGATGAAGATCATTTTTTGTTAATTAAATATGATTTAATAGGAATTACAAATAAGTTGATTATTGTGAGTTATACTAGTATTGTGTAAGCTAATATTGATATACTTGTTAATTTTATTTGCGTTATTCAAATTAGAAAAATGGTTATAATTAGTACAGTTTAAACCTTGATGTTATTATCACTATATAATGTTTATGATGTAGAAAATGAGTTATTTTATTGATGAAATTTCTCTCAAACTAACCTATGTATATTTTCTCTCTCCTAACTATTATAGAGGTAAATAGGTTCCCAACCATGATCACAAAGATCAAGGTTCTCAAAAAATAGTCTTGATACAACATACCTCCACACACCAAGAACATCTCTTCAAACTATATCATTATTTGGGACATCTTAGGAGTAGAAAGAGACACCATCTCATGCATTCACTACACTATATAGTTCATGAAAAACCTTATCTTCATATCAGGTTCGAACACATTCTTCAAAGACCTACTTGATCATATAAGTCTGTTGAGTTATAGACTTATCAACACACCACCATGCTTAAAAATACCTCCAACATGATTTTTAGGACTATAGAGAGTGTTCATGTACTTCATACACCTCTGTAAGTGGCATTCAAAGAATGGCCTCTTTAACACACTATGATTGATTCTTGTATTCACATGCTTCTAACAAGTAAGAAGAAAAAAATTCACTCGTACCTTCAAAATTTTCCATTTGACTTTTCCAAGTATTTACATGGCCACTTAGTATGCATCATAATATTTCTAGGATGCCAATTTTTTCATCATGAAACCCAAAATCTTACCTATGCCTACAATTTTCATCAACAAAACTATTTTTCTAGTCTAACAGTCCCACATGCAAAGAAAATATGTCACTTATATGTGCTTCAAGGAGTCCTCTAGACATCCAAGTAATTTTAATGGATTTCTCAATTGATTATAAGATAAAATACTTCCTCTTTTATCTTATCGCTTCATGATGAGGGTTTAGAGGGTTTCAAACTAGCTCAAAAATGGTTAGAAGTTTTTAAATACTTAACCAATTGCCATCAAAAAAATTTCATTATGTTATTATAAAAATTCCCTACAAAAAGTCTTTTATGATTTATTTGAAGAAGGCTTGTCAATTTGTCTTGACAACTTAGAAGTTAGAATGTTTAATAATCATTTTCCAAAAACTTCATTTTGGGAAAACATGCATAACTTTTGCGAAAAACCACGTGATGTCCTGATATGTTGACCACACCTTCTCAACTCACCCTTCCATGTATTCCAATTACCAATTTGACATATTTTGCTTTGGAAATATATGCCCCATCTCAATTGTGCATCTTTTGTTATCTAGTCCTGAAGGATGTATTATGTCAGCTTGTGTAATTACTTTATTTACCTTCTTAAAAATGTTTTAATCCAAAAACACCACATAAACCATCATATTATGCCCCTTCAATGATCAGTTTGCATCATCATGCGTTGTCTCAACCATATCACTTTCCCACTAGCCTTATCTTCACTAAAATGCATCAAAATGGTTACCTTTATGCCCTATAAACCTTAGTATTGACCTAATAATCCTTCCACATATGTTATTCCATATCATATTTCTCCAACCATGATTTCCTTTCTCTTCATTTATCCAAATTCTATGTTTTCATCAAAAATGCTTGGTTTAGGAATACAATTAAGCTTAGAACCACTTGAATCTTCGTGTATTTGACCATGTTGCCCTTTTACAAAAACATTATAACTTCACACATATCTTATTGACCATGTTGACCTGTTACAAAAACATTAAAACCTCACACATATCTTATTAACCATGTTTGACCTTGTGAAAACTTCATACAACTTTGGGAAGATGCATTCACACAACTCCATTGCTTGACCATGTACTGGGATCCTACTTCCATACCATGACATTATGACTTGATATGACTTGAAACCTAATGGAACCATCTAGACACCTTTGAGAAACATTTTGATATTAATGTACAACTTGACATCAATGAAAACCTTATGACACATTTCCCAAAAATCTCCCACTTCCTCATTGATGGCAATCACCTAGAAACATTGATGGAAACTAATCAAGACCAACACTTTCTCATGTTTCTTAGTTCACTCTCCCCCTTTTACATCTATGATAAAGATTACTTGACGACTTGACATGAAACAATGATAACCAAGGACAAAAATGCATGAGAAATACAAATTTAGTTGTCCAAAAGCTTCCCCTAGGACTATATTCTCTTTTCTTAGCTCTTACCACCAATATATACCTAGTGTAAACAATTACAGGCTTCCCCTAAGACTGTATTCCTCTTACTTGTCCTCATTTTGGCCATTAATCATGTTCCGAACTTTTTCCTTTCGTGAAATCATACCAAAAGATACAAATTATTCCTTGTTTCTCTAATTCCTTACTATTTTGGGATTTGTACCTAATGTGATGCATTTTAGCCTATATCAAGCTCCCCTATCTTTACTTATCTCATTTAGATGCAAATATCATGTTTCATGATTTATATTTGTATAAACTCTCATCTCCTTGTATTGTCAAACTTGGCCTCAAAATGATGAAATTGTACCTAAGGCACCTTTTTTAGTTGAAAACGGACCAAATTTTTCTTGTTATGGAAACTCAGACTCATCATGAGCCAAATTCTTTTGAACCCCCCTATTGTTCTACTATCTCCATTTACTTAACAACTCAAAGTTTGAGCTCCAAAAGAATGATAATAACACTAGAATATTAGTTACAATATTTTTCAAGTCCTGAATGGTTTTTGCAGTGTTCTTGGCAATGTTTTGTTCCAATTCACAAGTATACTCCACTACCAAGCTTACACTATTATCTCATCCTTGATAGATGCTTGGTTTTTAGTATTTCACATGCTTTTACCATTAAATCCTTATTGTTCAAGACATTCCACCATGCTAGATGGTTCATCCTCATGTATACAGTTGACTTGTACTATACATACCCATATTCTTACCAAAAATATCAATGTTTTGAAACGATTTACACCATTAGACATCATATTATCTATGCTATGAGTTCTAAAAACTTGCAAGAATTCTCATAACTTTATGGTACTTTTTTAAGAATCTGAATACATCTTCTATATATCACAACAACACTCCATTTATGATTGTATTGTGTACTAGCAAAAGGAACAATTCATCTTATTTCTTTCTTCACTACTTAAGAGTAGTTGTACGTATTCCTTCATATGAGCTTATTAGAAGATAGGAGAACTAATATACCTTAATCAAGGTCATATTAGGAATTTTTAAGTTCTTTCATCATCATACAAAGATCATATTTTCTTATCCTTTATTAATGTCATATTCCCTTTTCTTAGGCTCTATAACAACCCCTGCTTCATATTGAGAGCACACTATGCATTTTGAGGGAAATGTGAGACCATGTCAAGCCTCCTCTGATCCTTCTTATGGTGTAAACAAGAAATATTGTCTCTAAATTCTAAAATGAAACTTCATTTCTTCATTATGCTTTTTTGAGTCACCAAGCTTTCTAGTAGCCTTTCTTGAGGGTTTATCCACTGTAGATTTTTATATAGGGACTTTTCATATGAAATAGAACAATTATGGATTACCCATTATGTGTTTCCTTTTTGTGAAAATATTCACCTATAAATTCGTTGTGAAGAATGCACCAAATATTAATTTTAAGGTTCCATATTAGGTCTTAGAAGATAGCTATAGGACTTCACGAAGATTGTCAAGGAGTGCTCACACATGAGACATTTGTTGAGCCTGAAACCACTAAAATATTTTAGGGGGTATACCTAAGATGAGTTTTTCAAGTTTTCATCACCTAGTTCCATCATTTGGTCCTTTAAAACACATACCCTCATAAAACCCTAAGAGGGTTTATTTGCAAGCCCAAGAGATATAATTTCTTCACCATATGACTTGTACAAACTTCCATACCTCCAAATTAATACTTTAGGTTTATAAAACCATCCCCTTCATGATTTTTTTATCATTAAATAAATTGATACCATTAATCCACAATAATAATTACAAAAACCAATGCCATGCCTCCAAGTAGACAATTTTCTCAATCCTTAAGGATTTCAACATGAAAACACATCGTATTATTACTATAAAGATTTGCAATGCATTCTAAAATTCATATATCTAAACAATCAATAAAACCCCTTCATTGTTGATTCACACCCTATCTTTTCTTTACGATCATAGCAAGATCCATGAATTCATAGTCTTATTTCTTTAGACCAACACCTTGTAACCTCCATTAAAGATACAACACTACATGAATAGATACTTTAGTAACATGACAAGTTATCAAGCACTAAAATTATATTTCTTCAAAAAATTACTTCTCATGCCTTCATTAGGTATAATATTGATGTTCGTTTGAATTTCAAATTCATTATTTTAGTCTGAGAAGGATCCGAGATTGAACTTTAACATAAAATTTATGGATTAATTGTCTTAATTATAGCCAAAAACTTTTATAAATCACATGAGAATACATTACTTTACTTCGATTCACCTTGACAGAAAAAAATTGTTTTTCTCCACATTTTGGTCAAGGTTACACGAGATTTGATCATTTGAAGATACTATCAATGAATATATATTCACCGATGAATTTAACACTCGCATGCGCTTAGTGATTTTTCCTCTAATATTTCTTTCAAATATATATTATATATCTGGTCCAAATCTTCAAGATACATGCTTACTATGTATATCACATCATATTCACTCATCCATACTTAAAAATACCATCTTCTCAAGTATACTAACCCTGTATGTATTCTCTCTGATATATTTAACTTCAACTACTGTATCCTATCCAACCTTAGGTTCAATGCTAAATTCAAGGCTCCTATAAACCAATTTTCATGACCATGGAATCACTGAGTTCATGTTCTTTATTTCCGTAACTTGTAGATTCTTTTTATCAACATCCTTGGGGAATTTTTTCTATTTTATTCTTAAATTAGATCAAGATATGACTCAACATGAGTTCGAACTTGTACACAAAATTTATTTTTACCTTTAGAATATGAATAATAATTTTAAGACAAGGCTTGATTATGACTTCATGTTAACTCATGGAAACATTGCACTATCACATAGTCTAAGGAAATCGGAAGCATTTAGGTGACATAAAAACTAGAACGGGCTTTCTTTCCCAATATTGGATGACACTTAGTTCATAATTCTATTCTTGAAAGTTATATGAACATATTAGGCCATTTTGCACAATTGATTAGTACACTTTTAGGCACCAACCACTATTATAAAGAAACATGATCTTGGAATGATTTTTCACAATATTTATGCATAGTAATTAGAAATAATTCTTGACAACACATACTAGGGATGAAATAATAGATATTTTGACTGAAATAACATTTTCTAATCCACTTATATAGACATGTAAAAATTTCAAACATCTCATACACACTAATCATGCATCATCACTTCATGAATGGGATGAGAAACATATATTTGATACTTTACATGAAGCCTTGAATAACTTGATCAACGTGGGAACATAATAAGGGATCCAATTAACAAAAACTCATGGTAACTTATTTACATCCACATACTTTGGATTGTTCACATAACATTATCATGGACATGACCAAGATTTGCAAATTTGGAAAGTAATGATATGTAGACCTTGTATCTTGTGATTGATCACTCAACATCAATTAGAGGGATATTTATATGTTTTGAAAGATTGTAAGATGACCTATTTCTTTCACAAGATCATTGGGATTCCTTAAAAATGACTTCAGCATTCTAGAATCATAGAAAAGGAATTTCATGGTTCTAATAATATCAATACTAAAACATCATGAATTCCTTGAGAGATTCCACCTTCCTTTTTTGTAGATTTTCTTTATAATTCCCTTAAATGGATGTCTTGGTATGATGGTCTCCTAATATTATCACAATAAAAAAATTTGTTCCTCCTTATGCATGAACTTTATTTCAACGATGGAAAAAAAACTTGGCATGGGATTTATGGACTGATTAATCTTTATAAACTTGATTGACCCAACTACCTCCTTCTTAGCTTTGTCTTTGTATGTGTTACGTCATTTAATCTTTGCTCTTCATTGAGTAGTTTCATTTTACCCCTAACTATTTCTATATGTGTAGGCTTGAATTCATCATTCCTTTTGTATATGAGCTTCAGTTATGAAAATATATAGAAAATAGGCATGCTTTATTGTGCTTAAAACAAACAACTCTAGATGTCTCCTTTATCCAATCTTTCTTCAGCATCTCTTCAAAGTAGAATTTCAATATGTGACCCTTCTCATGGAAATCGAAAAAATTCCATTCTTTTAAAATTTATTCCTCTAATCTCTCCATGGGTTTTCTTTTTCTACTTTCCTTATAGAATCCCTAGCTCTATGTCCAAAGACATGACATGAAAATAAAATTACGAGGGAATATCCTTGCATTTGGATTTTTTATGGTATTCTTATGCTCCTAATGGATTGGCTTTCACTTCAACTCATTTTTCATGTATTGTTCCAATTCCTCTCCTATGAGTTTAATTTCATCCTTTAGATCTTTAATTAGGTCGTGATCAATCTCATGCTGCTTCTTGAGCACTATATCAGCTTGACCACCCATTTTCGTGTATTGAGGACCTTCTCTTAAGTTGTTAGTTGTAAAGAGAAAATGCTCAAATAGCAATTGTTAAACATTCTAGGAAATGAGATGGGGGTGAATCAATGCTTATTAAAATTTTATGCAATTTGTAATGATTCAATCAACCAAGCTTAACTAAATTAACCATAAAGAACATGAACATATAACCAAGAAAGAGAGATATCCGAAAACACACATGTAGACATAAGGAGACATGATTTAAGGTGGGAAACCTAATAACGGAGGAGACCCATAGAAAAGAGAAATCAAAACGTTATTAAGGAAAACAGTCCATAAAGATTTACAATGATCACACTAAGTGGTGAGAATCCACTCAACCTGAATCTCTAACTCTAGTTTTGAACAATCCACTTCAATTCTATGAAAAACACCCACTTGATTGTTGTTTTTAAAGCAACCACTTTCTATGAAGCTCACTCCTAAATTGCTAAGCTAAAACTTACAATTTTATTACAGCAATTTTTTTATCACCTTCACTAATTTGTTTCTTTCATCGACATAATGTGATCATTTTTCCATCTCACCTTGTTTCTTTTCTCCTCTCTTAATTTTCCATAGATTTAACACACTAACACCATTCTTATTTTCTTAATCCAATTACTCATCTCTTCTTACTTTCAACAAAAATTACATGCTAAATGATATCATATAAAAAAATTTCAATCCTAGAATGGCATTTGACCTTTAATTTACAAAGACTTTTCAAATCACTTACTTTTACCAAGTACAAAGGGAAAAAAATACTCTTCATGCAACTTCCTTTGGTAACATTATTATATTTGATCATCTTTAATTATATGTTCATACATGTCGAAATGTAATCGCCCTCCGATAATCTAATATGCTCACATTGCTAACCTTTGCCTCCCAATTTGTAACTACCATCCAACTTTGTACTTTGCTAATTGAGCTCTAGTTTGTATTTTGGTTTCTTTTGGATTATGTGCCAAGTATAAAATGCATGAAACCATGTTAATAAATCTTATTCCATGTCTTATAACACCCTTTAATCTTCCATATCTTCACCAATTAGTCTCCACTTTTATGAGAGTACATAAAGGAGTTATAAGCTAGATAAAATATCACAGGTTTTAGCTTGATATAAGAGTTCTCATCAAGTTTTCACTTGAGGTTTTGGTTTATAGGTGAACCTAAAAATATAAATGAGGTTGAATACATCTTCAACACATAAAAATATTCAAAAATACTTCATCATTTCTTCTTGATTCAAGCATTAGAGCAAGGTATACTCATTTTTTGCATGCACAAAAGAAACACCTACTGAAAGTGACCAAATATGCATATTTGATCATCTTACCATGGATTTATGAAATCATTAAAGAAATGTGAAGGATTATTTCAAAACATCAGATCTATAGCTTGATCTATTTCATAGATATAAGCTCACCACTTCAATATTTTCAAGACACGGTCAAATCAGATCTTGAGAGCACAATTCGTAGTTTTGAGTTAAAAACCTCACCTTATGGCATTATCATGCTTCTAAACATTTTGATGACATGTTTCAGATAGTATTCTTGAGATCAAGATTCTTGAATTATTTAAGTTAGTGTAAAAAAATCCTCAAGTTAGCTCCATTTCCCAACCATGATCACGAAATAAAGGTTCTCAAAAAATAGTCTTGATACAACATACCTCCATACAACAAGAACATATCTTCAAACTCTTCCATCACTTGGGAAATATCATGAGAAACAATGCACACCATATCATGCATTCATATCTATATATAGTTCATCAAAATACCTTATCTTCATATCGAGTTTAGACCACCTTCTTGAAATTCCTAGTTGAGCATACTTGTCCATTAAGTTATAGCCTTATCAACACACCACCATGATAAAAAATACCTCCAACATGATGTTTTATGATTATATATAGTGTTAATGTACTTCATACAACTCTTGAATTGGCATTCATACAATGACCTCTTCAACTCATTATGATTGATTCTTGTATTCACATGCTTCTAATGGTAGGAAGAAGAAATTCACGTCTAGCTTTAAAAATTTACACACAAATTGTCCAATTATTTTCATGAAAACTTAGTAAGAATCATAATAAATATAGGATGCTAAGGTTTTCATCATGAAAGCACAAAAATATTACTTGTACCAGTAATTTTCATCAAAACAACTTTTTTGATAGTCCATACAGTCACACATGCAAAGAAAATATATCACTAAAATGTGATTCAGCTATTCCTATATATAGAAACCTAAGTTTCATGGCTTATATAATTGATTAGAAGATGAAGAACTTTATTTTTCTCTAATCACTTCAAGATGAGTGTTTGGAAGGTTTCAATCTAGCTTAGAAAAATGGTTAGAATTTTTAAATACTTAACCAATTGCCCTAAAAAACTTTGCATCATGTTTTTATAAAAATTACCTGAAAACAATTTTTCTATGATTTATCTAAATGAGGCTTTCCATTTTTTCTTGACAGCTAAGAAATTAGAGTGCTTAATTTACATTTTCTAAAAACCTTGTTTTACAAACACTTGCATAAATTGTGAAAAACACCTCATTAGGTCATAAAATGTTGACCACACATTCTCAACGTACCCCTCCATGCATTCCAAATACCAATTTTCATATTTTCCTTTCGAAATATTTTCCCCATCTCATTTGTGCAGCTTTTGTTCTCTAGTCTTGAAGGGTGTATTATGTCATCCTGGGTAATTGCTTAATTTACCTCCTCAGACCTTTGTGAATCCCTAAAACCTCATATACCATCATATTATACCCCTTAAATAATTGGTTAGCATCATCAGGCCTTTTCTCAACAATCTCACTTGCCTACTGGCCATATCTACATTGAAATGTCTCAAATGGCTACCTTCATGCCCTATAATCTTGATTATTTACCTAGTACTCATTCCACACATTATATTCTATCTCATATTTCTCCAACCATGCTTACTCTATTCTACCTTGATCCAACTTTCATCTTTTCATGCCATATTCCTGGTTTATGTCTAAAATTAAGCTTACAACCACCTAACTCTTCATGTATTTGACCATGTTGAGTTGTTACAGACACATTTGCACCTTACACATATCTTATTGACCACTTTTGACCTTTTAGAACATACATTAAACCTTGAGAAAACACATTCACATAACTCTTTTGCTTGACCATGCACCAGGATCCTACTTTCATACCATGACATCATGATTTGACATGACTTGACACCTCATGGAATCACCTGGACACCTTGGAGAGACATGTTGACATCAATGTACAAATTTAAATCAATGAAACCTTATGACACATTTCCCAAAAATAAGCTCCCTTGTGAGATTGAGAGTGGGTAAATACCACGTATGAGAAACTTGGTGCTTCTTCATCATCATTATTCTCATGAAGAATACTAAAGGAAACCAATATGTGCATCATATTTTAATTCTTCAATTT
This sequence comes from Taxus wallichiana var. yunnanensis, assembly GCA_018340775.1. Taxonomy (NCBI): domain Eukaryota; kingdom Viridiplantae; phylum Streptophyta; class Pinopsida; order Cupressales; family Taxaceae; genus Taxus; species Taxus wallichiana. The sequence goes on along the minus strand of CM031239.1, from coordinate 865,770,645 downwards.
TAATAACGTTCCCATATTCATTCTATTCTTCTAGTTCTTCAATTATTTCTTCTTATTTTATATCATAGGCTGCATTTATTAACGGTTCCTCGAGAACAAGTCTACGAGGAGGTGGACCAATCCTTTATCTATTTGGAAAGTTATTATTCTTGTGACAATCCCTCAAGGTAATTTGTGTGAGTTATTTCTTGAGTGCAATCAAATCATTTACCAACTTGTAAATGAGGGGATCCATGAATGTGGAATTGTAACTTTTCCCTTTTTCTTTACCACTTGGATTGTTCACTTTTTTGGAAAGGATCAAACCATTCTATACATCAACATCATATTATTGACGCTATGATAGATTGCTAGGAAAATATATTTGGAGGATGAATAATACCTTAGGAAATTGAGTGTTGAATAAGAATATATTCACATTGTCATTATAGGGTAACACTTCAAAGGGTATACTCTTGAGTAACCTATTATTGAGCTTCAAAGTCCCACATAGTCTCATTAGATTCATTATTAATTTGAACTAGATGGAATAGTAGGTATTGAAAGTATTTAGTAGACTTAAATATTTCTTAAAATATAGTTTCAATGTCCTCCCAATTAGTGATACACCTAGATGGTAGGATATAGAACCATTTTTCTTCCTTTTCGCATAAATTCTAAAAAGGTATTACCGAAATGTCTTCATGTTCTACTCCCAAAACTCCACACACTTTGTGATAAATGTTATTATGTGTTATTATTAGAGTTTAGAGCCTTCACCCATCAATTTTGGAAAAATATTTTGATATCCATTTTTAAATTCATGTATAGGTTAAGTGAGGAAAGGTGGACCTGTGTTTCTATCCCATGTCATATTCATGGTGGTATTTATGCTTCCTCTACCATAATTGCTTCAAATTTAGCTTCAGCCTCTACTTTCTCTTGTATTTTTAAAAATTATTCAATGCATTCTTTGAGGTATGTAAATTATATGTCCTATGGATTAACATCACTTGGGATACCAATGAAATAATTCTATGGAGGAAGGGACTGATGATAATTTCAAACTTGTTCTTTCCACCTTTTGAGCTCTTCAAAGATAGGGTCAATATTTCCTCTTTTCCCCTTAGACTAGGTATATCTACGATCATCTAATTTTATAAATTTAGATCAACTCGAATCATAAATTTATCAAGATCTCCTTGTTTTAATTTGAGTGTGTCTCGCCCTTACCAAAGCCTCTCGCATGTTGTTCCTCAAAATTAAGCACCCTTGTAGCTATGAAGTAATATGAGAAGTTTACTCTATTATGTCAAACAAATTCCCTCATGTTAGATTCAATACCTTATAGGACATGGAAAATAAGTTCAAGTCTCTTGACTGGAGGGTTACCATGAAAAGCCATTAGTAGAAGACATACAGATTAATGACTTTTCAAATTCATATTTTTTATTTTGTAACAAATATCTTGATTGTTTGTATTTTTGAAATATATTCTAGTGTAGTGACATCAAAATATGCCCCACAATGAGCACTAAAACCTGTTGGTGAAATAATTTTTCGCTAGGAAAAATTAGTTTGTTTTCACCAATGCTCTGTGACTAGGTCCATCTTCTTGAGTGGGCAGATCCATTATTGTCTGTAAAATAAGAAAAATATATATGGTTGGACAAGAGGTTTGGGATTAAACAGAAACACACTAATACACCTATGAAAAAAATCTTTCATTTTTTCAAGGGAGTAATTTTAAGAAAGGTCAAAAGAAGGAGTTCAAAATTAGTAGAGATGGTATTAATATTGCAAGTAGGATTACTAAGATTTTTAAAGTTATTAATTAGAAATATCAATACAAACCATTGGAAAGAACAATAACATTTCTAATTTTATCAAGATAAGATGAAAAAATGAACAATTTTTTTATTCACTCATCCAAAAGAATTGAAGCACCCTTTCTAATTGAAATTGTTAGAAAGTCGTGACATGAGAGATTGAGAGGAAAAAGTAGGAAGGAAAATAGAAGAAAACTGTTATCTTTTTTCTTATTCTTGTTGTTTATCTACTCTTTAATTCACAAAATTGACCACCTCTTCAAATGAGGAAGTCATTACAATATATAAATGTCAAAAAGAATCTTCTCCTACCACCCACATGTTGTTTCACTTGTCTTTTACAAGTTTTGACTCTTGATATTCCTAGGAAAGATAATGAGTCCCTTTTTTATTAATTGACGGAAAATTATTACAATTTTTTATGATATTAGAATTAATGAATAATAAAAAATTTAATAATATAAAAATTAAAATTACAAACACCTAATGAAGAATTATAATGTGGAGGAATAGAGGAAGGAGGGAGTGAAGAGAGAAAGAAGATAACTACTCAATTTGAGGAAGATGGTTCTGTCAATGGAAGTCTTCTTGTTGATGGAATTTTGGAAGTTTCTTCAAAAGAGGTCATGATTCATTTGAATTTATTATGACATAGTGTTTCCATAGGTGCAACTTTGTCAACTTGTGAGATGTGGACAAAACTTAATGAATTTAGTGACCCAAAAATGATGAAGTTTTGTGGTGGTTGATATGAAGAACCTTATCTTAGTCAAAGACTCCAACCTGACTTCGTGGAAGGAAAAAGGATCTTCAACCTATTTCTTGAAATTATCTTTGGATTGATTCAAGAGATCATCCATCTAACTATATTTGCTCACTGATGTTACTCCAAGCTTCTATACCTGAACATTGACATCAACAATGCATCTCTGTAATTTGTTCCTCAAATGATTCCAATTCACCCAAAGCATAGTTTATCCTATCATAATGAGAAACAAAATTCCTTTCCCAGACTTGGGACATGTACTCATATGCAAAATTGAATACTTCCTTGTTTACCAAAAGAGATGAATTTACCTTTTCCGTCTCAATTAATTCTGGATACGCCTGGTACCAATTCTAATTTTATTTTTCAATATCATCCATTGTAATTACTACTTTTTTCATTGTTTCTTTTATGTCCTAAAACAAGGAAATGATCTCGAGAAGGAACGCGTTACCCTTTTCTAGAATTTTTTTACCCGGTTATCATTTTTTTGGTCTCGCATGGTGAAACCTTATGTGCTTTTGATAAACTAAGGGTCAAATATACTTATGGGAGTAAATTACTTGGCCTAGAGATAAGTGGCAACATTTGGTTCCAAGAATTTTTACACGTATGAAGTGATGGTCCTTATATTATCTTCCTCTTGATCAAGTTTCTATTTATACTCATTTATCATGAGAAGGTGAGAGGAAGACTCCTGGAATAGATGAACATATCCCTCATGTGTCTCTTTTCCACATGGTATAATGTTGATCTCATAATAATATGGGGCCATCTTATTAAGAGGCTTGATAAATTTAGGCCTAGCTACCTCCACATATTGATTTTCTAAAGTGTTGCTGAAAAATTGGGAGGAAATTAGTGTTTTCTTCCCTTTCTTTACCTTCATCATTGTAGATATAACCAAAAATATGGGGTCACCACTAGTTGCCTTATCTATGTATCTCTCGCAATCATATCCAATACCAATGAGAATATTTTATATGTCTAAGTATCAGTGTTGGGAATGATGACAGTTTATTTTTCTGGTTGAGAAGGTGGATCTTGGGTTGGTTGAATAGCAATATATATAGAAGAAAAAATTCTTTGAGTTCTCTCGAATGATTAGGAGTTGAGCTAGATCAAGATCACCTTGTTCCATAAACTTTGTAGGCTCATGAGATGTTTTCTCTTTCTTTTGGGTCCTCTTATAGTGTGTCAGTTCAAATTCCATTAAATTTCTCTTATGAAACATTTCATAGTTAGTAAAACATAATGCTTTCTAAGTTACCTTTGAAGTAGTAAAAGGAGATGTATGTTTCTTGAGAGCATGATGACATCCTAACTCAATTAATGTTGTCATAATATTTTGAACCACTCTCTATATCTATGAATCACTATCTTATTCCTTTCATTGTTATCCCTTGATTCCCTTATGCTCCCAAAAACCTGATGAAGAGGAGAAGCTTTCACATCTTGGTACTCTGGATCATACTACTCTATTCCATAATCATCAATACCCTAAACAAAATAATTGAAAAAAAAATTCCTCATTTGATCTATTTTCATCATCATTTGATCCTTTTTGCTAAATTCAAGATCATCATCACAATTCACCCAATAGTCCTCAATTTTTAGCTCATGGTTCAAGTTGGGAATATAAAACATATCAAGAGTTCTCGAGATATCAAATTTATCACTCAAAGTGTAGGAAAAGAGATTCAACTTAGAGAAAGAGGTTTCCAAATTTGACACATAAATGAGATATTTGCAAGAAAATATTCCTAATTAGATGGGGAAAGACAAACTTTTCTTCTTCCTATTCTTGAGTATTTCATTGACATGATCTAGTTTTCTACAAAGTAATCATCTTATCACTTAGGTACCGAGGAATATTTTTCTCAGTGAAGTCAAATATAGATACCCTGATGTACGAGAAATTTGAAAAATGTGTGAAGATCAATTTTTATCATTGAATCAATGTGGCATCTTATGAAAACAACATGTGTTTGGGGTTTCCTTTTATCAATATCACAACATATATCATGAATGCATCATTTACCCTTGAAAATTGATGGTTACTCTCTTTCAAGCTCAAATATGGATAACTCTTGTAAGTGGGAGCCTTTTCGGTGTTTTTCATTGTGAGAGTTAGACCCTGTAGTATTTCATACTTTCAAGAGTATACACTAGGTATGATGTCATGGAAAAATTTATGGTGACTAGAAGTTGGAGAAATTTAAAATGGAGGTTGTCATTGATGATTTGACCCATGTCAATCATTTTCTTTCCTTGATTGATGGTGAGGTGAACAATTTAGTCTAATCATATACCTCCTTGGTATTTTCCTATCCCATAACATTTCTCAAAAAAACTATAGCATCCGATAATCCTTCATGAAACTCATATAAGGACCAAGAATTTGGCATGAGTGAGGGATTTCATACCTTCTTCAACCAAGACCTCACTGCAAGGCATTAAATGTATGAATATTTCTTTGACCATTCCCATAATTCATAATCCTTTGGGATAACTACCATGTTTCTCCGAGTTTGAATATAGATAGTTCGTGATATACCCTTATAGGTGAGCACTGCTAAGATTGAACTATTATCCACCCGTATGATTCTCATTTTTTTCATATTCCTGGAAAAATTTTATCACCAACTTTGAGGTTTAGATGGATAGTGGGTTGCCACCTACAACATAAAAACCACTTGTCTATATCTTATCTTCCAAAGGTTCCTTGGGTCCACAAAGTATCTCAATTTTTAGATCCTCCAAGTCCAAGTGAGAGACATAACTATCACCCACTTCCAGATACTTGGATGTAAGATTTGAAATTTTTTATAGATAAAATCCACTAGGTGAGGAATAATGAGGAAGACAAAAACTCTATGCACCTAACATGAACACTTTCTATTTTACTAGTAGCAAATAGGGCCACATTTTTTATATTTTTTCTTTTTATTACATTTTCCAATATGATAAAGCTGCTTAAATACTACAAATTATTTCTTTAGGGTCTTGTCTATGATTTATGATAGCTAATATTTTTATAAAGTTTTTTTTTTAATTTTTTGACTGAAGTTACCTAGTTTGTCTTCATCGTTGATTTCTCAATCCACTCTCTTCGGATGGTTTACTTTCTTCCTATTTTTTCTATTTATAGTAAATATAAATACTAGATACTTACTATTTTTATAAATTCCACTCCCCTATCAATTTTACACAAAAAAATTTAGTGGAATAGGCCTACTCTAAGGATGTCATGCTCAAAATTTCATCTCGATACGCCCGTCCAAATGATAGGAAATAAAAAAGCATGAACTAGGGCATGGAACGATGGTTTTGTACCATAAATAATCTAGAGAATCATATGGTTAATAATAAATATCTTCTTGAATTCATCTCAATTGTGTAACAAATAACAAAGTTTCATTCGAATTAGATCACCGGTTTGAGAGAAACAAAATTATCAACATTTCGATGCTTATGGCTAATCCAGGATAGAAATACAAGGTTATCTAGTGAATTTAGAATTTTATATGAGATATAGGGTGTCTGCAATGGAATCATGGGTTGACCTAGTGAAATAATGGAGTGATAAAGGTAGGTATAACTCTTTAAATGGTTAAAATAACATTATGTTTTACTCTTAAAAACATTCTTTAATTATTTTTTGAAACAAAGGGGGTAGGAAACATTTTATCGTCCCAACTATCCTGACTATCCTTGGGAAAATTGGGTAAGTTGGGTAATAAAATGTGCCCCTTCCCTAGGTTTGAAAAGTGGCGGGAGGTGATTGGGAAGTAGGGAGGATGAGAGAGAAAGGCCAGATCACCCGGGAGACAAAATCTTAGGAAATATGAAGAACCTGAGAACTAGATAAGGGTGGGGTGAATTTTTCTTATTCATATATGTTTTTTCTTTCTCACTTTAAATCAACGAAGTGGAATAAAAAAATAAAACCAACCTCAGAAGATGATAGGGTTTACCTGTGAGGAGCTAAATGAGGAGAATAAATAGAGATTGAATGTCTCTTACTCAATTTTATTTAATTAGACGCACATACAATATTTATAGGGTCACGTACAAACAATACTCCCTGAATGGATAGATTTGTTACTAAAAATAAGAAAAAATAATGGAATAAACAACAACAACTAGCCTAATAATAAAATACTACGTATACTATGTTAACATACCCCCTTTATTACATTAGTCTTGCAAATGTGACCCCTAAAAAGATTGAATTTCACTGCTTCCAAGAGATTTTGGGAGAATATGAACAACTTGTGCTTCTATAGGATAGTACTAGAGTTGAATGTGATGGTTCAAGATCTTCTCTTAAATGAAATGACAATCAATCTCAATATTCTTTGTTCATTCATAAAAAACTAGATTCTGCACAAGCTTGAACACACTTTGATTTTTGCAATAGAGAATAGGTGATTGTTTTTCAGGAATTCTCATGTTATCAAAAATTTGACATAACCATATCATTTCGCACACATCTAATCATGTGGTGTGATATTATGCCTCTATGGATGAGATAATAACAAAGTTCTACTTCTTTCTTATCCACGAGATAGTTCCAGATCCAAGATTAAATATGTATCATGTGGTTGACTTCCGTCATCAACAAATCCAACATCATCTCGAGTCGACATATCCTTGTAAGAATAATTTATCATTCTTCTTATATTCCAAAAATAATCAATAGTACATCGGAAATACCTCAAAAATTCTTTTCTACGGTCCTATTTTCATGCAAATGTGCAATAGGAAAATTTGAAGTTTCCAAGCACAAAAATATACACCTCTACTTGAAATTTTCATGTTTTAGCATTCCTATGCACCCTGTAAAATACATTAGTCTGGTCCCCCTATTTGATTTAAAATTGTTCCCATAGGTGATTTAGGAAATTCTATTCATTGCCCCTAGGTAATTTTAGGAAATTCTAAAAAGATGTTGTCTTAAGCGATTGGAAAGGGCTATGGCTTACCTTCCCAAGACTAGATAAAATCCCATACAATGGAATGAAGGAAAAATTCAACATGGATGTGAATTCAAGACCTTATAACATCATGGAAATAATTTTTGAGGGTTTGGGGAATTTTTTGAAATACTTGGAGTAGTCTGAGTAAAAAATAGTGTTCACAAGCGTAGGCAATACACATGCCTAAAACAATTGTTGGGCTTCAGAAGAAGATTCGGGTGGTCCAAATGTATTTAGAAATAAAACAAAACACCATAGAAAATATTATTCCAACACCTAAATGATGTTGAAATCTGATTTGTCACAACACCTTGGTGCATAGGATTGGCAGGAAGGTTTTCTCAGTACAGTGAAGTCTCAAATAAAAAATATGTGTTTTTAGGGATCCTATGGTTGAATCAAGATATGAGACCCAAACCATTAGATTCAAAATTCCATTTTAAGTCAATATTATATATAATTTCACCATGTAATTACACTGGGAGCTCAATTCATCATCATTCCATGTTACCCTCTCAAAGGCAATTCAAGACTTAGTCATTTTTGGGAGGACACGTGTCGAAGCAAGATCATGGATGGATTTCATGTCCTCGAAGTCCATAAGGTTAGGTACACCAACCTTGGAAAAATTCTCCTAGCCCCCATGTGACCTCTGGGATCCTCATATAACCTCCAGACAAGACAGTTTAAGCCCCCAGTGCATTTTTGGAGCATCCATTCTCTCATCCAGATCAAGTTCCATGTGTAAGCTCCAAGACAACCATTGAAACTTATGTCCTTCATTTCCCTAATGTTGGGGACATAAATCATAGAAAAATGTTCCCATCCCCTATGGAGAGTCTTTTCGTCACCCAAGTGACCAACTTTCAACTCCCAATGCTTTAAAGTAGCTTCTCTCACCTTCATTCCCTATCGTCGGATCACTGACATGTGTTGTCTTCTTGCCCACCATGTAATTTTATGTACCTCACTCCTTAAGGTCAGGGACATCAAACATGAAAAATTGTGCCCAAGATTCTCCCTACATACATTCGAATTTCAAAAATATGACTGTCACTTAGTGCTTCTAATGTTTCCAGCTTCTTCCACTCTCGTGTAAAGACAATCTTCATCCTTCCTCTGAAACTTTCTTCCATCACTTTACCATTGTAAAAAAATCAGACCAGATCAACAAAGGAACTGAAATAAATTTCCCATGGCGATACGCAGTTCTATGATGGAATTCTCATCAAGCTAAGAAGGAGAAACAAAGAACAACGAAGAAGAGAACAATAAAATCTCCATAGCCAAAGAATGGAAATTTGAAAAATCCTAAAACCAATGCATGAATCAATAAACTGTTTATTTTTGTTAGTTCATTTGTCCAAGACCATAAAAATATAACCTCTAACTCTCCTCTCATGCAACAGAGCATCCACAATGAAGAAAAACGTGGGATTTCCCATAAAATCAGTTGTTGGACTAAAGTAAGATCACACATAAAGCACCAAAAGAAAAAACCCACATCAAAAATATAATTTTCTTCACAAATGGAGGAGAAAATGAAACACAAAATTTTGAGGTGCATTAATTGCGGCCACATCTAGAAGCAATACCAGATTAAAAAATTAAAACTTTAAAATCTCCTGGACTATGAAGCTGGTGGACCCAAAATTTCAGAGGGGTGATATTGGGCCAAAAACCATATCAGAATACTTCCTTCAACTTCAATCTGACTCCTTAAAGCCAAATTTCTAAATATAGTATGTCTACTACATAGGAACTATTATTTTGGGAAAGTCATCAATAGAAGAACCTGCGAAGGAGACGAAGACATTGGAGGTGCACTACCCCTTAGAATTCACAATAACAAACATTTTTGGAACTTACCAAAAATAGTAAATGGGCCCTTGAGAACCTACTAAAAATATAAATTTTATTGAGAAGGAACAAGGAACACAGGGAGAAAGAGGAAAACTGATTCGCAGTATTAAGTTAAAGATCGGGGACTTTATTTTTCACACTTACTAAATATAGTAAGTTTTTTTTTCTAAGGAGACATGAAGTTGAAGTGAATGGGTCAGAAGCTGACATAACCCTTTGCATGTGAGTATCATGTGGAAGAAAATGATGTCTTGTACATGGACTGAATGAACTTAAGAATCACATGGCCTCAAAGGACTGAAGGAGGGTTAAAGACGAAATATTCACAAGTGGCTTGTTCACGCTGCAGGACACCCAGTGTCTATGCAAAGTCTCAAGTTACTCCTAGCTTTCTCTTTCAACTACAATCTCGAGACACAAGCCATCTGAGTTGAAAATGGTATGATGATGGCAGTTGTCATCCCTAGGACCATTTCAATGTCTTTATAGATATCGACATCCCCCAACATGATTGTCATCTCAAAGGATAAGATCGTGTGCGATTGGGAAACAATGGATTCATATGTCCAAGGAGTAGCACTCGATAATGGTTGAAAATAAGAATAAATCCATCCAAGATGCCCAAGAATATTTCAAGGTGTGAGTTCCGAGAAGGGTATTATGATGTCATCACTCTGCTTAGTAGATTTATAGGTGAAGCAAGCACGAGAGAATTCCAATACTGGATGGGAATTTTCATCCTGACACTGACAGAAGGAAGGAATATAATTGATGGGGTTAGATCATCAATGAAAATATCCATCTACAACTACTCCAAGTACCCTTGAAAAATAAATTCCACATGACTTCTTACTTAGTTTATCTCCTTACAAGATCAAGATCATTCATAGGATTGAATGTCATATAGAACATTGTTGCCAAGTTACCTAATGTCGAGAAACTTCCACATTGGTATTGGAGGAGAGAAATAGGCATTTCACTTGGGTGAAAAATGTGTTCACTATGTACATGGCACGAATCTTAGAAGGGGATCTCAAAGCTAGGATGTCACCAAAATTGGAATCCCTGATTAATGGATACGACTCATACTTCATACAATTCTCAACATTCTCCTACATACAAGTCGTTGGCTTCAACCAAGCTCAGCTAAAACTACCTAAGTACCTCAATGAAAATATTGTATTGTTAGAGCTCTACAGGAATATCACTCAAGTGAATAACAAGCTTAAAAGTAGGATAAAGAAATTTATTTCATTATCTATATCTCTATGGGATTTCACATGCAAAAGCTCAAATGACGTATCTCACCTGGAGGCCACTTTCGCACATTTGACTTTGCATTCCTACATCACTAGGCCCAACTTTTACATATGAGAAGAGCTCAACTCAATCCATGTCCCATAATTGCAACAAGAGCCACAAGTCAAAGACTACTGGGTCAATTGTATTGACAATTTTTAAGTACATGAAAAGGAACACATGCAGATGACAACTAGATAGATGAAGAAATTTAAGTTCTCTTGGTATGAAGACATCTTGCATGATGATAGGACAAAGATGTATGATCCTGAGTATGCAACATTCAAGATGTCCCCAATGGCCCAAATCAATTAGCATGTTATTGAATCAGGAGGTATATTGGAACAGACTAAAAAGGTGGTGAGGAGAATGAGGAACTGGTTTCAGAAGAAGAGGGCTATGATCATTCGGTCACAAGGAATTTCTCCAAGTCAGAAGCAAGGTTCACATCATTAGTCTTCAAAAGTGATAGAGGTGACTTAAAGCTCTAAACACTCTAGATCGAGTTCAAAAACAAATTCCATTCAATTGGAAACTTCTCCTTGCAAGAAGAGACCCAAGAAATTCAGGGAAGAAGAATGTTCATTGGCGTCGCCACAGGAGGAAGATGTGATCTCAATAATGCAAATAGAAAATACAGTAGTAGATGCATAGGTAAACGAGGAGTATATGAGTCACGATTCCATATTCTAACCACTACAAGAGGTATTTCCTATTGTGGACACTAACTACCCTCTCATTCAGGAGTATCCCCCTCCACAAGAACAAAGGATGGTTAATGCACCCATCATTGAGCCTAAATCTGGTGAGATGTTTTTGTGGATGCAAAAATGGTCATTGTTGACACTTGCACTATGTAACAAGTAGCAATCCCGATCTTTCAGCGATTGTCTCATTGGCTAAAGAAAAATGGTCAAGAAATATCACATAGATGGCCTAATGATTCTACAGTGGGGAAATAGGTAATCAATACATTGAAATAGCTCAGCCATAAGTAATCAAGCTGGTGGATGAGATGATTGCACCCGACTACAAGATGAGCATAATCTAATTGGGACCAGCTACTCATGAGGGAGATTTGCACATATATAAACAATATTCTACTCGTATGGTGGCAAGGAATAAAGTGTATAAATAAAATATTAAGGTACTAAAAGAAAAAGTAAAAACCTTTTCATCTTATGTGCAACACCTGGTGGAACCAATAACTACAACACTTCTTATTAAGAAACTGGTATCCATCAGTAGTTTTTATCCAGAATCCATCAGAGGAACACACAAGATCATGATGAAGGGGTGAGAAAACAATGAATGCATCAAATCAATCTCTGAAAAAGGAAAGTCAACACTCCAAGAGGCATTCAAGCCCCTTTTGTACATGTGTGCAGTGACCAACAAAACGAGAGCACTAAAACAGGATGTGGAGAAAGAAATAGATTATTGGGAACCTCTAGGACCAGTAATGATGGAGATGAGCAACACCCATTGTCAGGAACTAATTGATAAGAAGGTATTTGAAACTCTTGTAGAAGACTTGACACATGTATGGGCGAGGAACTTGGTAATCAGATTTGAAGCAATCAATCCATCCTTCACAGAGCAATAGGAGAAAGAAGAACAAACATACAAGTTGCAGGATAATATAAATCAGAAAGCTCAGAAACATGGAGTACTTGTAGTGAGTGTGTAGACATAAAAATTGGGTCACACTCCCCTTGGTCCCTTATCAAGTAATTACCTTGAACACACTCACCTAACCATGGCCCCTTTCACCCCACTATAATATTAATTTAATTAAATTAATTCATTATCCCACAATATTTATTATTTTAATATCCTAAACAAGATACTACCTACACATCCACCTCACCTAGACACCTCATCTAGCCACCTCACCTCAAGACCTATTCTTAGTAAGTTGCCATAACTAACTAAGACCTACCCAAACCCTAAAAATCAAAGCCTATATTCCCTCTAACAACATTCCCACTCGTGAGAAGAAAGCTTCCATTTTATTTTGTGGAGAAAATAGGTGAGATCCAAGAAAATCAAGGGGATCTGTCTAGTTTAGTAAACCTATGAAATCCCGCCCTAACTAATGCTTTGGTTACCCTAAACCACTGGAGGTCAGCCTGGAACCTTCGTTGTTTACCTTTTAACCCTAAAAATAACCTTATTTTGAGGTTGACATATTTCTAAGCTGTTGGGACATCTTTTGTGAACAAGTGATGAAACCAGAGCTGCATGCAAAGCGAGACAACGTCGTACATGCACTCAAGAAACCACAGATCCATTTGCCTTCAGGGGAACATCCGGGAAGTGCCAACACCACAACAGGTCCCTTCCATTTTATCAGCCCCCATTTCCAATCATACATCAATCTCATACAAATGGTAAGTGCTTTGTTAACCAGCACTTGTCCATTTATCATTTGGTAGATTCTTTGATTACTGTCATTAGTTTATGCTCTCATTTCACTCCCCCACCATTTTACCTCCATGCAAGCTTGACCATCATTTTTCCCACACTCTTGAACAACCCATATTAATATTCTAATCATCCCTATGGATATATTAGATCCCTATGAACCTCACCATTTCCCTCCCATCTTTACCTAGTCTCAGACTTGTCACCCTACCAAGTTTTATAGAGCTTCCTATATCACGACCATACAAACGCCTGTTACCCAAAACCATTTTCGGTTAACCTAAACCATCATCGGTCATACCTGATAGATGTCGGTCTGTGTGATTTTTACTTAAAACCAAAAACAGAACCTCCAAACCATCACCAAATATCCAAAACCACCTAGAATCTCACTTTGACCAAGACTGCATTCCACAAAGATCTTGACCTTCAAATTCAGTCATAGCTTAACTTTGTTGGAACAAATTTGATTATTGTAGATGAGTGAGATACCTAGATAATTTTAACTACAATAGGATTTCCTTTATTGTTAGCATTAAGTTGTTTTAAATAGTGGATTGATAGCCATCTAGGAAGTATCACACTTCCCGGATCTAGCATACACTAGGAAGTCCACTACATATACTATTTAACTTTCATTTGGTGGTATTGTTTTCCATTTTAGTTAGTTCCTCCAAGCAAAAAGGAAGTTATCAAGATAAATTATGGATCAATAATTCATACACACGCAACAACCTATGACCAACATCTTAACAGAGTATTCCTCCTAGCCCTTTACCCTTATCTATTTCGCAACATTCGAAGAAATGATCTAGAATCACATAAAAAAAATTGGCATGCCCAATGGGACCCATTCAGGGTTGCTTGCATTCATTCATTTCTAGGTGAAAAGTTGCATGTTTTTACTTTCTAAAAGGTTCTCACATTGAAAATTATCCCCTAGAACCATCTCTTCTTCTATTGTCTAAAAGTAATCATACTTTGGTGCTTTAAAACAAACACTTCTTCCCTTTCATTAGTATCGCATTAGTGAAAGAGCATCCCTTCTCCTATCCATATTTTTGTGTCATTGACATCAACATTTCTATTTGGGTTTAAAATTCATTTCATTTCATTCTGCCTTTCTACATTAGCTCACATTAATTGAGGGCAACCTATATGTTGGAAGTCATGCCCAACTGATGGTTGACAAACAAGTCATAGAAAGCACATTTTCTTCTTTTCTGAGTCTAAAACAAACCACACAAATTCAAACATACACACATTCTTAAACAACATCCTACCCGGTAGCATCTATCTGTGATCACATGATCTGGTTGGCAGGTACTCCATAGCTTGTTACCTTTTTCAATTCATATCTCAGAGGATGGCCTACCCCTGCCATAACATACCTGAAACCTATCCTTGTAGATATCTATTTTTTTGTAGGAATCCATCCTCACAAAAATTCTATTCTAAATTTCATGAGTCAATCTTTAAATAGCTTAAGCTAAACAAACAAAAATGAAAAAGCACTCATAGGATCGTAGTTTTCATAGTGTTTCTACTTGGCTTGTGTTTTGAGGTGAGAGGACACGTTCTTCATTCTTTCAATTTTCTTCCATGATCCTCATCATAATTGGTGTATTTCAGCTTCATCCGAGTGTTCCTAGACCATATTCTCATCATTCTCATAATTTTGGGTTTGATTCCACACCTAATTTTAATTCACAACCAATTTTTCTTCATCTCTATTTAAATTTCATAAGTAATCCGTCATTGGTTTAACTTAATTGGCATCGGTTTACTTGTCCCTTTGGTAAACCTTCCAAAAGGACACCTAATTCACCTTCTTGTTCTGTTTAGAGTCTCTATCACTATTATTATATCCATTGTTATGATAAAATTCATCAGCATCTTGAATACTAGACAAACTATGCATTTTCTGATAGTAACCAACCACGGTTAATTGTGATCGACGTCGGTTTTGCATAACGAGAATCAGTTAGACTCTATACTTTTCTAGTCAAAATTTTAGACCCAGGTCACCTACCACCACCTATTTTCCTACCTTCCCTATTTTTCTATCTCATTTACAGAAAAGTAGTCCCGCCTACGTGCTAGTACTTGTTCACATGGTGTTTGACACAAGCCAAGAAAACACCCTCATATTCCATTCCATCCTTTAACCACTCCCACCTAGTCCTTTACCACCTTTAATTTTATCGCTTGTGATCCTACCCAATCCATCATTATCACCATGGGGGACAAGGAGTTCACACGACTTCGGACCAAAACCCTACCACTACGTTCGTTTTTTTTTTTTCCCACTCATTTACCCAAGATGCCTCGTGTCAATTTATATATGACATGTCCATATCTATCCCCTTGACATTGGCTCCTACTTCAACTCCATCCTTTGCTAGCTCTGCACTACCTACATCTACCTTTCCCCTAGTCATTTCATATTTAGGCCCCATACCTACTATGATCGCCACATCATCGCCACATCTATTACACCCAATGAGCGTAACCTCCTCTGCACACATTGTCTCGCATATACCCGAGCTACACAACCACCCCGTGTCGCTTACCCCTACCCCTTTTCAAAATGTTTTCCTTTTATTCCATAGTCCTTAGCCCCCTTTACCACTATAGTCACCATGACCCTTCCATCCCCATATATGTACTATCAACAATCTCCCAGTTCGTCTATTGTTCATTCTAGGTACATGCCCCCTATTTCACTTTCTCATTCTCAATCTACCTATATGGAAGCACCATATACTATAATTCCACCTCCATCATATGCCCAACATCAACCACCTTTCACTACAAGAGGTACCCATACATCACAACCTACCAACGACCTAATCAAGTTAATGATGGAAAAGGTGTAGACACTGGAAGCATCGGTCTTTGGCACCCACAAAATCTCACCTACGATGAGATTTGTAATGAACATATTCACCCCTACATCCCTATCCTTCCAAATCCCATGTATTGGGAAATGCCCAAATTTAACCACTTTAATAGCAAAGAAGACCCGAACAACATTTGCGTTATTTTAAACATGGTTGTTATCGATTGTCCATAATGATGTTTTGCTCCTAAGGACCTTTCCCACGTCTTTGACGATACCTACATTAGATTGGTATAGTGGGTTACTTAGACATTCTATCTTCTCATTTAATCAGAATGCCAAAGCCTTCTTGGATCAATTCTCCATTAATATTGTTAAGAAGGTTATCATGACTGATCTCTACTACACGCGTCAATATGATGATGAATCTATTGTAGATTTTTTCACCCATTGGCGTAGCCTGATCAATTAACTCACATTCTAGCTACCATAGACCGAACTCATAGAACTCTTCACACAGGGTTGTGTGCTAGACATATCTCGTTAACCTTATAGGTGCATAATTTTCACACCTTTGATGAGGCATTCACCATGGCACAAAAGCTAGAGATTCGCGCCATCGAAGAGAAGAAAATCCAACTACACAATAATAACTTGACATTTAAGTCAAATGATACCTATTCTTCTTTGAAACCACCAAAAAATTATTCAAAAACTAGGGAAACAGCTAATGCAGTGGTACTCAAGGCCGGCCCAGCTCATCCCTTAAATCAGGCTAATCCCTCATCCAATCTTTCACCTGTTCATACTTTTCAATTTAGAAGGGAACAACGAAATACACCCTAATTGGGGAACCTTATTATTCTATCTTATAAAATCTTGTTAAAGCTGGGGCCATCACTCTTCCTCCTATAAAACCACACACTGGTTTTGACCCTACTCACCCCACACCTGTGTGGTACAAAGAACATGACTTCTACAACTATCATCGAGTAAAGGGTCATAGTGATGGAAATTGCATCACTTTCAAAAACATTGTCTAAGAAATGTTCGAGAGAGGTGAGTTGACCTTGGATAATCATGATGCACCTTCCAATCAAAACCTACACATCTTCAAGAAACCATTTCCTAATCATGCCCCTTCTTCTGATCAAACTAGAGAGACCTTAACTAATGATAGCCATACTTGCGAGGTTCATACTACTTTCAGTGACATACCCATTGCTTCCCAATTACCTCATATTCCTTCCATTGAGGAAATCCTGGCCTGAAGTCCTCCACCTACACTTGAACCCACTTCACCTATTCCTCCACCCATAGAGGAACAACCTTCGTCCCCTTCCTCACCGTGAAGGAGCCTCTTGTTAACATTGAGATTATTTCATCTTTGTCTTCTCCACCTAGAGATCTGTCACCCGCAATACATCTCTAACCCATGGAAGGTCTTGTTTACCACCTCCACCCACAAAGGAGCACCCATTATCTCCTCCACCCACAAAGGAGCACCCATTTTCTCCTCCACCTATCAAGGATCCAGTAGAGATACCTTTGCCTCTGGGTGATCATTCTCCATTAGGTACCCATGATCCTACAAACTTACTTTTGGATCTTTTACCCACTAAGCCAAAATAGTGAATTACCTGTCTCTAGGACATGTTTTATAGGAGTCACCATTGGGTCCACATCAACTTCACCCACCGCAGTGAGTGCCATTTTCGTGCCTAGCTACCCGCCTAGATTATTTGGATAGAGCCCTACTTTGGGGGCATCTTCTGCTACCTGTTTCAACACAAATGCAGATGTCACTTGCTGACACTTCCACCATCTATCCAAAAATATTTCAACCAATCGAACCACACACAACCATGACTATCACAAATTCCGCCACGATACCACTCATGGCTCAACTCACACCCCTACCCATAACCCAACATACATCATCTTCCTTGCCTAAACCCATTTCTAACTTAGGGGTCATCCCAACTACAAGCCTTACTCATCCACCCATCAAATTAGATCTAGCTACATCTTCCAAAGCCAAACAAAAACCTACCCCAAAGACAAAAAAATAACAACAAACCCCATAGATCTCATACTCATACCTCGTCGAATCACACTTTCATCACCTTCACCCATTGTGTATGTCTTAGGACATCACCCTTCCTAAGATGGTTAAAAATATCCACCCATCGGTGAATTAAAAATGTAGCAAAGATATATCCACCCTCATAGACCTCTACCATACCCAAGCACCCGACACGACTTTGACCCACACCTCGTAATGTCCCTCTTTACTACCCATACCTCCAATACCATCAACCACTTCTTCACTACCTACTATAATCTAGTCTCTTTCCCTCAAATCTCTTGTATGGCCCATGCCATCTACCTTCATAGCACCTCCATTATCCCTAGGGGTAATGCACCCTCTTCAACCATCCGCCTTTCCCTCTAGATTTCGTATGCCCTATCACCTTTACCCAAGAAGGTACAACCTAAAGAATTTTTTTCTACCTTTGATAGGGTGGTCAAACCAACCACATACCCTCTTCCTAATTCATCTACCACACCCCTACCCAAGAAAACATGACCAACACCCAAGACCACACCAGCACGTAAAAAATGGCTTGATCCACTTTAGGTCATGTAAATACCCTTCCTCTACAATTAGCCACACCTACACTCAAACCTACCTTCACTTCCCATTTTGATCCACTTTGGAAGGATCCTATGCAAAAATTATAACCAATCTCCTTGAAAATTTTGTCATCACACTACCACCACTCAAACCTTATGACCCTCTCAAACCCAAACCAAAGGGGTTTGACAACACAAAAATCTACACCTACCATTGTGTGTCAGGGCACAATGTAGAGAAATGTACAGCTTTGAAGATTGTTCTTATCTAATTGTGTCCTTCTAAAGAAAAATTTGATGATGATGATCTTCTTGATGAGGACCCCATTTCACCGGCACCCATTCCTGTAGTTCTTCCCCCATTACCAACCCAGTCACCAAAACAACCACCCCCGCAACTCCAAGAACCACCCCCAAGATTTTAAATTAACATGGTTTGCATTGACGAACTTGCAAGACCTCTACCCGAATGTCGGTGTACCCAGCTCATCTCCCAAGGTTATTTCCCACCACTTGACCTTTTCCCCTCTTGTCACTATACTTTTCATGGCTCACCTACTTCACCTACACCTACACCTCAAATTAACATGATTCACGTTGCTACCCGTGCTCAGAAGGACAAAGGCAAGGAAAAGGTGACCGACTCACAAATCAATCCTATACCCAACATACCATCTATACCCACACCTAAAATCACTATCCTTGGCCCCACATATCTTGTTTCTAATGGGGTAACACACCGCATGATGCTCAAACAACTACATCAATCCCCCCTCAAAATGTCCCTATATGACCTCATCCGAACCTCAGAATCCCATCATCAAGCTCTCATGGAGGTTCTTCAATCTATTCAGGGTTTTACCTAATGACCCTACACTTGTAGCCTCCACGATTATGCCTCATCATGTCACCTCTCTCACCAAATTCTCACCTTCATCTACATCGCCACCTACTCACCAAGTAGCCATACTCATCTTCTCAGATGAAGAGATCATACTGCACCAAACCAATGACCTAGATCTAGATCTCTTCATCTTCATTCACATCGATGATATACGTGTATGACATGTTATGATCGATGGGGGCACTAACATTAATATCATTTCC
This sequence comes from Taxus wallichiana var. yunnanensis, assembly GCA_018340775.1. Classification (NCBI taxonomy): domain Eukaryota; kingdom Viridiplantae; phylum Streptophyta; class Pinopsida; order Cupressales; family Taxaceae; genus Taxus; species Taxus wallichiana. The sequence goes on along the minus strand of CM031239.1, from coordinate 865,750,914 downwards.
ACCTATGCATTCTACCAAATTTGCATACAAGACAATTACATACATAAACATCTCGTCATGTTGCGCTCATTCAATGACACTATCACTTCCACACTTTTGCACCATCATCCTTTACATCCGCGTGGGCCCCCACACTATTCTAGAGTTGTTTTATGTCTTGAAGGGAGAATTTCAATATAACCTATTCTTTGGGTAGACCACCGGATTCATGTCATGGGTTGTATCCCTTCCAATTTTGCCTCGTTATGTGTAGTTTGAGCATGAAGGACACACCTATACCATTCTAACTGACCCGTCAACTTTCAAAACTTGTAATATGATTTACCGACCCAATGACATGCTTATACCCATGAAATCATCTACCCCCACAACCACTATTGCATCACCTACACCTCCCTCACTAGTCCAGCCACTCACTCAACCACACCTACATCCTCCATTTCTACCATCGCCACAACCTCCATGGCTGAGTCATCTTCCTCCCAATCCATTAGCTCCACCTCTTCTTTGAACTCCAATAAATTGTTTAATCTAGCTTCCTAGCTACCAAAAATGACCCCTTGGAAGGCATTTATAAATGCCTTACTCTGGGGAGTATCACCTATATAGTGTCAACACGTTCCTTCCTCCACAAGAGTATGGAAGTCTTCACCTAAGCCTCGCTATGACCACCGTATAGGAGAGCACCTCCTTTATGGTCCTCCCCACCTTTGTACCAATCTCACCTGGGGGGGACTTGATACTATAGCTTACACATGTGAACCACTATCACAAACTCACCCATTTTCCACTGACCTCTAGTCACTCACTAATCACCATTTTTCCCACAACTTCCCGCACCGATGTGTGGGAAGGGTTTTGGTTTTGGATTTTATGAGAAATGCCACCATGTTATTATTCCATGTACTACCCATAAACATAATGATTGTAGCGGTATCGGCTTTGACAAACCACCGCCAAGAAGGCCCACATTGAGCTTATTGAGGACATTAGCCCTTCTCCACCTTCTTTGCCACCATCAACACCTTCACCGATAGAGTCAATGGATCCAGAATCCATTCCTCATAACTTTTTTATAAAAACCATCTCCTTGGGGCCTCGACTTATTAATGCGAGGGTGAGGATCCCTCTTCTCTTCCTTTCCTATATCCTAAAATGGTCGATGATGATACACCTTCAATTAACATCGTTCAATGTCAATATGATGAATCTATACTCACCTACCTTAGTGCTTTGAAGACTCATAAATTCATTCGTCCCTACCCTCTAAGACACAAACCATGTTGAATGAATCAACTATTGAAATCAACATTCATACTCGTGGATGACCCACACATTCTAAAGATAGGAAAATATTTCGATGCTATTGAATAGGAAGCCATCACTTCTTTTCTCAAAGATCATAACAATGCTTTCACTTGGTATTATGCAAACATGCCTATATTGACCCCACCAAAATGGTCTAGAATATTGTAACCATTCCTAATGCCAAACCCATTAAACAAAAGCTGAGGAAAATGCACCCGCATTGCTCTTCTAGTCAAAGAAGAACCTCAATGCCTCCTTTCTGTTTCCTTTATTTTACCCATTCATTATCCCCAATGGATTTCCAAAATTTTCCTATCACTAAGGTGACAGGGAGAATTCTCATCTACATGGATTTCTGTAACCTCAACCTAGCCTGCCCAAAAGTGATTTTCCTCTACCCGGTATTGACCAACTAGTTAAGGTTACCATTGGTCATGAGTTTTTATCCCTCATGGATGGTTTCTTGGGTTATAACCAAATATTTCTAGGTCTCGGAGGATCAATACAAAACTAGCATTCATCACCCCTTGGGGGACCTTCTACTATTGAGTCATGCCTTTTAGCCTTTAAAATGTTGGTGCAAAATATCAGGGGCTATGACTTACATCTTCCATGACATCATGCATCATATATTGGAGGATTACATAGACGATCTCTTGGCCAAATATAAACGCTGCTCTCGAGAACCTCACTATTCTAAAACTATCTTTGACCGCCTCATTAAATATTATGTTCACCTTCAGCCCAAGAAGTGTGTCTTGGCAGTTCTCTCACAAAAGCTCCTGGGTTTATTGTCTTCATACATGGTATATAGATTGACCCCGATAAAGTCAAAGCCATTCTTTAAATTTCTCCACCCACTAACCTTAGGCAACTCCATAGCTCGCAAGGTAATTTGCGAGATATTCACTGCTTTCATTTCAAAATTTTCTTATCAATGTCAACCATTTCACCATCTTCTCAAAAAGGATGTCTCCTTCAAATGGGAGAAAAATTACCATAAAGCTTTTGAAGCATCAAAACAATACCTTGTCCAACCACCTATGCTCATTCCACCTAAAGACGATTAACCCTTCTACTTATACATCTCAAATAATGATCATTCCTTGGGGACCATGCTTGCTCATCATGATGAACAATACTTTGGGGAGTGGGTGGTTTATTACATAAGTTGTACTCTTTTGGACTACGAAACTTGATACACCCATGCTGAAATTTTTTTCTTAGCCTTAGTTTTTGTTGCCACAAAACTCTGCCATTACCTACTCAACCACAAAACCTATGTTGTGACCAACACAAACCCCTTACACTTCATGTATACCAATCCTTACCAAAATCAATGTGCCACACGTTGGCTTATGATTTTAGCTGACCTCGACCTCCAATTAATCCATCAAAATTCCATCAAGGGCCAAACTATTACCCACCAATTGGGTCGACACACCTATTTTCGGGGATCAACCCTCTAACTTTGACTTCCCGGATGAGTCAATCACCACCCTTTTCCTAGATGAACTCACTTACCAAATGACACTCTTCTTTGATGGTTCCAAGTTTTAGTGTGGAGGTGGGGCTTGCATCATCCACATTCCACTTAATGATGAACCTATGCCTTTTCCTTTCAAACTCGATTTTGATTGTACTAACAATATTGTTGGATACGAAGTGCTCGTATTAGGTCTCCAAGCTACCTATGCCTTAGCATTAAGTCAATCAACATCTTTGGTGATTATGAATTGGTCATAAACCAAGTCAATGATGTATACCAATGTCGTAATGAGAAACTTAAAAAGTATAAACATCATGTGGACACACTTTTGACCACCTATGACTGTTATGACCTCCAAACCATTCCTCATTCGACCAACAAATTTTCGAGACACCATGGCCTTCTTTGCCTCTCAAATCTCCACTTCACCTACAGATTCTAAGATATTTGTCACCATACAAAGACTCCAATCGCCATCTTATTTACCTCATGAGGTTTGATCTTTCAAAACCACTACCCCGACTCCGAGTGACATTTGATGTCAACAATATTGAGACTACCTTTCTCTATCCATTTTGCCTCCTAACCTATGTCGTAATGGACAATGCACCTTTCTTAAAAAGGTCTTTCATTATGTCATCATGGGTGGCCTCATCTATAAGCGTGGATTTCATGGCATACTCTTACGATGCCTTACACATTTTAAAATTCCTTATACCATTAAGGAAGTTCACGATGGCATATGTGGAGGTCATTTCAGTGGCCTTGCTATTGCTAAGCGTATTCTTCACCTAGGCTATTAATGGCCGACCCTTAACCATGATTTTTGCACCTATGTCAAGTGTTGTGTAAAATGACAATAACATACCAACCTTCATCATACACCCATTCATGCCTTACAGGTCACCCATGACCTCTTGCCCTTATCTCAATGGGGTTTGGATCTCATCGGAGAGATTAATCCCCATTCTTCACAATGACATCAATGGATCTTCACCACTACTAAATATTACACTAAATGGGTTGAGGCCATACCTCTCATTTCCACAAAGGTTGTGAAAATATGTGAGTTCATAAACCATCACATCATCTACTACTTCGGTGTCCCGCATCACCTCATCACGAGATAACGAGAAAAAAGTCAAAAATAAAACCTGTAAAAACTTTGCAACACCTTCGGCATTCAAAGTTTCTCATCACCTTTTACCCACAAACCAATATAGCAAAGCCGAATCCACTAACAAAACCTTGAATAAAATTTTCATGAAAGTGGTTAACGATCTTTGGAAAGGACCGCATATGCACATTCCTTTCTCTTTGTGGGCATACCGCACTAGTATTCACACTTCCACTACCGCTACACATTTTTTGTTGGTCTATGGTACGGAGGTTGTTCTACCTATCGGCCCATATTCCTCACTTTTCATTACTCTTCATGACATGCTCAATGATGATGAATTTTGTTAGGACCCTTTAGCACAACTTGAGTTATTAGATGAATGTTGTCTTAACACTCTTGACCACCTTCAAGTTTGCCAAAATGTATCAAATTTGCCTATGAAAAATGTGTCCATGAATAAACCTTCTAAGTAGGTGACCTCATCCTAAAAAGAAAATAAACATGTAACCAATACAAAAAAAAAGTAAATAGAGAAAATTTTCTCCTAATTGGCTTAGACCATACATCGTGACTCATACTTACGAGATCGGGTGCTTATCATTTATCTTCACTCGAGGGTAAAGCCGAACCTCGAGCCCTTAATGCCTTGTATCTTCAACCATTCTATTGTTGAATTTTAGTCCTACTTCATCTTCTTCCTCTTTCCAGGCTTGTCCCTTGAGTGCTATCAACTTCTTACACCTCACTGATGATTAAACAAGAATCATGTGCATACCCATCACTTGTTATCTTCTCTTGAATATGTGTACCATGACGCTGCACATAACATGATTCTCATGAATACTTTTCATCTACCTTTAGATGAGATCCCATGGTCTATTCACCCTACTTTCTAAATGAGTATCATATTCTTCACCCTAGTCTTTTCCATGACTTATAATCCCACGCATGTGATCCAACTCCTTAAGTCAAACTTCCAATAAAAAGGTGACTCCCTCTAAAGGAAATCTTTCTCTGCATAATTGTTGTTATAAATAGATGCTCCCTCAAATGACAACTATGTAAATCTCTTAAAAAGACGAAAGTGAGAGAGAATCAAAGCTTCCCACATTGATCAACTTCATAAAGACCTCACGCATTTAATTTCCTCATCCCATATAGAATTCCCGTATCGATCAATCTATCTCAAACATCGCTTAAAATCGAGAAATTTCTAGTCATGGACTTGACCATTATGACCTTGGATCTCTTTCCAGAAAGGCATGCTACCTAATACCATATGCACTAACCACTTTTCACTCTCTCACCATTTACATTTTCATTTCCTACCACCTCAAGGAACCTCTGAACTGTGAAATTTGGTGACCACGTGTCTATTATTCACTTTTAGAATAATCAATCATGTGAAGGTCTTTAGGATCTTACATTCATCATCCTATCTCAGGTATGACATACATGTTATGATCCTTACCACTCAGGTGGCTTTCTTACCTCTTCTTATCTTTTTAAACTACTTCATTGCATATTGATTACCTTATACGGGATTAGCTTCTCGACACTTATCTTTGGGTGCCTTTTCCTCTTTCATCAACTCAACATCACCTCTACCAATGTGTCCACAATTTACCAATACCTAAATGACATAGACCCAATCATTCTAAAACCTACCAACTCATTCCCATACCTCCTCGTATTCTTCCCCAACTTATGGGAGAACTACATCGACCTGAGGTCCCCTTTCACCTAGACTTTATAGGTAGCACTCTTAGGGCATGGGGCCCTTGGAGGTTATCTCGACCACTCTCTAACCTAACTAATTCACCCTTATTTTTCCTAAATCACATTCTACCCTCATTATATTTCCTTTTTATATCAATCATTGGAAATTAAACCCATCAAACAATGAATTGCTTCCCATTTTTATCATCACCAAACATAGATTCATTATATTTACCATTTTTTTTCCATTATCATGCATGTACTATAAAACCGTCTCCAACACGACCTATATCATCATAAATTACACAAATTAATGAATTACACCTCAACCAATTTTGACTCAATCCTTGTCTGAACCACAAACTTAACTCAATCCATGCCTAAACCACGAACCTAACTCAATC